>OU696576.1:4383663-4983663 GCA_916048095.2 Sacculina carcini
ACTTTTTAAAAGCTTTGAATATAATTGAAAATTCAGTTGAAATACAAACTTAAATATATACACCTATTTAGAACTTTCACATCTACCTCTAACAACACCATGCATGTATGTGATTTAGCTAACATAGCAGCAGTGGTTCGATTCAAAAAGAACAAAAATATATCAGAGAAAAAAAAAACAGCTACACGTCGACGCAATATGAGACAAGCGCAGAGCGCAATAAATAATCATTAGAATACACACACACACACACACACACACACACACACACACACACACACACACACACACACACACACACACATATACAATCAGTACAAAGATAACCAGGTAGAGATAGAAAAAAATGATTACAGTGCACAAAAAATACGTGAAAACAAAAACAAGCAAAAGATGAGTGTGCACATTGAGCGGCTAAATTTTTAGCATGGGGTGTAGGACAATGTGGGATTAAATTATTTAGAGAACAAGTATGTGTACAGATATGAAGTGAAAGCGAAGAAAGATGGAGATAGAAGGATATGAGATGGAAGTGAATTATAGAAACGTGGGACAACAAATGACCAGGGATTTTCACACACTTTTCTGAGATATTGCAGATGATGCGAAATACGGACGTAGGGATTGGAGACTTGATATATTAAACGTACGATATATTTAGACTGATCTTCACCGGATATACTTCACCTGTACATCAACCGGTATGACACCTCGCGATATCAATGTATCAAATCAACACGTGATGAAAACACTAACCAAAAAGTAATGTGCGAATGTTTATACCGAAAACTATGTTTGAAAATGGATATCGACAGACATTTAGCAACGAAACGTTCAAAATTTCTTCCATATACAAACGTCGATCAATTCCCATGTATAAGCTATGTGATGATGATGGAAATTTGATTACCGGGACATTTTACTATCAAGAACTTCAACGTGTTTGAATACAACATGAATATTGTGCATTGTCTTTGCGACCGATTTAGTCAAGCCGTTTTTATACATATTTCAAGTATGATTGAAAATTATTATATTCTCGTCTCTGCCAAACATCGACTTGGCGATCCCGATATAATGAGTATCGTGACATAAAATAGAAATAAAGGAAAAAAAAGTTAGGTTGGGCATAGAATAAAGAATAAATATAATAAGAAAGGAAGAATAAGAAATAAAAAAATAAAAGTTGGGCATAGAATAAAGAATAAATATAATAAGAAAGGAAGAATAAATAAATAAAAGTTGGGTTGGGTCGGGTTGGGTATATAATAAAGAAAAAAGTTGGGTTAGGTATATAATAAAGAAAAGTTAGGTTAGGTATATAATACAGAAGAAAAAAGTTAGGTTGGGCATAGAATAAAGAATAAATATAATAAGAAAGGAAGAATAAGAAATGAAAGTTGGGTTGGGTCGGGTTAGGTATATAATAAAGAAAAGAAAAGTTGGGTTAGGTATATAATAGAGGAAAAAGTTGGGTTAGGCATATAATAAAGAAAAAAGTTAGGTTAGGTTAAAAAAAAAGTTAGGTTAAAAAAAACTAAAAAAAGTTAGGTTAGGTTAAAAAAAAGTTAGGTTAAAAAAAACTAAAAAAAGTTAGGTTAGGTTAAAAAAACTAAAAAAGTTAGGTTAGGTATACACAAAAAAGTTAGGTTAGGTTGAAAAAACTAAAAAAAGTTAGGTTAGGTTAAAAAACTAAAAAAGTTAGGTTAGGTTATAAAAACTAAAAAAAGTTAGGTTAGGTTGAAAAAAAATTAAAAAAGTTAGGTTAGGTTAGGTTAGGTTAGGTTAGGCTAGGTTAGGTATAGAAAAAATATTAAAAATAAAAGTTAGGTCGGGTTGGGTTAGGTTGGGTTAGGTTAGGTATAGAATAAAGAAATAAAGAAAATAAGTTAGGTTAGGTTAAGTTAGGTTGCGTCGGGTTGGGTTAGGTTAGGTATAGAATAAATAGAATAAAGGAAAAAAGTTAGGTTAGGTTAAAAAAAAACTATGTTAGGTTAGGTTAGGCTGGGTTAGGTTAGGTATAGAATAAAGAAATAAAGAAAATAAGTTAGGTTAGGTTGGGTCGGGTTAGGTATAGAATAGAGAATAAGTTAGGTTAGGTTAAAAAAAAAGTTAGGTTAGAAAACAGAGAAAAGGGTAGGCTAGGTTAAAAAAGAAAAAACTAAAAAAAAGTTAGGTTAAGTGTGACGTCAGAGGGGGGTGACGTCATAGGGGGTGACGTCAGAGGGGGGAGGGGCAAGGGGGATAATGTAAACAAATGTAACAAAGTGTTGAGTGCTTCTACTACACCTCCTCTCACCAGCTGGTGAAGCTGCTCCGGCAGGTATTTGCAATGACGGGGGTCCCGACCGTACTGTCGTCAGACGGCGGCCCACAGTTCACGGCGCGCCACACCGCCGGATTTCTGCGACTTTGGCACATACGCCATCGTGTCTCCAGTCCGCACTTCCCGTCTTCTAATGGGCACGCTGAGTCTGCCGTGAAACGGGTGAAGCGGCTCATTCAGAAGGCGGCGCACGACGGGAATATCGACACAGACGCCTTAGTCGCCGGTCTGTTGGAGCTGTGTCACGCGCCGGGTGCCGACGGTCGCTCTCCCGCGCAGCTTTTGTACGGCCGCCCCGTGTCGTCCGCCGTTCCCGCGCACCCACGCTCGTTCCGCCGGAGTGGCAGCCGCCCACCGCTGAGTGCGACCGGCGAGCGGCGAGCTTGCACAACAAGCAGGTCGCCCAATACAACCGGTCGGCTAAGGTGTTGCCGCCGTTGCGGCCCGGCACTACGGTGGCTCTCCAGGACCCGACATCCGGTCGCTGGGACCGGACTGGCGTCGTCGCCATGACTGGCCGTCGCCGCCAGTACGCTGTGCGCCTGCCACACGGCGGTCTCTACTGGCGCAACCGTAGACACCTGCGACCGGCAGCCAACACACCCTCGCCCGTGGTACAGCCGCCGCCATCTGTTGGTACAGCGCCGCTACCGTCGCAGGAGACAAGAAGCAGCCCCGCATCACCACCGCCGCCGCCGGGGGAGAATGTGGGTGGCACATCGGAGGCCTCACGAACCCCGCAACTCCGCCGGAGCGCCCGACCACGCAGACCACCGTCGCATCTGAGCGATTACGTCTGCAGAGCCGACAGCGCCCCCTCCACCACTTGAAGGGGAGATGTAGTGTGTGGCTACACCGCCAGGGGGCGCGAGTGTATTAGGCGTGGGTGACGCTAACGGCCGTCAGCCAGTGTGTGTCCAGGAGTGGTTGTGTGCAGGTCGTGACGTTGTACTCGTATTGTGATCGTAAATATAGCATACAGCCACTGCCCAGCAAAGAACAAAACATGCAAAAAATGCAACAAAGCTTGGCATTTTGCCAAGGTTTGCAAGACAACCAATAACTTTTATCAAGCGTTCAACAGGAAGCAACAGGTTCAGTCAATAACTGCAGCCACAGATGGACATGAAAAATGTGCTCCTAAAATCGCACTAAAAACTGAGTGCACCAAAAAGAGCTGGAAAAACGTTCACTGTCCAGGCTCTACCTGATTCTGGAGCAGATATATCTGTAGCAGGCGTCGGTATTTTGCAGCGCGCTGGTATTTCAAGACACAAACTTTCTCCGGCAAAAATACTTCCAAAGCTGGCAGACAGAACTGAAATTCGCTCAATTGGAACAGTGAATTTCGCGGTGACATATGGTGAAACATCGATAGATGAGACATTTAACGTCATTCCAAGTCTCATGGGAATTCTGCTCTCGTGGTCAGCATCTCGTCGACTGCTAATACTACCCCAAAATTACCCAGAACAGCAGATAATTCACCAAATCAGCTCACAACAAGAGATTGTGCTTGGAAGTACAAAGACTTCAGCGCATCAGAAAATGACGACAAAACACATCGGCGAATGCAAAAGGGAGTACCCTGAAGTTTTCGATGGAAACATCAAGTGCATGCCAAGCGAGAAGTTCCACATATCTCTACGCGAGAACGCAAAAACATTTTCCATCACGGCACCGCGAAAAGTTCCATTCAGTCTGCAAGATAAACTGAAAAATGAACTGGAGACACTCGTACCAAACAACATCATTGCGCCAATTAACGAGCCATCTGATTGGTGCGCTCAAATCGTGGCTGCACCAAAGAAAAATTCACAAGAAATTCGAATGTGTGTTGACCTATCGTTTTTAAACTAATACGTGATCAGAGAGCCATTTCCCACAGAAACACCAGCTGAAGCGGTTTTGCGCATATCAAAGAGTAACACAGGATTCTTCACGACGTTCGATGCTCAAAAAGGATACCACCAGTGTGAGCTACACGAAGACAGTCAGAAACTTACTACCTTTATCACACCATTCGGGAGATACAAGTACCTAAGGGCACCATACGGCATATCCTCGATCTCAGATCACTATAACAGGAGAATGTATGAATGTTTCGCCGAAATGAAAAATTTTGCGAGAGTAGTTGACGACGTCATCGTGTATGACAATAACATGGAAGAGCATCATGCTCACGTTCAGAAATCTCTTCGAGTGTGCCAGCAGAAAGGAGTATCTTTAAACAAGGATAAATTTGTATTCGGACAAACATCCGTCAAATTTGCTAGACATGAGTAGTAGAGTACGCCACTCTGTCACATTTTTTTTTTACTGTTATATACCTAACCTAACTTTTTTTTGTATACCTAACCTAACTTTTTTGTGTATTCCATACCTAACCTAACTTCTTTATTATATACCTAACCTAACTTCTTTATTATATACCTAACCCAAATTCTTTATTATATATACCTAACCTAACTTTTTTGTGTATTCCATACCTAACCTAACTTCTTTATTATATACCTAACCTAACTTTTTTGTGTATACCTAACCTAACTTTTTTTCTCTATTCTATACCCAACCCGACCCAACCCAACTTTTATTTTTATTTCTTATTCTTCCTTTCTTATTATATTTATTCTTTATTCTATGCCCAACCTAACTTTTTTCTGTATTCCATACCTATCCTAACTTTTTTCTTTATTCTATACCCAGCCCGACCCAACCCAACTTTTAGTTTTATTTCTTATTCTTCCTTTCTTATTATATTTATTCTTTATTCTATGCCCAACCTAACTTTTTTTCTCTATTATATACCCAACCCGACCTAACCCGACCCAACCCAACTTTTATTTTTTTATTTCTTATTCTTCCTTTCTTATTATATTTATTCTTTATTCTATGCCCAACCTAACTTTTTTCCTTTATTTCTATTTTATGTCACGATACTCATTATATCGGGATCGCCAAGTCGATGTTTGGCAGAGACGAGAATATAATAATTTTCAATCATACTTGAAATATATATATAAAACGGTTTGAATAAATCGGTCGCAAAGACAATGCACAATATTCATGTTGTATTCAAACACGTTGAAGTTCTTGATAGTAAAATGTCCCGGTAATCAAATTTCCATCATCATCACACAACTTATACATCGGAATTGATCGACGTTTGTAAATGAAATCAATTTTGAACGTTTCGTTGCTAAATGTCTGTCGATATCCTTTTTCAAATAGAGTTTTCGGAATAAACATTCGCACATGATCGCCTACACGAAGCTTTGGTGTCTGCTTTTTGCGCGTCAATGTGTTGGCCAAGTGTTGATTTGATAAAGTTACAGCGCGAGGTGCCATACCGATTGATCTATGTACAGTGCTGTTATACAAATTCACCAATTGAGGTAGATTTTTGACAAAGTGTTTTGTGTTGTTTTCGGTCATAAACTTGTGTATCAGCGAGAGCAGAGTACGGAAAAATCGTTCAATTATCCATGCCTTCCGTATGATTGTAGATGTCGTATAATGATAGATGTTGTGCTCTTTCATTACACGTTGAAATTCTCGCCCTGTGAATTCACCACCATGGTCGCTCATTATTTGCATCGGTGTGCAATTGTTGGTGAGAATATGGTTCATTGCTTTGGCCACGGCCGGTCCCCGTTTACTATATAATGCACGCACATATGCTTGTCTGCTAAACACGTCAATTACACCCAACAAATAACGTACTTGTGTGTTATGCCCACGCAGACGTGAAACATCGCACAAATCAACTTGCCATGTATCATTTAGTCCAGTGGAGGTGTATGCATTGTGTACGAAGCGCTTACGTACTGGACGATGGAGTTGTTTGGTTCTTTGCGACCAAATCAGCCTACTATCCATTTGCGTGGGATATTTGCCGATCGTTGATCAACTGTCGAAACTCGCTGCCCGTGAATATTCGGAGCAACTTCTCGCGGTAAATTCAACGACTCAATCAGTTGTCGCAGCTGTGCCCACCCTGTTGGCTCAGGAACACTTTTACGACGTCGAACGATATAGTTTACCACGTCGACAATATTGCTCCGAGGAATTTGTGCGTGATTGAGATAAATGATACCGGTGTTGTTGTCCCATCTCAGCACATTACTCAATTGGGAAAGCACGAATTGTGCGTGTTTTTTATAGCTGGATGGCACAAGTTGGAGCCATTTATCAGTCTCTACAGACGGAGCAGGAGCGGTGGCCTGTTCAGTGCGCCAGGCGTTCATGTACTCGATCCGTTTCGCTTCGGCATTCCCTGTAGACTTGTTGAGAATTTGCTCTAGAGAGGGTGTGGGTGCGGCTATGGTTCGACCTTGCATTTCATCATATGTGGCTTGCGATATGAGAACAATTCGTTGGAAGGCGCTCATTACTTTGCAGACAGTATACAGCTTATAACCGATGCAACCACGGGTATAAGGGCGGATAAAAAATTTCCGCTTTGCACCAACACTCGTTGTTTTTTCTTCAGTGACGGACGTTTGTCACCCAATCTACGCAGTATTTTCTTGTATTTGGATAGGCGACGCTTTTGTTCTTTTTCCAAAGGGACGCGGTCTTGCAACAGGTTATGACAAATTTCACAAATAGCCCGTATCAGAGCAGGGTCGTACGTGTTGAGAACGGCTTTTTGTTGACGGTGTGTGAGACGCGGAAGTGATTCGATTGTCGGCCAAAAGCGTTGCAACGTCGACGACATGTTGACAAATGATTCACTTGTTCAACTATATGTGCTATTTATACCTCAAAGCGGGAAGATATACTGTTATGGGTTGTTCCAACACATTGCTACGCACACGTAGTCTGTTGTCAGTTTGTTGACGCAAATCCACAAGCAAATGACCGTACATTTTCTTCATTACGTCTCTATTAACATCCATAATTAATCTGATATTATCTGGCATGTACTGCTGAGCAAATGCGCGCAGTGGTGTTTGATCTCGAAAATTACGGAAAAATACATAATAATTTGTATTTAGACTGATTGTGCGGTAGTTGGGCGACTTGAGAAACGTGTTTTGGGTGACAAATAGTACACTCATGTTGTCGTGACGCGAAGTTTTCGTAAACATGTCACGTACAACAGGCCCTTCCACAGCATCCAGTAAGTCGTCGATAATGACCATGCAACCATTACCGTGTTTATGTTTGCTTGCCAATCGTTGAATTTCCTCATGCGATGGCACTCCGTACCGCATCTCGTTAACTAAATCCTTATTTATATGATCGGGCGCTGCAGTTCCGTGGCAATACAGTACATAATCGGGGCTTCGGGTGAGTACTTGGTCCGCCCGTGTCAGCATGTCGACTATAAATTGACTCTTGCCGGACCCTGAAGGACCGGACAAGATCATTGTGAACGGTGTAACAAGACGTGGGTCAAACGTTTCCATACTCGCCGTACCGATGAAACTGATCTATGTTTAACTATAGGGGTATTATATAAAGTATGTTTTGCTGATGTGCGACCAGTTTTGCGCTGAACATCAGCGTCCAACCACTCCCGATGTTTAGTCGGATCATATAACAATCCCACTATTACCAGCTCTGCAATTACACTTTCAACATAGTTGACAAGGAGCAATAGTGATAATAGGAGCAACATTATATTCGCCACCATCTCGGTGATTGTCAATTGAATGACACACATACACATCAACACTTGTATATTAAAGCTTGCACAACACACACACACACCCACACACACACACACACACACACACACACACACACTAACACACACACACACATACACACCAAAGCATGTATACACATCAACACTTTTATATTTATATAACACACACACACACACACACACACACACACACACACACACACATACACACCAAAACATGTAAACACACCAACACTTTTATATTTATATAACACACACACACACACACACACCAACACTTTGATATTTATATAACACACTAACACAGCTAACACACTAGCACAACTAACACATCTAACACACTAGCACAACTAACACACAGCTAACACACTAGCACAACTAACACACTAACACTGCTAACACTTTTATATTAAAAACCAATACATCGAGCACAACTAACACACCTAGCACAACTAACGCTGGTAACACAGCAAATAAGTAGCAATAAATAACGATGATGATGATGATGATGTCGGTCGGTCGGTCGGTCAGTCGGTGAAGCCGTAAGGGAAGGTGCGATAATCGGGAAGGACCCTGCGTTTGCTGGAAACTAACCTATTAATTTTTTCCCCTCCCACCGTAATTATCTTAAAATCTACAGTCTTTTTTAAATTGCCGAAAGGGGACTTTGATTGTGGACCCAGGCGCCTCTAACAGGGATCGGAAAGCGTCCAAGGAAATAAGCTGCTGCGTGTCGTGTGTTTGTGTCAACATTGTCGACATCACATATGTCGGCGCGACAACATTGGTCGTCATCGTCTCGAAGCAGTGCATCAAATTCACACTCCCAGATGGTGATGAGAGTTGTGTCGGGTCGGGCTCGCAGTATCGCCAGACGAGCCATTGTACCATCATATAGATGGCGCGTTGATGGAGCCCCACTGTTCATCACATAGCGACAGTTTTTGCTGGCGCCGTTTGATCACATCCCAGAATGCCGATGACCATGAAAATAGCAACCGAGAAACTCGAAAAGCAGGTGTTGGTCTCCCACTTTGGCATAGCCGTCCACTTTGTACGACCCAATACGCACCTCACCAGAGTTCAATGCGTGCTGGATATTGATGTCGCGAGACGACGCCTCCAGTTCCAGCCACTGGATCGATTTCTTCGAGTAGTTGCCACATGGTCGGTAGTGCTCATGGCTCGGTATCAACACGACGCTGTCTTTGCGCAAAAACTTTTGACGCCACACCTCATGACACGCAGATGGAAGCGTGATGCTCTGAAATGGGTCCACCTCAGTCACATCGTTGGCGGAAACGCATACTACCGAGACGAAGTACATTGACATCATCGCGGCAGTACGCTCCCATTTCCTGGCGCAGGTCATACTGCCGGCCCACCTGCGAGGCATGCCAAGTGAGAAACTCGGCGCGCTGTTCGGTGGACATGCGACCCGGTTCGAACATATCGGCTGAAGGAAAAGGACCTACATAATTTTGATTATCCGTAGTGTTGAGGAGGTGAGGGAAGAAACCTTTACGGACAGGAATGTTGAAAGTTTTGGAAAATTTCGCAAGAGGCATAGGAAGGAAACTGGAGGAATCAATGAATTGGAGTTTGGAATTTAGAAATTTCATGGAGAGGATTTTTCTGCCATTCATGATCAGGTCTGGCACCACACCTTGGCTCAACGCGTAATTGGCAACAATGTTGTTGTCATAACCTTGGGCATAATGGGCAATGGCTTTCGCGTCCTTGAGCGTGAAAAGCCACCGACCAAAGTCTTGTCTTGTCGTCGGGCCAGAGAACACATGTTCGTGCTGCTCTGTCCCACAGTCAGTGCATGGCCGGTCAATGCGATCAAAGCAGGACTCACAACATACGTGTGCGACACAATGATTGGGTATGTGAAGGTTGGTGCTGGTGTCAATCATACACTCAAAGTCGTAAAAGATATAGATTTGTTTTTTGTTGACAGAAGATTGATGCGAAGGTTGGAGAAAGCAACCATGGACGTTTTCCGCATCTATGAGCTCGTGGTTCGTGACTCGTTCACGACAGTAAGGGCATATGTGAGTGCCACAGATATGGCGACTTTTGTACGTGGGGTACAAAATATCACCACATATTGGACACCCACGCCGCACCTTACAGCGTGATTGTTTGTGAGCCTCGAAACAGGAGCGGGATATGAAATTCAAGCTAAATTCGGGACAATGGGTTAGCGCACCTTCCCGCTGGCATCGATGAGGCGCTCCACAGTCATTGCAGCCTCCGGCACAAACATGTTGACCAAGACGGGTGTAGCGCGTTTGGCATTCCTCGCAGAAATATTTCGTGTCGAGGAATGCCTTGATCTTCGTGATGACGTCGAAATGATGATGATGATGATACAGATAGAGATGATGATGTCCTGTGCCTGAAACACACACATGCGAATTAATGCAAATTGAATTATATTAATGCAAATCATTAACGCTAGTGGAATATTTCTTCTAATTACTCACCGAAGGTTGCGCCGAGTTGCCCAAAATGATCCGTCGAGTAGACATGGACCCGGTACTCCGACCAACCAGCCACCTACTTTTGGAGCTCCCGCAAGCCCATGCTGGGCAGGGAAAAGTCTACCCCGGAACGTTCACACAATTCCCTGGCCTCAGACATGAAACTTGCGGGGTCCCTTGCCAGACGTTGCACACGCATTCGGAAGGCGCTCGACGCGGCGTGGTTCTCCGCAATGTACCTGGCAGCAGCCAGTGCCCGGGGCAAACACTGTGTGCCAAGTACACGGAAGAAACAGTTCTTCCGGGAGAACCACGTGGCGAAATCGCCGGTGTTCTTGAGCCGCGCCGAGCCCTCCATTTCGTCGTCCGGGATGTCGTGCGGTGGACGTCTGGCAATATGCGTCACCTTGAGCACGAGACTGGAATTGTCGGTGACAAACGACGCGTTGGACTGCGCTATTTTTTCCAGTCTGTAATACAACATAAATTATTTTTAAACACTTGATGTAGTAAAGCGAAATCTTAACATATAATCAAATATGCAATCTTGCTCACCTCTGTGCCAAGAGTGACGCCGTGAAATCTTTGGCTGGTCGGGGCACCACGTAGGCGTCATGCTGGATGTTGCTGTTGGACAGTGTGACGCCTACCAGGTCCTCAGGATGCACACCCTCCTTGATGGTGTTGATGAGGGTGTCCATTGTCGCTTCGATCGAGCGGATGCATTGTCGGATGTCGTCGGGTCGTGTAAAGTCAAGATGAATGATGAAGGCTTTTACATTAGTTTTATATCTACGGCTAAAATATTCACTAATCTTTCTAAGGTCTATACTAACATTTCCCAACATAGCTACGTCCCTAATTTTCTCTACTACTTCGTCAACCTCCAACTGTCTCTTTCCTGCCATACTGAATAATTATACAAGCTAGCGTGAGCAATGAGTGAATGATTTGTGCTTAAGTGAACCGCAGTTTATATACCCACGCTGACGTGTCACTAATGTAAGCAGTTTGTTCGGTGCGCGCCACGCCCTGGTAACTGTATTCCTTATAAGGTCAGTCTTAGTCACTGCTTCAACTAGACCGCACCAAAATTTACTGCAACGATTAACATGTGTGTATGTGTGTGTGTGTGTGTGTGTGTGTGTGTGTGTGTGCGTGTGCGTGCGTGTGCTGATCAGCTGAGATCTGATCAAGGTGAAGCTTTCCGTTGTTATAGAAACTAGTGTGTGTGTGTGTGTGTATCAAAAAAAAAATTGGAAGCGACTTGCTGCGGGTGTATGTGTTCAAGAATTAAATGGTTGTTGACAAACAGCTCAACTAAACTGATAAGAGTGTGCGGTCAAACTGGTTAATCGAAGAATGTGACACAAACGTGCACTCGCGCGCGTGCGCGCGAGTGTATGTGTGTATGTGTTGATCAGATCTCGGCTGATCAGCACACACACACGCACACACACGCACACACACACACACACACACACACACACACATACACACATGTTAATCGTTGCAGTAAATTTTGGTGCGGTCTATTTGAAGCAGTGACTAAGACTGACCTTATAAGGAATACAGTTACCAGGGCGTGGTGCGCACCGAACAAACTGCTTACATTAGTGACACGTCAGCGTGGGTATATAAACTGCGGTTCAATTAAGCACAAATCATTCACTCATTGCTCACGCTAGTTTGTATAATTATTCAGTATGGCAGGAAAGAGACAGTTGGAGGTTGACGAAGTAGTAGAGAAAATTAGGGACGTAGCTATGTTGGGAAATGTTAGTATAGACCTTAGAAAGATTAGTGAATATTATAGCCGTAGATATAAAACTAATGTAAAAGCCTTCATCATTCATCTTGACTTTACACGACCCGACGACATCCGACAATGCATCCGCTCGATCGAAGCGACAATGGACACCCTCATCAACACCATCAAGGAGGGTGTGCATCCTGAGGACCTGGTAGGCGTCACACTGTCCAACAGCAACATCCAGCATGACGCCTACGTGGTGCCCCGACCAGCCAAAGATTTCACGGCGTCACTCTTGGCACAGAGGTGAGCAAGATTGCATATTTGATTATATGTTAAGATTTCGCTTTACTACATCAAGTGTTTAAAAATAATTTATGTTGTATTACAGACTGGAAAAAATAGCGCAGTCCAACGCGTCGTTTGTCACCGACAATTCCAGTCTCGTGCTCAAGGTGACGCATATTGCCAGACGTCCACCGCACGACATCCCGGACGACGAAATGGAGGGCTCGGCGCGGCTCAAGAACACCGGCGATTTCGCCACGTGGTTCTCCCGGAAGAACTGTTTCTTCCGTGTACTTGGCACACAGTGTTTGCCCCGGGCACTGGCTGCTGCCAGGTACATTGCGGAGAACCACGCCGCGTCGAGCGCCTTCCGAATGCGTGTGCAACGTCTGGCAAGGGACCCCGCAAGTTTCATGTCTGAGGCCAGGGAATTGTGTGAACGTTCCGGGGTAGACTTTTCCCTGCCCAGCATGGGCTTGCGGGAGCTCCAAGAGTTGGTGGCTGGTTGGTCGGAGTACCGGGTCCATGTCTACTCGACGGATCATTTTGGGCAACTCGGCGCAACCTTCGGTGAGTAATTAGAAGAAATATTCCACTAGCGTTAATGATTTACATTCATATAATTCAATTTGCATTAATTCGCATGTGTGTGTTTCAGGCACAGGACATCATCATCTCTATCTGTATCATCATCATCATCACTTCGACGTCATCACGAAGATCAAGGCATTCCTCGACACGAAATATTTCTGCGAGGAATGCCTTGATCTTCGTGATGACGTCGAAATGATGATGATGATGATACAGATAGAGATGATGATGTCCTGTGCCTGGATATCACACATGATGATTATGCGTCCGGCTATACACTGTTTATTGTAGATTTGACTCCGGATCAGTGTGGTGGTGATCATTTGCATCCGCGTGAACAAGGTAATGTGAGGTGTGAGCTGGCATTCTCCTACGCTCTACCCGAGACAATTAACGTTCTAATCTACGCCACGTTTGAAAACGAAATAACAATTGACAGCGCCGGACGTGTCAGCACAGATTTTCAACTATGAACGCTCTTGAATTGGAACGGCTGCTCGACACAGTTGCCACATTTCGGGGGGTTTGGGCGTGCGACCGGCTAAAACATTTCACATTTGCTCGCAGTGAGCGCACATCAATTATTGTGAATATACAGCCGCGCTGGCAATCGGGTCTGCATTGGGTCGTGTTTGCCTGGGACGGTGAAAATCTCCAATATTTCGACTCGTCTGGCAACTCACTCATCTGGCATCCCTCGTTTGTAAATTTTATAAACAAACATGTCAATTACAGTCGATGCATGCTGAACACGCGCGTCATTCAGGCGCCGGACTCGAACGTGTGCGGACAGTACTGTGCTCTATTTGTTGCATTGTTTGACGCCGGCTGGGATCTGCACGATTTTGTTTCGTGCCTATCCACCGATCCTGCTATCAACAATAAGCTTTTAGCGCTGATATGGTCATACTTGTAGACTGCGACGGTTTCCAGCACAAGGATTCGCCTTTTGTTGTCAAGGAATTGGCTGTGCATGACCTGTGTTCGGGGTACTTGTGGCACACCATCTTACCGCTTCCACATTTAAAACTCAACGCTGAGCGACGCAACCATTTTCTATTTTTGACGGCGACCCTACACGGCTTGGAATATAATTACAATCCTTACAACACGCACAAGTATGAAGAAAGGCTACGCGACGCAAGTTCCCTCATACAACGTCTAGCACCCAACCACATCTACGCCAAAGGACTCGAAAAGGCTCGTCGACTTTCGCATCTACTTGAACTACACATTGAAAATCTCGAAGACATCCTACCCGACTACTTATCGATGAACGCAGGCGACATACATGTACTACCCAACATCACACCGTGTCCATATAACCATGTCATTTCTACAAACTGCTGTATTTTACGTTGTCAACATTTCGCTAAATTGATGTATGCAATGAATCTGTGTACACCTCGCATGCTACCATTTTAATAAATTGAACGATAACAAAGTGTTTTTTTTCGCGCGCAATAATAAAACTCTTGCGACACATTACGAAATGTATTGGTATACCGTACACATAGAATAATTCAACAAATTTTTTTCCGTTTACTTTGTGGTTCACTTTGAGCCTCCTTGTGCACAATCATCTTCATTTTGTCAGCTTTAAATTCACGATAAACCTTGGTTTCGGTCAAGTACTGTTTTCTCGAGTCGTAGTAGCTCATAACAATGGTCTTCATCCACTCCATTGTCTTGCGGGTCTCATCGAGCGGCCGGTAAATCTGAGTCTCGTCATTTCGCACCAACGCCACCGACAACACTTTGAATGATAAAGCAGCTGCAACGGCTCCAAGAACAGCATCTCTCATTGGCCGACTCATAAGTGTATCGATCACAATCTGTAGTGCACGCTCCTCGTTGGTGAATATTCTGACCGCGCCGCGACGAAGTTTTCAAAAAGGGTCAAAATATCGCTCCAGTTGCATAATATTAGTAAGCTGTTTTTGTAAGTGTTCGAAACCCGTCTGACTGTGTTTTTTTAGTCGTCCGAAAATAATCCAAATCCTCTGCTCCAGCGGGTGTCCACAGATTAATGGTGTGTCGGCAACAAACTTGACCGCATGATGTTCTAATGGTAGGATCCGCTTGGCCGTATCAACGTTTGTATTCACCTGACTCATGTTGACAATTCCGCAATAAAAAACTACACAACCTCACTCGCAAACGTCTCGAGCTCAACTGCGTATCACGGCTGAGACTAATTGCACTACTTTTCAGAGCATGCGTCATAATTATCGCCATCACTCCGTGATTGATGATTTCGTTCTTACAGTCATTGTTTATCTTTCTTTGTATAAACACCATGAGCTGTGTTTCTCCTGCTACACTAGTGCCTAATTATAACTATCGCTATGTTGGTGGTACTTCGTCAGATTGCAAACAAATCATCAGCGAATCGTAAAAGGAGTACACATCGTTTGACGTGTGTCTTTCGGACGCTCTACAGGAAGGTGTTTCTGTGCCTGATACATGGTCGGCTGAACTGGAAATTGTGTATGAGACACACGATATGATTTACATCATCAAAATTGATCGAAAAATCAACAAACATTTGTGTTCACGATGTGTTCATTGAATTGTGTCGTCAATATGATTCTACATGATTTCCACTTGTGTATTTGCCATAGTTGTGTATCAAGTGAAAATACACAAAGGTCATTTCGTTGCAAGTCATTTTTGTATCAATTCCGACACAGTCGAATAGCGTTTTAATTACCGATTTAGTCAGTGTTTGACATAAGCCAGACACGTTATATAAACGTAGCTAGTGATTCACAGGCATTCGTTTCGGCTACATTTACATAAATTGCGTGTAAATTTGGTTTTTGTTACCGGCAAATGTTTTAATCCTAAACCTGTGTATCAGGTAAATATATTCAAAATATTCATCCTTGGCTTGACGCCAATGAATTTATCTGGCATTTTAATCCGATTACCTTACCGCAGTATTTGACATGAACCAGACACTTTATATAAGCGTGGCGAGTGATTCATCGTCATATTGGAACATTGTCTTTGCGACCGATTTATTCAAACCGTTTTTTATATATATTTCAAGTATGATTGAAAATTATTATATTCTCGTCTCTGCCAAACATCGACTTGGCGATCCCGATATAATGAGTATCGTGACATAAAATATAAATAAAGGAAAAAAGTTAGGTTGGGCATAGAATAAAGAATAAATATAATAAGAAAGGAAGAATAAGAAATAAGAAAATAAAAGTTGGGTTGGGTCGGGTTAGGTCGGGTTGGGTATATAATGAAGAAAAAAAGTTAGGTTGGGCATAGAATAAAGAATAAATATAATAAGAAAGGAAGAATAAGAAATAAAACTAAAAGTTGGGTTGGGTCGGGCTGGGTATAGAATAAAGAAAAAAGTTAGGATAGGTATGGAATACAGAAAAAAGTTAGGTTGGGCATAGAATAAAGAATAAATATAATAAGAAAGGAAGAGTAAGAAATAAAAATAAAAGTTGGGTTGGGTCGGGTTGGGTATAGAATAAAGAAAAAAAGTTAGGTTAGGTATACACAAAAAAGTTAGGTTAGGTATATAATAAAGAAGTTAGGTTAGGTATGGAATACACAAAAAAGTTAGGTTAGGTATATATAATAAAGAAGTTAGGTTAGGTATATAATAAAGAAGTTAGGTTAGGTATATAATAAATAAGTTAGGTTAGGTATATAATAGTAGAAAAAAAAGTGACAAAGTGGCGTACTCTACTACTACATGTACTCACCAAGGATTGCTACAGTCTCCATCCCGATCTATACCGTGCGATCGCTCAATTTCCTAAGCCAACCAACGTGTCAGACCTACGATCATTTTTTGGTTTGGCAAACCAGTTGTCATCGTTCTCAAAAAGTGTAGAAGCGGCTCTACAGCCTTTACGCGCTCTATTGAGTACAAAAAACGTTTTTGTGTGGACTGAAGCCCACAATAATGCTTTCATTGAAGCACGAAAGATTTTGTCGTCAGATTCAATGCTATCATATTATGATCCTCGAAAACCGAGGATCATAATAGGATAGCATTGAATTTGGATTTGGACTTGGATTTGTGTTAACACAGGAACAATTGAACGGCACAATGAGAGTAATTCAAGTCGGATCCAGGTTCTTGACTGACGCGGAATCCAGGTACGCTGTTATAGAATTAGAAGCACTGGCAGTGAATGGGCCTTGAAAAAATGTCGTCAATTTTTTTTGGGACGAGAAATATTTACAATAACAGTTGACCATAAGCCTCTAGTGCCAATATTTTCTAACAGACGATTGGATGAAATAGAGAATCCCAGGCTGCAAAGAATTCGCATGAAAACAATCGAGTTCAATTTCATGATGAAATGGTGCAAAGGGTACGAAAACAACACAGCGGATGCTCTGTCAAGGTCACCAGTCGATCATCCTGTTATTGGTGACGATTTGGGAGAATCTGTGACAGAGGAGAAAATTTGTGCACTCTGTATACAATCGGCAAACGAAGAGAACGTAAATTTACGCTTGGAGAAAATTAAAGAAGCAGCTGAAGCCGATCGCGAGATGAGAGCTCTTAAACGGCACATCATTGATGGTTTTCCTCCGAATAAACATCAACTGCCAGAAGAAATACGTCAGTATTGGCCAAAGCACCAAGATTTAACAATTGATGATGGATTGATCGTGTGTGGCTGCCGCTTGGTGATACCGAAAGCCCTCCGCAGAGAAATGCTATGTCTTCTTCATGACGTACACCAAGGCCAAGAACGCACAAAAGCAAGAGCGAGGCGTTTGATTTCCTGGCCCGGTATAGACCACGATATTGAAACGACGACAAGACAATGTGAGAAATGTCAACAAATGCTACCGGCACAACAAAATGAGTCGTATATATCACACGCTCAACCAACATGACCTTTTCAAATTATTTCAGCCGACTTTGCACAATACGGAGGTAGAAATTTTTTGATCACAGTAGACCACTACTCATCTTGGTGTACGCTTGTGGATGTCGGAAAAGAAGCTACGACACGACAGTTAATTCAAAGCTGTCAAGATATTTTCTGTGTTAATGGCGTCTCAGACATCTGGTACAGCGATGGTGGACCACAGTTCACATCCAACAAATTCCGTCAGTTCTTTCTGCAATGGGGGGTGCAGCAGAGAGTATCTTCACCAGGATACGCCCAGTCTAACGGTAAAGCAGAATCTGCCGTGAAAGCGATGAAGAAGATAATCGCTAAATGTTGGAACAAGCCGTCCAGGTCGCTGGATCGTGACAAGTGGACAAGCTCAATTTTGCAGTACAGAAACACGCCAGGTGATAATGGATTATCCCCTGCACAAATGGTATTTGGGCGACCAATTCAAGATCTTATGCCCGCATATCGTCGGTGTTTTGACCCAATATGGCAGAAGATGGACAAAGAGTGTGATAGAGTCGAGAGAAGCGAGCTTCTAGAGAAGGTGACAAAGCATTACAACCGTACAGCAAAGGATCTTCCAGAATTGCGAGTGGGGAACTGCGATGCTGTACGTGATCCGGTCAGCCAATTATGGTCACAGTACGGTATTATCGTCGGTGACCCGTGTGTGACCCGCGTGTTTGCTTTCCCGGCGCATAGAAGCATTGGCTCAGATAACATTTGATGTGAGGTCTCGGTCTCAGCAGACCACCAAGCTAAACAATTTTGACACACACACATACACAAACCCACACACACACACATATACATATTTACGCACACACGCAGACAGAGACAGGTACTTACATACCGACACACACATATACACGCACACACATGCTCACGTACCACGGCCCTTCCGCACCCTTGCTAACAGTCAATCAGTGCACCTTCATATGTCAGATATTCCTTGCGTTGTCTAAGACAATCAGCGTTTGCTAAGGGTGCTACACACGCGCATATGTCATACGCGTTTTAGGTCATACATACACGCGCATACACATTCGTCACAAGCCACAACCTTCACGTTCACAAACATACCACTGTGTGATCTTATCATTCAACCAACATTAATAAAGACTGACTTCATTGAAAATGACAATACTGATAATGGAAGCTGCTTGTTACGTTGAACATTAATCAATTTATGAAATCTAGCATAAAATCCATATATGCCACCTAGCGTGTTCCAGTTTGCAAACGTGTTTTCATTTTTTTTGTGCCCACTCCATGCTCGCTGTGATGTTCCTGTCGGCTGTGTCTTTTTCGCGCCTGTGTATAAATATGTGCGCTATATTTAATATATGCTGTTGTTGTTGTTGTTGTTATTATTATTCACCGTAAAGTTTGGGCGATCAGTGGGAAAAAGCTTCATTAGCCGTTGATTTGGAAACTGGAAAAAATGCACTGTGTAAGTTCCGTGAGCACGATGCTTCCCATCAGCATAGATTTGCCACCTCCCAGTTGTGTGCGGTGGAGAAGAATCCGGTGAACAGCATCATTGATGACGGCAAAGGAAAGCCGCAGCAAACAGCATACACTTGCCTGACAAAACTGTTCACTTGTGCTCGTTACCAGCTGCGTCAAAGACTGTCGTTTCGGGGCAAGGATAAGCTGGAAGGAAACTTTTACCATCTTGCAAGTATGATTGCTGCTGAGGACAATGGGCTGAGGTGTCACATGTAGAGGACAACCAGCTTCGAATCTCCCAAAGTAAAGAATGAAATCATCGAGATATTCTGTAATCATATACTGATGATTTTGGCAAAATCAATCAAAGAGGACCAATTCTTTGGAGTTATTGTTGACGGAACGCAGGACTTAAGTGGCATAGAACAAGAGTCCATTTGCATCCGACATGTTGATGATAACCTGACAATCAGCGAGTTATTTGTCGTAATGTACAATACTCCAAAAACCACGGGTGAGATTGTTTGCAAAGTGGTATCAGACGTATGACCAGACTCAGCCCTCCACTCTCAGCTTTAAGAGCCCTGACCAAAAACGATATTCGTGTAATAAACGTTGTATTCACGACAAATACATTATGTTGTTGGATTTGCTGTATATTAATCCTTATAAGATCGTGTTCTCCGACACGCTGCCCGATGTGGCGTAAAGTGTTCCGTATCGCAACACCGACGAGAGCTGAACCGCACGCCAGTTTGGCATCTCATACTGTGTGCGGGATAGTAAACGAGACAATGAATTTATAATACAATCGATTACCATGACAATATGAAATAAATTGCACGAATACGATATGCTATTGTATTGGAATTATATGCATTTTAAAATTGTGCAGCGTCGAGCGTGGTGCGGCTGCTACAAAGGTGATGACAGGATACGGTAAGTGGTTGTGGAGACGAAGAGCAAAGAAGTATAAAGATTTCGCCGATCAAGGCCTCATAATCTGCTCGAGGACAGTGAAGAGAGTGAAGACGACGACCTAAGACGGAGGTAAGAAGGAGAGGAGGGTGAGCGAATAATTTTAAAGATAAGGCAGTATAGTTTATAGTTAATCCGAGCCTAAACTGGAAGCCAGCCAATTTTACGTATGTATGGAGAAGTTGGCGGGTGCTGAAGAAGACGGAAGACAAAGCGACATGACTAATTCAATAACTTTTGTAGGGAGCGAAGATATTTAGATGAGTCGTGAAGAAACAAAGAGTTACAATAATATAGACGAGGGAAAATTAAGGATTGGATGAGATTAATGGCCGTGTTAGTGTCAATGTAAGCACGGATAGGATAAAGTTGTCTGAGAATGAGCCTGCTGGATCGCAATATAGGCACAAAATTGTTAGCGAATGACAGATAATGATCGACGTAGACACCCAGTAGATTGCGATCACAAGCTGATAGAGAGACGGAGGAGAGATTCTTGGAGGATGAAACACCATGTATTCGGATTTAGAGTGGTTGATAATGAGTTGGCGGGATGATGTCCAGGATGTGATGTCGCACAATAACTTTGAGTTCAGATTATGAGAAAATTTTGATAACGGAATGTATAGTTGCAGATCATCAGCGTGTATATGGTATGAAATGGGGAATTAACGTAAAATAGGACAGAGAGAAGACATATACAGATTGATAAGAAGAGGATCAAGAATAGAGCCCTGACGCACACCACTAGAAAGCAAAAGAGGCAAAGAAAATGAAGAGTTAGAACGCACAGAAAAATAACGGCCAGAAATATATGAAGTCATGAGTGAGAAAGCAGAAGAGGATAAGCCAACAGAAGCGAGGTCCTTGAGCAATATAGAGTGGCTTACAAGATCGAAGGCGGAGGAAAGATCAAGTAATACGAGGAGGAATAAATCACCAGAGGCAAAGGATTGGAAGATATCATTTACAAGGCAAAGTAAAAGAGATTCGGTAGATTGATGTGAGACGAAACCGGACTCGAATGGGTCGAGAATATAATTTATCAGAGGAGGGAGTTGTTCGTAAATAGCCGACTCAAGGAGTTTGGAAGGAAGACTTAAAATCGATATAGGACGATAATTATTAGGACAGTGAGGATCGAGAGAAGGTTTTTTGAGAATAGGGATATATATAGCATGTGTTTCGGCAAAGTATTATTATTATTATTATTATTAATTACAGGCAAATCCAGTAGCATGGGAAGAGTGCAAGCACTATTACCACCCTAAGGTAGCCCCATGTACCGGAAGCGCCCAAAAGATTCAGAGAGAGAGTTCGAAAAGAAAAAAGTCTAGAAAGAGAGTTGGAAATAAAATAATAAATAAATAACAATAAATAATAAACCATCATCCGATAACAATCCATAATGTCACTCCGCCCACGTTCCTCAATAAATAATAACAATCAACAATAAATATGTGATTCAGTAAATAACAGCCATCAATAAATAAGAATAAATATTAATAAATAAGTAATAAATAACAATCAAGAACAATAAATATGCTTCAATAAGAAACATCCAACAATAAATATAAATATGATTCAATAGAATATAATATATATATATATATATATATATATATATATATATATATATATATATATATATATATATATATATATATATATATATATATATATATAGAAATAAGTAACAACAACACAAATAAATATGGTTCAATGAACAACAACACCAATAAATATGATTCAATAAACAACAACAATAAATATGATTCAATAAACACCAACAACAATAAATATTATTCAATAAACAACAACAACAATAAATATGATTCAATAAACAGTAACAACAATAAATATGATTCAATAAACAACAACAACAATAAATATGATTCAATAAACAGCAACAACAATAAATATAATTCAATAAACAACAACAGCCAACACTGAGTAAAAGTATAATTTAATAAATAACAACAACCAATGATATATAGTAATAAATAGAGAGTAAAATAAGAATAAATATAAATAGAAAATAAATAACAATAAGCATGAATAAATAACAATAAATATGAATAAATATACAATTAATATGACTCAACAGTCAATTCCGCTCTTTCAGTAGCATTTCATTTACTTTGGCCTTGAATTTCTTCAAATTGTTCTGCAAGAAAGCCTCCTCCTTCAACGTGTTTCAAGTAGACACAGTGGCTGGAAGAAAGCAACGTTGGAATTGTTTTGTACGACAACGAATTGGAGCCATGCACTGGGAATGCTGATTGGATGTAAACCGTGTGCTTCTTGCTGCCACGAAATCATCAGGAATTGACTTGCTCATCGGATGATGGTCGTTGTGCTTGATCTTGTACAGCATGCACACGCTGCTGACCTTTCGACGATGGCAAAGATCACCAAGAACCAAGTCACCACAGAGGAACTTGCAAGTTCTAACAACTCTGTTGATGAGATTGAGGTGAAAATCCGCAGCAGAAGACCACACGGGGGCGCAGTACTCCAGAATTGGCAAAATGAAACAGCGAAAACAACTTTTTGAGATTGTGCTGCTACCGAACATCCGATATGTCTTTCTTATAATTCCCAGTTTCGGCGATGCCGAACAAACTAGCTTCCGAATGTGACTCTCAAACGTCAGCTTTGAGTCTACATGTACTCCCAATATTTTGAGCTCATCACACACACTGAGTTGGGCGTCGTTTATGAGGATAGCTCCATGTGAAGGCTGAACGGTACGTGACCTAGAAACCAACAATCATTTAGATTTCGAAGTGTTCAGCATCATATTCCACCTCTCACACCACTTCAGGACGCTGCTGAGATCGTCGTTGACCGTTTGACGCACCTGTGGTCTGTCCGAAGGAGATGAAATTACAGCCATCAAGGTGATATCATCAGCATATCCATATACAGGGCTGCGTGTGGTTGTGTACAGGTCAGCGGTGTGAATGTTGAACAAAATAGGACCAAACACACTTCCCTGCGGGACATCGGACACAATGCTCTGCCAGCCACTGTATGCTCCATCGATGGCAACACGCTGTACGCGATTGGAGAGAAATTGATGCAAAACACTTAGCAAGCGGCCGCCGACTCCAATGTTTCTCAGTTTTTGCAACAAGCCCTGGTGGCTCACACGGTCAAATGCTGCCGAGAAATCCAACTGCACAATCCAGGCTTCACTGCCTTTGTCTAGCACTTGCTGGAGCTCATGCGTGATAGTAAGCAGAGCGTCGGTCGTGCTGAGTTTTTTGCGGTATGCAAATTGGTTTTCCGACAGCAGATTGTTGCTCTCCAGGTACTTGGATAGTCTGGAAGATATCAAGTGCTCTAATATTTTGGATAGAATCGGCGTAATCGATATCGGCCGGTAGTTTGCAACATCAGCTGAATTGGTTCCTTTTGGTATGGGCGTGATATTCGCAACCCGCCAACATGATGGAAACGAACCAGTCTTCATCAAGCGCCTGAAAAGAGCACTGAGCTTCGGTGCTAGAGTATCTGCCGTGTTCTTGAAAAATGGCGGAAACATATTCAGAGGGTCTGTTCCTCCGTGGGCATTAAGGTCTTTCATGAGATTCGCCACTTATTTTGATCGGAAGGCAATGCCTTTGATTTTCGGGGCGAGGACAGATGAATCGTCAGACGGAATGGACCCTTGACATTGCTTGGTATTAAAGTAATCCATAAGCAACTCTGCCTTCTCTGATGGGTTGCTTTTGAGCTCACCGTTCGCTGAAAATAAAAGAGGGACAGACAGGTCATGTCCAAACACTGACGATTTCAACGTTGACCACCATTTTTGGGCGTCATTGGCAGATGTTAGCTTTTCAGCAAGTTTCTTTGAGTGACGTGTTTCCGCTTCTGAATACACATGCTCAGCATGCCGTCTGGCCTCAGTGTAGACATTCCATGAATCGGCTGAGCGTGATTGAAGCCACTTGTGGTAAGCCTCCTGCTTGGATTCACGTGCGCTGCGACATTCGTTGGTGAACCAGGCTTTGTCATCAGAGCGAAAACGTAGTTTTTTTATTAGGCACTCTCCTTGAGATGACATCGGTAATGTATTTGTTCAATGCATCGATGGGGCATTCCTTCTGCTGCAGATTTGAAACTATAATTGCTTTCAATTCATCATTCACCTTCACCTAGTCAACATTGTTCTTCATGTGCACGAGCCTTGAAATCGTGTAAGGAGAAACCTTCTGTCTCAATGTCAACTTCACGGACAGCGACGAGTGATCTGAACTTCCTATTGGAGCTTCCACGTTTACACTCACGATATCTGAGACGTCTGTCATAACCAAGTCCAAACAGTTTCCCGCTTGATGTGTGGGACCGGACACCATTTGGGAGCAGCCAGAAATGTTGCAGAAATCATATGCTGCTCTACCATGAGCGTCTGTAGGAGATGTCGACAAGAGCCACTCTCGGTGATGGGCGCTCATGTCTCCCACAAATACAAATGCTGACTTGGTGTCCTTCTCCTGAATTGTTGACATGGCTGACAAGAGACATTCGTAGATAGAGTCGTTACTGTCTGGATTTCGGTAGGCTCCAAAGATGTAAAATTTCATCAAGGCGGTGTTGACACGCAGCAGCATAACTTCATGACAAGTGCAGTCGTGCGCTGTAATTCTCGTAGCTGAAAAGCCTTTGCGTACGTACACTGCCATGCCACGCCGCCTGTTTTTTGAGTCACGTTTGATTAGCAATGGTTTACTGAAACCTGGCATCAAGAGCTCAGATTGGTCCCGATAATCGGACACAAGCGTTTCGGCACAGATAACGATGTCCTTGGAGCGACTGGCTGCTGTCAAATCTCTGATGTTCTTATACAAGCCTCTGATGTTTGCGTAAAGTATATTTGAAAATCGTTTTTGTGGTCGAGCAGGACCGGGATTCATTTCGACATCGCCACACATCATCAGCAGAAACGACAAATCCACGGTGTGTGGTGTGTGCACACACACAACGCAAAGCAAACATACAATTAAACACATAATGCACGACGCATGCGAGCACAAAAACACAACACATAACACATGCATAAGAAATGTCACAACAAAAAACAAGCATACAACACACACAATACAAAGCAAACATACACACAAATACACACACAACAAGAAAAACACTAGAAAACACATGTGAGAACAATTTATTGAGAGCTCATTGTTAAACACATATCGCAAAGCAAAATGTCCAATGGGCGACAACAAAGACAGAGTATGAGAGCAACACAGAATTAGTTGGCACCTCAGTGCGAGGAAAGAGCTGGGCGCTGACGGAAAACGGGAAAACCGGCCGTTAGCCGTCGGGGCTGGGCTACAATTTTCAGCCCGCCACATCAACAAAACAGACATGAGGCAGAAAATAATACATATATCCATTAACAGCACTTATATTTATAGACAAAGTTAAATTGAATAATATACAAACTGAACTGAAAAGTGACGAAAAAGAATGTGATGAGAGAATTCAGCAGGAAGATTGCAAAGCAACTATGGCTGCGAACCCTGATTATCAATCACATTCAGAAACAAAATATAAAAATTCAAATATATAACCTGAAACAAAAGAAAGATTAATTGACTTAAACAGTCTTAGAAGTAAATGAATGAGCTCGCAAGAAGAAAATATCCGCCTTTAAAAAGGCAAATATTATCAATCAACAAAACGAGTAATGGAAAATCAAAATAACGCTATATCAAATACAATAATAAAACAAAACAACTGAAATATAACTCAAGGAACACTCAGCGTTAGCAGAAAGCAGGATCTGTCGTCGGTGAGCGTCAAAATCCAAGGAGGAAAGAAGAGTTGATCAGATGACAGAATACTGGAGCTAGGAGATGTACATAATCCGAGAGAGCCGAAAAGTTTATAGGATCAAGGGGATAACGGGACATTTTCAACTTAGAAATGAGGCGAGATATATGAGAAATGTTTATGTGTGAAAAACTCGAGAGGCTGAAATTATATTTTATTAGTCAGAAGCATACTGGACGTAGTAAGTTTAGATCGGACAGAGCTTAGTTTATCAGGAAATAATTTGGCGAAGTCGGAAGCAGGTATGGGTAAGGTGAGTTACGTCCGGCAGTTAAGGATCTTAGGATTGACTACGGATTCCTAGGAGCACGGTAATTGGAAGAAAATCTAGAGCGGTAGAAGTTGATTTTTTGAGAAGAAAGAGTAGAGAGAAACGAGCGACGAGGTAAACAAAGATTAGACCAGTCGGAAGGTAGACGGGTGAGTCGCCAGCTGCATTCTAAGCGACGAGATGCTGCCCTAAGAGAGAATAATTCAGACGAAAACCAGGAAGGGGGACGTTTACAGAGCGGACATGAGGTATAATTTGCGGAAATAAGTCGTTATTGATGGTCGAAATAACTGATTATAATAAGTCAAAAAGAAACCGCGGATTAATAGAGAGATAAGAAGTTAGCGCTAGATAAGTATAGAGCAAAGAGCGAAACGTAGCAAGGCTGATAGACTTGTATTTTTTAGCAGGGAAGGTGTGAGAACACTGTTTAGCAACAGTAGAACAACATCAAAAATTGAATGTGATGAGGGATTGGTCCGACAGAGCACAATCAGGTGGAAAAATGAAAAGATCAGATATAGAAAGGGAGGACATAACTGAAGGGTAATATCCAAGTCGAGAATGTGGCCGGATGTGTGAGTAGGGGTAGAGTTCAATATAGACAATTCATGGGAAGCAAGAAAGGAGGGAAAATCAGAAGCAAATTGATTTGAAGATGGATTGTCGATCCAAAAGTTAAAATCACCATGTATAGCAAAGTTGTAGGAAAAATATTAGGAAAAACAAAGAACAAGGAAATCAAAGTCGTCAAAACACATAGAAGAAAGCAGTGAGTAAGAGGAAGAAGGGACAAGAAGGCAGGATTCAATCCATGAGCCAGGATTCAGCCAGGCAGAAAAAGGAGAGATTATGAGAAAGGAGTAATTCGGATACAAAGGCGGACTTATTGCGAGTGGAGCGGATATTGAGTAGGCCGAATGGTAGAATATGAAGGGAGCGTTGATTTGAAGTTTTATGTGGTACGGGATACAGCAGGAGGAGGTTCAGGCATAGACAAGGAGCTTAGAACAGCACAAGAAGGAACAAATGAGACAACGGGTGGAAATAGTCATTGAGTACTGGGCGATGAATCTGAGAGTATCGTCGGAGGTGTAGCACAGCGAGTGCCGAACAGCCAGAAAAGCCGGACAGTGAGAGGAGAAAGAAGAATGCTCGCGAGGACGACCCGCTCTTTTACAATTAGCGCAACAGCGAGCCGAAGAATCGGGGCAGTTCACCGAGCGATGGGCTCCAGCGCAGTGCCCACAGCATTCCGGGTTGCTGGAGAAGCATCGGTTGGTCTTGTGGCCAAGTCCTGTATATCGTTGACAGCACGCAACCCAAAACCGGCCGTGGACTGGGCACGAGCAGAGATCAGCAAACAAGCGATCGCCCGAGAGTCGTATTGCTTCCCGTACAGCAGGATAGACAGACAGAATAGCAAGTCGGGCACCAGCACGGGATCTCGCGATGAAGAGGAACACAAGCTCAGATGCTGAAGCAGAAGACAGGGTATAGGGTTATTCAACCGGAGGGTACTGAGAAGACTCTCCAAATAGCGAAAAGTGAAAATGATGTCAATAAAGACAGTCCCAAAATACGGCGCACATCACTTTTCCTGCTGATGATTGATGTTTGCTGCTTGATGCTGGAGAGTTCAAGACCACTGGTGACGCGACGTGACGGCATCTCTACGAGCCAGAGACCAAAAGGCAGACGTTGGAATGCCATCACTCCAACTCCCCAGCAGGAAATTCAAGACACTGGGAGGTATTTAAAAATCGGATGGTTTTAGAACGACCCTCGTATTATAAGAAAAACCATAGATCACGTACTATCAAAACAGTCACAAATAGGCTACTGAGTGAACCGAATTGTTTGTAGGAGATATTTTGGTATGCCACGTGCAAGCACGTCTCGCAACACTTCGCGGAAATCGCCAGAGGCTATGTTTATTTGATCACCAAGCGGCCATGCTATATGCGGGTTACCATTCAGAATGCTCAGGGTAGGATGTCGTCTGTAGCGAGCACAAATTTCCGCCGTGGAAAGGGAGCGGATCCAAGCGTCAAATGTGATGGCTGCGAACAGCAACTGCACCTGCCTTGTGCTGACTTTACTCAAGCCGCTTCCAACGCCGTAGAACACTAAATTTGCTGGCTTTGACTGAACTGCTTATCTGAGTACTTTGATCGTAAGCGTAACTCAACAATGGAAGACTCGCTGACGTAAGTGCTGGAGACTCGTCTGACCAAGCTTGAGGAAAAGCTTCTTCAGCGCTCAAGTTGACACTTATACTATCTCCGGATAATCACCACGTGATCTCTGCATCGGTTGCTCGTGTCAAGCCCTCATACGCTGCGCCAGTATGTATGTAGTGCTAACACACCCATGACGTTTGCACGTGCGTGATTCATGGATGTACGTTCACAAGTGTAAGCTCACATCGAATCTCCACACTTGCCTCATGTAATTCGCCGAAAACTGTGAAGCAAATGCGCAGTTTCCTAGGCGCTTATAAAGTTTTGAGTCGTTTGGTGAACAATACATCACAATTCTTAGCTCCACTAGAGTCTATATGCGCAGGACGCGCATCCGCGGAATGTCTTCAATGGTTGGACGAACTCATTGCAGCGTTTCAGGCAGCCCAACAACACCTTCGGTCCAATAAATATATTGACATTCCAAGACCTTCAGACTACCTTTGGATAGTCACTGACGGATCAAGCAAGCAGCATGGCATTGGCGCTACACTGTACGTCACTCGTAACAAACGTACACTGTTGGCAGGATTTTTCAGTGCAAAACTTTGCGTACACCAGGTGTCATGGGTACCATGCGAAATAGAGGCTCCTCACCGACAGCAAGTCATGTGTTCAGGCTTATGAGAGGCTTACACGCGGTGAATTTTCAGCAGTTCCACGCTTGACTGCCTTTCTTTCCGCTTTCAGTCAATATCATGTACGTGTATTACACTTGCCAGGTTCCGTGAATCTTCCGTCCGATTTTGCGAGCCGCAATGCCCCCACGCGCGACGAACATACGTGTCAAGTATATACATTTGCTTCTCACATGGAAGACGCCACAGTGCGATCCATCCAAGTTGACGACAGCCTCTCGGGCAAATCACGCTTGTCTTTAGCCACACGACAAACGTGAAACGCAGCACAACAAAATGTCCCGATCTGCGTCGAACAAAAACCCATTTATCGCAAGGAACACGACCAACACGGAAACATACCAATGTTTGTGACGTCAAGCGCTATTAACAGTTCTCTTGCTAGTGATGGTGTACTTGTGGTGAGACGTCCATCACCATTTTTTGTCACACGTGAATGTATCCTGATACCACGTTCTGCGACGACCGGTCTATTGAGTGCGTTACACTTGCGTCTTTCACATCCTACACAACACCAATTGAAACAAGTATTCACAAGGTATTTTTTCACATTAGATTTGGATATTCATCTCAGAACCCTCTATTCAGGAGGTTACACATGCCCATCACTCAGGAATCTCCCTCTTCCTCTTGTTGAATCCACCACAACGCCACCAGTGTCTTCGGTCAGGATTTCGTATACTGCCGATGTGATGCATTTCCACCGCCAACTCATCTTGGGGGTACTGGAAACAGTGACTTCTTTCACACTCACAAGTCTTATCCCTGACGAAACAGCTCTTTCTTTGGAGTCGGCACTCATCACTTTATGTGTCCAATTGCGCGCTTCTAATAGTTCAGTTATTACTGTGCGAGTCGATCCGGCCCCAGTATTTGTGAGTCTGGTGTCGAGTACTCGACTTCAAAGCGTTGGCATAACACTTGAAGTAGGTTGTGCTAAAAACTGCAACAATAATCCAGTTGCGGAACACGCCATCGGTGAGCTTCGTGATGAACTCAAACGTCTGAAGGTTAAATGTTAAAGGTTAAATTCCTAAGTAACAGCTGCTACACGGGAAGAAGCCGAACCTTATGAACACACAGGTGTGCCCCGTGCAACGCGCTGCCACCGCAGAACCGACCATATCCACGCTATGGCGCCACATGGACGTAAGACGTATTAGAGAGGGCCACCTCCCCAGAATGCATAACACAACACATGACTGACATCTGGTACCATCATTTACTGCTGGGTGGACAAGGGCTGTTGGATTATAGAATTCGCCAAATGAAATTCTGCTCCGCCGGGTTTCGAACCACAGTCCTCCCGCTTGTGAGTCGGTTGTGCTGACCACTACACCACGGAGTCCACTGAATCCGGAAGCGAGAAGTGTTTCATCCTCTGATTTGGCCATAACTACATCTCAACTGAATTCGCCATTGAGAGGTCCAGGATTATCATCCCAGGGGATGTATTTTTCCCGTGATCAATTCTCTCATTCCAACATTCCTCTCGATGATCACAAGCTCATCATGCATCAAAACACCAAACGCCTTTCGAACCATCCTCACAACTGTTCTTCCAAATCACGCCATCGCCGACCCATGCCGAGGCCCATCCATCTGAACGTCGGAGACTTGGTATATCTTGCTGTTGACCGTGACAAGGCCCAACCTCGTCCTCGATACTTGGTTGTATCCATCCAGGGTGATTTCTGTCAAATACGTAAATTTACCGATTCACAACTTCGAGCCAAGTTGTACTCCGTCAGACTAAGCGAATGTTATCATATTCCGACGATTGAACAACAAACACATCTTGTGCGTGACACCGACGATGAGCAGAGCTCGTCAGAGGACGAGTTGGTAGCGACCGTACCACCAGAAATTTCGTCTCCACCATCCGATTTAGACGAGGCAACATCACATCTGAACCATATGAGTGATCCGGAGAGTAACGCATTCACTCCCATCGCGATACCTCAACGTGTTAGGAAAATTCCCAAGATATTTGAGGACTTTGCGCTATCATGAATTGTGCATTTAATCGTATGCTTGTATGTAAACACACACACACACACACACACACACATATATATATATATATATATATATATATATATATATATATATATATATATATATATATATATACATATATACATATATACATATATACATATATATATGTATATATATATATATATTTACATTGCTCAATATACTTGGAGCAAGCATCGTACCGGCTGCAATGTTGTCAGTTGTACACTAGTCAATGTCAATAAGTTTAATATGTGTATGTCTTGTATACTTGTCATCCTCATCATCATTAGACCATGTGACCACTAACTGCATTTGGTTGTTTTCTAATGGAGAATAAAAACAGGCCACGCCAGTATGTCTGTAGTGTCAGCACGCCCATGACGTTTGCACGTGCGTTATGGATGTACGTTAGCCTTGCGTCGCGTTAACATTATGCGAGTGTGTATGTATGTTGGTGTGTGACTCTGTGATCGTTCAAGGTTGCGCGCGGTGAAGCTCGTGGCACATGATCCTTGTGTAAGCATGTATGTACGTCCGTGTGCTAGAGTGGGTGTATGTGTACGAGGCCAACTGCTGGCTTGGTTGAGTGGTCACACGAGGCCAACTGTTGGCTAAGCCAACGATTGGCCTATCCAACTGTTGGCTTGGCCAACAATTGTCCCGAAAACCGAAGTTGAACATGTTAAACTTTTCAAGCCAATTGGCCTGTATTTCAGCCGCTTGCCTCAAGAGGGCGCTACGCTGCCGTGCAATGAACGCGCACTGTCACGCTGAAAATGATAGAATTATCGCACAAGGCAAATATTCGATCCTCCGTTTTTTACCACATGACGCTGAAGCAGCGCGTGAAGCGAATTCAACTCAGCTTGAGAGCCGGTGATGTGTTGTGTTTTGTGTATGTTTTATTGTGGCCATTTCATAATGATGAGGTGGAATCTGTAATCTAATAGTTGTATACTTTATGTTAATGTTTAATACATTACTAGATTAAATTTTGACAAATAGATATATAGGTAAATAAATATATGCTGTAGAATATGTTAATATATGTATATTATACGATCAGAATACATTTATGATTTGTACATTCAAGAATACACCTGGATTAAATAAAAATTCAAATGGTATAGTCAGGAGAGCGAAATGAACCACACCGACGCACTCTGCACCACATCTATTGGTTTGGACAATTACTGGCCTCGTGTGACTACTCGCAAACCAACTGTTGGCCTAGCCAACGATTGTCCGCTGCAAGCCAACAGTTGGCTTGCCCAACAATTGGCCTCGTGTGACCGCGGCTTTACTGTCGCTGTTGTTGTGAATTCACCATCAAACTGTGCTGTTTCTTCTAAGCACATCAAATCTGCGTACAGAACAGAGTCCCTTCAAAACCCCATCACGTTAAAATCAAATTGGCTCGGAAGTGTGGCTCAACATCTCAAGTCAAGCGTGTTGCTGAGTATGATCGGGTCAACATCCCGGATGTCGAGGTTATTTGCGTTCCCACTCCAACAATTCAGCCGAAAGTGATAATTACCAATACACAAGACGATTCGACTCCGTCGAGAGTTAGCTGTATGTTGATTTGTGTCATTTGTTTTTAGATAGGATGCATGTGACGTGCTTCTTTGGATTGTTACATATTTGCTGTTTGAGTATAGAGGTCGCTGTGATCGTAAGAAAACCCTTATGACACATCGCCTGTTCAACGTGGCTTAGAACAGCTAGATTAGAGCAGTATAACCAGCATTAATAGCTGGTTATAGGAAGCTGTTAAACAGTGACACTGATGCGCTTTTTTCCGAAATTATCCATTGCATTATACGGTATTGCTTTAAAAATAACTTTAGTGCTGTTTTTCACTTGGATTTTTGCTCATATTGTGGACGTTTGTAAACAGCCGACATTCAGAGCCGTAGCAACCACCCCTCGTACCCCCCGGCCGGGGGGGCCCCGAATGTTGAGGGGCCCCGTTGCTTCACGTATTATGTGATTATGTCTAATAAATATATTCACTATTTGGTGATTTACTTATAATGGGGGCCCCAAGTGATGCTTTCGGGGGGGGGGCATAATTCCTCGCAACGGCTCTGTCGACATTCATGTGATTTTAAGAGATTCTAAAGCAGTGGCGGCGCCAAACACAAACACAAACGTATATTTTGGTGTTGTTCGATATAGTCTTAAATTATCTCACAAACCAGGGTCAATCTAGAAAAGTAATATTCGGTTTAAGCTACAATGAATTTTCTGAAAATAAATATTTTTGGAGACCTACTTACACAAACCTATTTACGAGAAACCACACAGCACGAAACAAGACCACAACGAACAACAACACATGGACGAGACAACACAAGATTATATAACATCGAGTTTTTATATCAAATAATCAATGTATGAAACAACTGGTGTGTGTGTGCGTGTGCATTTCCGGCGGTTCACTATGCGCCGTTGATGTACGTGCGTATGTCGCCTGGAGCGTTTGGCTGATATGCTGAATTCGCTTTGCATGCGGTAGTCATGTTTAACAATTTTATCCTTGAAGCTTCTGTGACTGGTAAATGAAGCTTCTGTGACGGGTAGCATTAGGATATATCTGTATATATATGTGTATGCGTTTGTATGTCTGCATTGTATTGCATTGTCTCCATTCATGTATATCATATAGCGGCGGTGTCATCTTGCACGAGCACACTGCACGCTGTCCATGTTGCTAGAAGCGCGGAACAGCATTGCATTGACAGGACTTGTGGTCAATACACGTTACGTTGTTGCACGCGTTTCTTGACACGACACATGGTGTCAGAAGTGGGATAGATACCCATAATTATTCGGTGTTAACTTTCCGAGTGGTTGTCGTGAATTATTTTTCTACGGGTATGGCGGCTCGAGCCCCTCCGGAATTGGACTTATGCATAAAATCGCTCGCAAACGAGTGGAAGCTGTCGCGTCGAGATTGGGCATACTTTGCAGCGGCCAAAGAGTTGCGTGAAAAACCAGCGGAGGTCCAGATTGGGACGTTTTTTAATTGTATTGGTCGACAGGCACAAGAGATTGCCTCACATTTCGAGTGTTCGGAGAACGATGGTCTCGATGCACTGCTGATGTGTTTTTATGAGTACTGCAACCCCAGAAAAAACGTAGTACTCGAGCGGTATATTTTCTACCAACGAGTGCAGCAGACCGGTGAAAGTATCAGCACGTTTGTCGCGGCGTTGAGACGACAGGCGGCCAACTGTGAGTTCTCTGACACAGATGAAATGATTAGAGACAGATTGGTGATGGGTGTGTCCGACAAGGCCACCCAGCAGGCATTGCTGAGAGAGTCTGACCTGACGCTGGCTCAAGCACAAAAGACCGCATTGGCAGAAGAGGCGGCTAAAAGGCACCAGCAAATTATGAGTGCTGAAGTGCATGACAGCACGGTGTGTACGTCGCAGGACAATGACTGTGATGACGCGGCGGCAGTATACTCGGCTGAGCGCAGAACGTGCAGATTTTGTCGGCGTCAACATCACATGCGACGCTCAGCACGCCCGGCGTTCAATCGTGTGTGTCGAGCGTGCGGCCGGCGACACCATTTTGCCGGCAGTCCCGAGTGTTCCGTCACATCCGGCGCCAGCACGTCGACTGGATCTGGTGGTGAATGGGTGGCGCCATCTAGCGGGCAATATCGACAAGCTCGCACGACACCGACGACGGCGCGACCGACCCGTGCAACGCAGCACAGCGGCAGAGGCGGTGAAAGGCGTGCCAACGCACTAGAAGGGATCGGGCGTGTTGAAGACAGCTTTGTAGTGTCAGGTGCGCGAATCAAAAGAAAAGCATTCAAAACTCTGTACTCGCGTAATAATCTAAAAATCAGTTTCCTTATTGATTCTGGCTCTGAGTCAAATGTTCTGTCTGTGTCTGATTATGTATGTCTAACTGGCGATGAAGAGTGCGCATTTTACGCCCATGTAACCTGGTGCTCAGATCTTTCAATGGGGGCCTTATAAAAACACGGGGTAAAGCTGCGCTTGAATTGAGGAAGTGTGTGGACGGAGTTACAACAAATGTTGTGTGTCATGCTGTTGATGGTATGTTTGTGCCCTGTACTCAGCTTGCAAGCGTCGGTTGATCTTGGTTTATTAACTGTGAATGATTGTGATCCTCTGGACTATTTGCCTGTCTTTTTTCACTCAGAAGTGAAAACGTCAAACAATTTGCGTCCGGGCGCTGAAAGAAGAAAATGTTTTCCACGAGAAGGGGTATTTCAAGAGTTTCAGGATGTGTTTGATGAAACTAGAGTGGGCCTCGTGCTATCCGATTATTGTATTTCGATTGATAACCGAGTCAGACCAGTAGCGGAACCCCCTCGTCGTGTGAGAATTCATATGAGGGATCGAATGCAAGATAATATCAAAGAGTTAGTACAAAACGTTATAATCAGTAAGGTCACTGAACCCACTGAATGGGTGTCAAATCCGGTCATCGTACAGAAAGCGAACGGTGATATCAGGCTATGTCTAGACCCAAGAGCGCTCAATAAAGCTATTAAAAGGGAACACTACCCCACACCCATCATTGACGAGGTGACCCATAAATTCACGGGAGCTAAGTGTTTTTCCCTTGTGGATGCGCGATCGGCATTTTCGCAGGTGGGCTTGTCAGAAGCATCATCACTACTATGCACGTTTCACACTCCCTTTGGGCGGTATAAGTATAATAGACTGCCGTTTGGAGTTTCTTGTGCCCCGGAGCTGTGGAAACGCCTCATGCATGAATTGATAGAGGGCCTGGCAGGAGTGGAGGTTATAGCAGATGATTTCATTGTGTATGGAAAGGGTCTCACAAAAGAGGCTGCAGAGAAAAATCATGATACAAATCTGAGGGAGTTTCTGATGCGGGCTCGGGAGTGAAACTTGAAGTTAAACTATGAAAAATTGCGCTATAAACTGAAAGAAGTCCAATGGATGGGTCATGTATTGGACGCCAATGGGCTTCGTCCGTCACCGTCAAAGGTGAAATCCATTCTGGAGTACCCACGGCCACAGAGCAAGCAAGACCGGAAACGATTCCTCGGGCTAGTAACTTACCTATCACGGTATATACCAAACGTAATCACTTAGGTATCTCGGAGGGCCCCTTATTCTCTCGGACCGTCGTCTCGGACCAGTTTCAGAAAACGATTTATATGGTCGTGGTGGATTACTTGAGTAACTTCGTGGAACTAGATGTCTTGCATAGGACGGATACTCGGGGGGTAGTGGAGAAATTGATCACAATATTTGCGAGATTCGGTTGCCCCGAAGTATTAGTTTCAGACAATGGACCACAATTTTCGAGTAGTGAGTTCCGTGAGTTTACCAAGTACGCTGATATCACTCGTATTACTTCCAGCCCTAGATACCCGCAATCTAACGGTAAGGCGGAAAACGCTGTTAAAACTGTAAAGAATATCATCAGGAAAGCAGTTGAAAGCGCACAAAATCCTTATTGGCTTTGCTTACCTGGCGAAACACACCTCGAGAGGGTTTCCGGTATACTCCCGCACAAATTATATTCGGCCTTGCATGCCACACTCTCTTGCCAGTTACCAGGCAGTCGTTGATGCCCCAGTCGCCATACGGAGTGAAAGATGATCTTCTTAAACTCCAGGCCAAACAACGAGTGCAGTACAGCAGAAGTCACTCTGTCAGATTACTTCCTCCTCTGAAAGTAGGCGACACGGTACGGATGAAACTTCCAGGTAAGGAGAATGTGTAGGCGATCGTGGTTTTCGTTCTTACGAGGTGCGCGTGGGAGGCAATATATTCAGAAGAAACAGACGCCAGTTACGTAGAACAGACGAGGCGATTCCGGTTTATGTACCTAGCAATTCTGCTGCACGAGAAGTGGAAGCGCGGTCTCGGCCCAATGTGACACCGAGAACTGACACGTTAAGACGTCATGAGATAGCTCCTGAACCTAGACAACCGACGTCTATCTCGAATGAAAATTTTAGACGGTCCGAGAGAATATGGGGCCCTCCGAGATACCTAAGTGATTACTAGGGCTGTCAAAAGTTAATAAAGTTAGTTTCTCACCTAAAGGTCACTTTTTCATAAGCTACCTAAAACTGCATGAAAAAGTTGTGTATGATAATTATTAAAAAAGTTATTAGGTTACCAAAAGTTACTTTTTCATCGTTAGGTTACTTTTTTGCTTTTAAGGTTACTTTTTTATCGTCAGGTTACCTTTTGTTATTTTTCTTGTTATTAGGTAAGTTAACCACGAAGTTTGGTGACTTTTTGCAGATAATAGGCAGAAAAATGGTATATATGAGGATAAAATAGGAAAAGAGATGGAATATTAGGTCTGAAGATCAAGAAATGTCAACATTCCTGCTGTTAGGATTTAGCAATTGATATTCATCTTAATATCCGAGCTACTCGATATTTATACGTTTTTGGGTACGCAGTATAGTGTAATTCCATTTTAGGAAATGTCCACGAACCGGAGGGTGTCGTGAGATGTTTGGAGCGTGGTATAGTACGATGTGTGAGCTCTCTATACCAGATACTGCACTGTAGCACTTGACAGTACGTATTTACTTGAACAGGAATTTTTGCACGTGATTTTCAGGGCGTGAGATAGCGCCATTATCCCACGTTTGACATATGGGAGGACGGGGTGCATTCACACATGCAGTGTTTACTATACTGTAGTACGTGGTATTTGATAAAAATTTCCATTGAAAAAATATAAAGAATATTATTGCGACCATTATTAAAAATATATACATTTGAAATTAGTGTATTTCGCATTTGTATGAGCTTTCCACTAAAAAATTATATTTTGATGGTTATGCTCCTTTTTTCGATGTTAGCTAAATTATGTCAAGTCACTTTTGGTTGTCTGTTGTAAAAATGGTACCAGATCGGAGAGGGTGGAAAAGTAGTGCCAACTCGGAAAGATGATAAAAAAGAAGGACTGGTGTATTTTCTTCCTTCAGAACTGCAAACAGAAATTTGACCTTTTTTGAAGGAGGTTATTTTTAGGTTACCTTTTTATTGGTTATTAGGTTACTTTTATGTTCACAAACAAACAACAAACAAACCGTGTATTTCACATAGCGCACTAATCAGCAAAGGCGTGATAAACATGTGATAAAACGATACAAAAATGATAATAACTTTAAAACTCAAGTTATTTTTAGGTTACTTTTTTAGGTTACTTTTTCTCGAAAATAAAGTTACTGTTTTCTGATTTTTAGGTTACTTTTTTGACAGCCCTAGTGATTACGTTTGGTAAGGAGGGGAGATGTGGCGGGTAGCATTAGGATATATCTGTATACATATATGTGTATGCGTTTGTATGTCTGCATTGTATTGCATTGTCTCCATTCATGTATATCATATAGCGGCGGTGTCATCTTGCACGAGCACACTGCACGCTGTCCATGTTGCTAGAAGCGCGGAACAGCATTGCCATGACAGCACTTGTGGTCAATACACGTTACGTTGTTGCACGCGTTTCTTGACACGACACAGCTTCATTGTTCTACGTGCATGCTATTTCATCTGAATCTAAAGGTGATCTGTACAAACTAAACTGCACCCCGGATATAAGAGAACCCCGGTTATAAGAGAGTATTCCTTCGGGCTCGTCTCCTGTGCTTAACGTGTACTTTTACCCGGATATAAGAGAACCTCGAATATAAGAGACTTTTTCTCCTGTCCCGACAAATTTTCTACATCCGAACATCGGCGTAGATTTGTGTCGTGTTTCGGGGGGGGGGGGTGTGACAGCCTTCATGCATTAGTGTCCAAAGTTGACTCAGTCGGCCTATTGCGTGGTACCCTCAACTATTTTCAGCCTATTCTATTACAACACACATACTCCAATGAAAAGTGTATTACGTAATATAATTCTTAACATATTTATAATTTCTTGTATATTTGGCCTATTGTCATTTGCCTTCTACGCTGATTTTGATGATAATATAGACAATGAACTGAACTAAGCAGAATTCTCAGGGGGTATAATTGCATATACATACCACCCAGCCAAATTGTATGTATACCCCATACCCCCTAGGATTTACGCCCATGTATCCGAAGTACATTGTACTCCCATTTGATTGCTACAGTCCCTTGTTAAAATATTATGTAGTCAGCATTCAAGTGTAGCTATTCATGTTTCGCCATGCCCCACAACGTTTTCCTTAGTCACCCTCAGCCGCTTACCATAAAAATCCTGGCGCTGCCAATGTTTGAAATCATTGCCGACATTTCCATAGGTATTGTTTTTGGTTACACAATAATTAATTATTGACTCCAACAAACAAAAACCAATAAAAAAATATATTGCAATGATCTCTACTGATATAGAGGCCAAAAAAGGCCAAGTTATGTTTGGCCTTTTGACAGAAGTTCGGCGAGGCCAACCACGATCGAAATGGACAAAATGGCCTTAAAAGGCCAAACATGGCAACCCTGGTCTCATCTGGCCCTCACTCTGAAAAGGTTGCTCGCCCCTGAATTTGAGGGTGCCGTTCTATGTTTCGAATATCTCGTCAGAATTTTTACACGATGCGGTATATTTTATTTGAAAAGAAGCAGGTAACATATACATATTCATCTAACAAGTATCATATATATATATATATATATATATATATATATATATATATATATATATATATATCATATATATCATAACTCAATTCAATTCATTCAAAATCAGACCAACACACACATATGCACACACACGCACATACTCACACACACACACACACACACACACACACACACACACACACACACACACACACACACACACACACACACACACAAACCCACACACACACAGGCACACCCACGAACACAAAAATGTGATGGATTTGCTTACGTAGTTCCACAAAGACACACTGCGTTGATATAACGTCATGTAACATCACGTTTCTGGTGAACTCCCAGTGATGACACACACACACACACACACACACACACACACACACACACACACACACACACACACACACACAGACACACACACACACACACACACATATATATATATGTATACACCTATACTCATACACACACACGTATATAAGCCGCAACATAAAGCACATACACACACAAACACACACAAGCCACAGCGCAAAACACATAAAAACACACTGACTGTTCTTAGAAAAATAACAATGTTTTGAGGTAAAACTTCCAATCAGATTTGTTTTGTTTCTGAGAAGTTTAAAACCACGCGTTATTAGTAGGGTGACCTCTTGTTGCAAATGCAACTTTTTTTATCATAGACTCTACTCATCCTGAAAAGCCCAAAAATACGTTTATTTTTTATCTGAGGTAAGTATTGAGTGAGTTATAAATGCAACTTTTTGCAACTTTTGGTTTTTAGCGCAAATTTTGCAACTTTTCGTTTTTAGCGCAACTTTTGCAATTTATTCGTTTTTGAGGGCAAGTTTTTTGGCTTGAGAACAAGTTTTTGAACTTTATGATCAGTTTTTACACTTCCAATACAGTTTTTAGTTCTTGAAGCTGTTTAATACAAATAATATTGACGCATTGTCAATGCAAACTAAATACATGTGTTTGAAAGGCGTGTGATGTAACCGTGTGAATTGGTAGGCATTATGTGTGCGCGTGAGTGTGTGTTCCCACATCGAGAAAGAGGAGCGCTCTGATTGACATAGGCACGTGCATTTGTCCATCTAAAATTTACGTGCATTTGTCCATCTAAAATTCACAATGGGTTGATAGGGCAACGGTTGAATGCTGGTTAGTGCGCTAGTGATAGTTTGTGGGTGTGTCTGTTGATTGTTCATAATGCCTAAGTATGCTTCATCCAAGAAGGCTAAATGCCAAGCCATTGTGCAAAGGTATCCCGAGGAATTCCAGCTTACGACCAAAGGAGATTTGTTTTGCAAATTCTGTGTATGTTCGGTAGACGGAGAGAGGAAATCTTCAGTGGACAAGCACAGAGGATCATCTAAGCATCAAGCGAAAATGAGCAAAAAATCATCGCAGAATGAACAGTTATTCATTCCAAAGCAGAGATATGATATTATTGATCGAGTTACCCGAGCTTTTCTCTCGGCCGATATACCACTGAAAAAACCCCGCAATCAAAAAGTGCGCGAGCTGTTTGAGTTCATGGGGCAGTGTCCACCATCTGAATCAGCATGTCGTTCTCGTGTGATGGAGATGGCTGACAAGGAACTGCAGGACATGATCGACAGACTGTCGAACCTGGAGTTGTTTTTCGTGGCCGATGAAACAGAAGTAAACGGAACCAAGTTTTTCAGTGTCCTGGTTGGCAACGTCTCTGAACCTACAAAAACATATTTGGTTCACTGTAAACCCGTCTCCAGTGTGAACAGCCAAGTGGCCATTGAGCACATAGATGACGCTGTCAAAAGAGTCGACGTTCAACGAAGCAAGGTTGTCCTGCTCATTTCAGATGCTGCCAGGTACATGGTGAGTGCAGGCAACACACTGAAGAAGCTTTACCCGCGCCTTTCTCATGTCACCTGTGTTGCACATATTTTACACAACTGTGCTGAAAAGGTCCGAGCCATGCTTCCCAGTGTAGACACACTCATCGCTCGAGTGAAGGCTGCCACTACGAAAAATCGGGGTCGCCGAAGCGCGTTCAATGCCATAGGATGTCCACCGCAACCTGTTGTCACACGATGGGCAAGCTGGTTGAACGCGGCGTTTTATTACGCAGAAAAGTTGCCAGAGGTTAAAGAGATTGTTTCTGGCTTCGAAGGAGGTCTTTTGGTGTCTCGAGCCAAGGAGGCACTTGGGAATGCAACAATAATCGAAGACCTGGCTGCGATCAAGCGGAACTACGTTGAGCTTGCTCAATTGTTTCCCAGAGTCGAAAGCCCCTATTACACATTAGAGGCAGCGTTCAGTGATTTTACCAAGCTGAAATTCGGTGAAGATGCTGATCTCAAACAATATCTCACCAAAAGGATCGAGAAAAACACAGACCTGAAGGCCATTCTGAAGTACGAGCTCAGTGACATCTCACCAGCTCTGTATGTGAGTCTGCAGCATTGTCAGGCAACATCTGTTTCAGTTGAAAGGTGCTTCAGCATGCTGAACAAATTGCTTGCAGACGACCGAAACTTTGATAAAAAAAAATGTGGAGGCCTATTTGAGGATGTATTACAATTCTCCTGACTGATTATGTATTCGCATACAAATATATTTTGTGTTTTGAGTTATTCTTAATCTTTATACAGTTGTATCTGGTTTTGATTATTCTGGAGCAAACTAGATTGCATTCTGAATATCAACTTTAGAAACGATGATTATCTGTGCTTGTCCACTGAAGATTTCCTCTCTCCGTCGACCGAACATACACAGTATTTGCAAAACAATCCTCCTTTGGGCGTGTGCTGGAATTCCTCAGGATACCTTTGCACGATGGCTTGGCGTTTAGCCTTCTTGGATGATGTACACTTAGGCATTATGAACAATCAACAGAAACACCCACAAACTATAACCAGCGCACTAACCAGCATTCAACCGTTGCCCTATCAACCCATTGTGAATTTTAGATGGACAAATGCACGTGCCTATGTCAATCAAAGCGCTCCTCTTTGTCGATGTGGGTACACACACTCACGCGCACACATAATGCCTACCAACTCACACGGGTACGTCACACGCCTTTCAAACACATGTATTTAGTTTGCATTGCCAATGCGTCAATTTTATTTGTATTAAACAGCTTCAAGAACTAAAAACTGTATTGAAAGTGTAAAAACTGATCATAAAGTTCAAAAACTTGTTCTCAAGCCAAAAAACTTGCCCTCAAAAACGAATAAATTGCAAAAGTTGCGCTAAAAACGAAAAGTTGCAAAAGTTGCACTAAAAACCAAAAATTGAAAAAAGTTTCAGTTATAACTCACTCAATACTTACCTCAGATATAAAATATACGTATTTTTGGCTTTTCAGGATGAGTAGAGTCTATGATAAAAAAGTAGCATTTACAACAAAAGGTCACCCTAATAATTATACATATGTATATGACCAATTCAGCTTACGAAAGCACTCGAAATCCGAACCAAACTCGGTCGTAAGTCGTATCTGGGTGCGCAAACTTCCACGGAACGTTGTGAGGTAGGGGTTCTGTGTGGCCTTCGATAAGACTGCGACGACCTGGCCCGTCGACTCACTTCATAATAATTGCAAATCAAGTCGGCATGGTGGGCATGCAATTTGCACATCTGATGAAGCAACGGCGACTGTGAGTGCGTGCCTAATCACGCGACCACTGACGCCACCGCGCGGCAGATTATTCAATTAAAGTTTAACAATTGTGTGATATTAGTGACATGTCAGAGTAATGGAAGAATTGAGTGGATTTGTATTGAACTTGTCTGTCAGTTTCTAATACAAGCAATTGCTTCATTCTGTTCCACTCGCTTTGATTACTCGCGATTTTTTTCAGGGTGTGCGAAAACTATCGGTGGCGGTGTTGGGAAAATATTCAAATATATGTATCCCTATGTATGTATGCATGTATCTATGTATTTATGTTATATCCCTTTCTTTCTGCTCTGAAATTAATTTCTCTTCCCAGGCCTTTGAATTCCTTCCTGTTTCTCTATCAATCCTCCCATTGCCTAAATTCGGCACACTAATCATCTACCGTCATAACCATTCTGGCACGTGTTCTATGTTTTTTTGACGACTTTGATTCCCTTGTTCTTAGATTTTCCCAATACTTTTCCTACAACTTTGCAATACTCGGTGATTTTAAATTTTGGATCGACGATCCATCTTCAAATCCGTTTGCCTCTGAATTTCTCTCCTTTCTTGCTTCCCGCCATTTCTTAAAATGCCGAATTATTTCCGTGTTTGTCTGCTGCTCTTACGTCTATTAATGATTGCATTTTTCCCCTTCGGACATGCGCTTCTCTTTCTCCTCGCCTTCCTCCTTGGTTCAATTCTAATCTCCGTAGGCTTAAATGTTCTCAGTGCCGTCTCGAACGTTGTTGGCGACGCTCTCGTTCTTCATCTGATTGGCTATCGTTTTGCTCGGCTCGATCATCTTACATTTCTGCCCTCTCTCTCGCCAAGTGTAACTTCTATAAAACTCGTCTTTTTTCTCTTTCTCGCTCTCCCAAATCTTTATGGGCTACTTTGAATTCTCTCCGTGGTCTTCGTTCGCGTTCTATTTCTTCCACTATAACAGCCTCACAATTTTCTACCTTCTTTGAGGATAAAGTCAATTCGTTGCTTTCCGTTATTCCTCCTTCATTATCTCCTCTCAGACATATTTCCTCACCTGATCATTTTTCATCATTTAATGATCTTAGTGTGACTGACTTAACTGCCCTTATCTCATCAACGAAATTGTCGTTCTCTCCTTCTGATCCTATAAATTTTAAGGCAATTTCTGAATTGATTCCTTCCCTTTTGCCCTATTTTCTTCATTTGATTAATAGTTATTTCCTCCATGGCGCTTTTCTTGCTGATAAACATGCTACAATCTACCCTATCCTTAAAAAACCCACGTTAGATCCAACTGTTATTAAAAATTATCGGCCTATTTCTCTTCTCAGCTTCCCTTCCAAACTTCTTGAATCTGCCATCTCTTCTCAACTTTCTCCCTTCATTAACCAATTTCTTGATCTTTACCAATCTGGCTTCCGTCCTTCATATTCCACTCAGTCTGTTCTTATCTCTGTAACCAATGGCGTTTTATCCCATTTCTCTTACCGTCGGTCTGCCTTGCTTGTTCTCCTTGATATGTCTTCTGCCTTTGATTTGGTTAATCACTCTATTCTTCTTCGTGATCTCTCTCATCTTGGTATCTGCTCTAGTGCTCTCTCCCTTCTCAAATCATATCTCAGTGGTCGGACTTATGCTGTGAAATTTAATTCCTGTGTCTCTTCTTCGGTTGCTCTACGTCATGGTGTTCCAAAGGGCTCCATTCTTGGTCCTTTGTTATTTAATCTGTACATGTCTTCTCTTTGTCCAATTCTTCGTAAACACTCTATGAGTTTTCATATCTATGCTGACGATATTCAGTTTTACATCCCGCTTCCTTTTCATTCTCCTTCCCTGCTATCTGACGTGCTTTCTGATATTTCTTCTTGGGCTGCAGCTCGCAATCTTCTCATCAACACTTCAAAGTCTGAGTTTCTCCCTCTTCATCCTCCGCGCATTAGTCCTCCGCTGCTCTCAGTTCCTCTAGCCGTTACCGTTCGAAATCTTGGTATTATTTTTTATTCTTCGCTCTCCTTTGTAGATAACATTCGCTCCGTCGCACGCACTTGTCGTCTGATCCTACGTTCACTCTATCCCATTCGTCCCTGTTTCGATCAATCTTCATCTATTAAACTTGTTAATTCTCTTATACTCTCTAGATTAGAGTATTGCAACTCACTATACTTTAGCTTACCTCGTTCTTCCCTAAAAATACTACAACGTGTTCTTAACCAATCTTGCCAATTTGTTCTTCACCCTTCTCCTTGCCGTCATACCTCCAGTTTTCTATTTAAGTTTCGTTGGCTTCCAATTGTCTCTCGTATCCACTTTCGCCTTTGCTGTCTAATCTTCAAACTCCTTCATGATCCCAGTCAACCGCCCTACCTAGTCAGTCTTTTAACTCGTTCTGATAATGTTTCTTCTCGTAGACCTGTTCCCTTCATCTGTCCTCGGGCCACTAATGAATCTTCGTGGTCCTCTAAATCTTTTACTTTCTTCGGTCCGCGCATCTATAATTCTCTTCCTTCTCATATTATTTCATCTTCTTCCTACCGCATGTTTGCTTCCCGACTTCAAAATCACCTTTTTGACATCTCGTTTGATCCTGCTTCTCACACTCTCACTCCTTTCGCCAAACTATGATTCCATTCAGCTATCCATTTTCTATTCCTCCTTATTCTACTCAAAACTCATGTGTATATGTGTATGTATAAGTGCATGTCTGTGTATGTATGTATATGTATAAGTGCATGTTTGTGTATGTGTGTATATGTATTAGTGCATGTTTGTGTATGTGTGTATATGTATAAGTGCATGTTTGTGTATGTATGTATATGTACATATGTATTTACGCTTCGTTGTTCGTCTTTAAGTTATGCGCGCCCGTGTTTTTACAGGCGCTATAGTAAATATTTGTTTGTTTGTTTGTATGTTTGTTTGTGTATTCTGTATCCTGCGTGAATGATCGTCTGATTCTGATTTCGCGTGATTTGTTTTCCCATTCTTACTTATGGTGCCCCATGTGTATGTGTATGTTTTTGCTTATGTATGTGTGTGTATGTCTGTGAGTGTGTGTGTGTTCCTATGTGTGCATTATGTGTTCTTACTGTTGTCACATGTTTATCTCCATCGATGTGTTTGCCTTTTAAATTTTGTCGCGCTTCTGTGCATATTAGCGCTATAACAAATACATTGATTGATTGATTGATTCCCCTGATTTCTCTATATTGAACTCTTCTCCTACTCACACATCCGGCCACACTCTCGACATGTATATCTACCCTTCAGGTATGTCCTCCCTTTCTTTATCTGACCTCCTCACTTTTCCCCCCGATTCTGCTCTGTCGGACAATTCCCTCATCACTTTCAATATTCGCTGTGGTTCTGCTGTTGCTAAACAGTGTTCTCACACATTCTCTGCTAGAGATTTCAAGCCTTTCAGCTCTGCTACGTTTCACTCCTTGCTCTACACTCATCTAACGCCAACTTCTTATCTCTCTATCCATCCGCGGTTTCTTTTTGACTTCTTATCATCTGCTGTTTCGACCATCAATAACGAATTATTTCCGCTAACTACTCATCATGCCGCTCTGCAAATCGTCCCCCTCCCTGGTTCTCGTCTGAATTATTCTCTCTTAGGGCAGCATCTCGTCGCTTTGAACGCCGCTGGCGACTCACCCGTCTACCTTCCGACTAGTTTACCATCTGTGCTTACATTGACACTAACTCGGGCATTACTCTCATCCATTCCTTAATTTTCCCTCATCTAGACTATTGTAACTCTTTGTGTTTTCACGCCTCATCTAAGTCTCTTCGCTTCCTACAAAGGTTATTGAATCAGTCATGTCGCTTTGTCTTCCGTCTTCCTCCGCGCACGCCAACTTCTCCCTACTTACGTAAACTTGGCTGGCTTCCAGTTTAGGCTCGGATTAACTATAAACTGTAATGTCTTATCTTTAAAATTATTCGTTCACCCTCCTCTCCTTCTTACCTCCGCTCTCTACTATCTGAGCCTCAACACTCAGGTCGTCGTCTTCAATCTCTTCACTGTCCTCGAGCAGTTTTTGAGTCGCCCTGGTCGGCGAAATCTTCCTACTTCTTTGCTTCTCGTCTCTACAACTCCTTGTCTTGTCGTATCCGGTCATCACCTTCACTTCGATCCTTCTCTTCTGCTATTCATGCACATCTTCTTGGGTCTACCTCTCACTGTTGAATGGTTTCGTGTTTTTATTTTGTATATATACCTGTTCAATTTTGTCTGTCATGCTCTTAGGTATTCTGACATTAGTTTCACATATTATATACACATACATACATATATTATATTGTTTTGGTTTCATCCTGTCATCGCACCATTGTATATTTGGCGCTATATTAAATACATCTTGTTGTTGTTGATAATGCTCTTTTTTCAACCAGCTATATATTTATTTATCTAGAAAGCGTAGTTGTAAAATTTGTTGAACGTATTGAACGTAATTGTGTGTGAGGCATCATTTGGAAACTGCAGCAATAAGCACAGATACTGTACGGGAGCCTTCAACGGTGCACATATACATAACAGCCACCCGAGAATGCAATTCTGCACAGAACAATAACCTATCAACATGGCATCTCGCCACCGAAAGTTCGTCCGTGGTGTCCTTCAAGAGTTTATTAATTGTTTTGGTGCTCGTGGGGTGCACCGGTCTCAAGGACCATACATCACCTTCCGTCAAGAAGTTATTCGTAAAGAATTATTTAAAGATTAAGGCTTTCAAGAAATGGAGACTTTGACAAACTTGATTGCACATTATCCACTATATGCAGCTATAACACGCCATTTCTTTCAACCGGAAAAAATTAAGTGCTTGGTAAAAATACTGTATTATTTTTGTTATTTGATCTTTAGAGGTTTATATAGGAAGTATATCGATATTTCGTCAGTATACTGAATCACACCATTTTCCATAATAAAAATAATTAAATCTGCATCATCTATAGATCGACATGATTGCATATGTGTGTATGTGTGTATGTGTATGTGTGTATGTGTGTATGTGTATGCACGTGTATCTGTGTGCGAGTGTACGCATGTGTTTGTATGTGAGCTTGTGTGTATGTTACGTATGTTGTGTGTGAGTGTGTGTGTATGCACGCTAGCAATTCACGTAAACAAATTGACAGGTCGATATTGCGATCGGAGTGGACCCAGTGAACTCTGGCAGCGTGAAAATTACTGCTGACACGTGACACCGCACAACCACCCGCCGCCCCCATATGCTCCCCAGCCCACACTTGAGGCGAACAAGAGGGCGAGAGAGAGAAAGAGAGAGAGATGGAGAAAGAGACAACTGAGATATGGTGTGTTTGTGTGTGTGTGTGTGTGTGTGTGCACGCCCGCTTGCCGCTTACTTCCCTTCAACCTTGGCTTCGCTTCAATGCTGTATTGATGTGTACGCCTATTTGTGTGTATACCAGCGTGTGTATGTGTGCGCGCGTGTGTGCGTGTGTATAGCTTTGCAAACGCCACGAATGACTTTATCTCACGAAACCTGTCAAGTGTATAGTTATTCAACAGCCTATAACCTACAGCCGGCCCACCTGTGCACAGCTCGATTATATTAACTGCGTTATTGTTTATTTGTGCTCATCCTAACGTACACTGACATATCAGCATTTAGATACAGTAGATCATCCAAAGAGGGTCGTGAACGTCCAAATATCGGGCCTCCAAATAGCGGAATACTTCCTTGGTCCCGATCAAATGCTTATCAAATACATGCTAATTATACCTCCAAATTTAAATTAATTAATAATAAATTAATCACACTTCCGGCGGAATTCAAACCTCCTAATAGTGGAATGATATATTGGTCCCCACTCAAATAGCACACATCCAAATAGCGGAAAACGGGATTAGCTGTAAATTCTTAAATGGAACATGTATGGAATATCAACTCCAGCTTGTCGACTGACAAAAGTTGACTGTTGCAGACAAATTGATATAAATGAGTTACTTATTATGGCCGGCTTTAGTCATAACATATGCACAGGCTATTATTAGACATAGGCAAACTAGGCTATCGCCTAGGACCCCAGATTGGTGAGGGTCTCGCACAGGAATTATGCAACAATTTATACCTTGGCATAACATTGGCAATGCTGATCACTATTGCATCGGAGACGAATGATGTATTCAACATCGATTAAACGAGTCCTGCAAACCACAGCCAACCACAAGCCATGGCGTCCAGAGGAGAACGCCACACAGCTGAAGAATGTTCTTAGCTAAGAAAAATTTAAGTAGAATCATATGAGTATGATGCAAACTGGTAAATAATATGGGAATAATTTGAAAAAATGAACGATTTGCAGTTTAAAGGTTCATAACCATTGCTGCAGAGCACGCCTCCAAATAGCGGGTTTTTCTTGGTTTCTTTGAGTCTGCTATTTGTAGGACCAAATGTATATGATGATTAAACGGATACAAGCACAAATGTGGGAGGCCGGTGAATGAAACACGGATATGTTAAATAATACTTAAAGCAATTAATATTAATACACACGATGATATATTATGCCTGCATATTTATACATACTTATTTGTTTAATTATTATACATATTTGAATTAATGCATATGCATAGGATTATAATAAGTAAAATGATAAAATAAATGTTATAATGTCATATTCATAATTGACGGGACAAAATTTACAGTTGGTCACATTTTCATCCGCAGTCAAACAGTCTATAAACTATTTCTTACACAATCCGATGATCATATCAGCTAGCTTTCAGGTGATCTCAAGACATCTTCAGATCACCTGAAAGCCAGATTCAGCTTCATCTTCAGATGTGTTTCGATGCGTTGATGTTCGTGTCTCGGCTAACACGATCGAGGCGAAGCTAGTCTCATTCACCCGCGTGTTCTCCAAATTCACGCTCTCTGTCCCGAACAATCCACCTCCGCTACTCTCTTACGTCGAATACTCGGCGTGATGTGGGCGCCCGTGCAGTCGTGCGTCTCGTGTGACCTCCTCCATTTCCGTGTGATGTCGACGACCGGCCAGAGGACATGGCGACCTTCAAGACAGTTTTCACGGGCACACATTGTCTTGTGTTTCGATTCTCAACGCTATGGCTTACACCAAAAATACACCACGCGTAGGGGACAATGTGCAAATTTTCCGCGAGACTTAGAATGATGGATTATTTATTATGCAAATGGCATTTCTATTGAAATTTCATTCTTAAGATGCCCACGTGATAATATTGATGTATGGTTATCACTAGGGTGACCTTTTGTTGCGCTAAAAATCAAGAAAAGTTGCGCTAAAAAGTTGCACTAATTTGTTTTCGAAAACACCACTAAAAATTGTTGTGAATGTTCGAATAACGAATTGTTTGAAAAATGTTCTAAGATTTTGAGTATGATCATTTTGGGATAAGTTCCTGTTAACTTTAGCATTTTCAAGTATTTTGACATGAAATTTGTTTTTCTTTGAGCGCGGACCCTAAAATATATGTATATTGACCGTGACGAAGTATTATTCTGTTGTTGAATTTCAATGTCATTGTTTTTTTTAAATATCAATACATTTAGCGTCTAGAATCAATGTTTAACTTAATCAAGCCGCTAACGAATATCCCAAATTGATGCAAGAACCATATGCTAGCGTTGTTGCTCTAAAGTTGGTATTCAGAATGCAATCTAGTTTGCTCCAGATTAATCAAAACCAGATACAACTTTATAAAGAGTAAGATTAACTCAAAACACAAAATATATTTGTATGCGAATGGTCCACTGAAGATTTCCTCTCTGCGTCTACCGAACATACACAGTATTTGCAAAACTAATTTCATTTGGGCGTGTGCTGGAATTCCTCAGGATACCTTTGCACAATGGCTTGGCATTTAGCCTTCTTGGATGATGTACACTTAGGCATTATGAACAATCAACAGACACACCCACAAACTATCACCAGCGCACTAACCAGCATTCAAACGTTGCCCTATCAACCCATAGTGAATTTTAGATGGACAAATGCACGTGCCTATGTCAATCAGAGCGCTCCTCTCTGTCGATGTGGGCACACACACACTCACGCGCACACATAATGCCTACCAACTCACACGGGTACCTCACACGTCTTTCAAACACATGTATTTAGTCTGCATTGCGACTGCGTCAATTTTATTTGTATAAAACAGCTTCAAGAACTAAAAACTGTATGGGAAGTGTAAAAACTGATCATAAAGCTCAAAAACTTGTTCTCAAGCCAACAAACTTGCCATCAAAAACGAATAAATTGCAAAAGTAGCGCTAAAAACGAAAAGTTGCAAAAGTTGCGCTAAAAACCCAAAGTAGCAAAAAGTTGCATTTATAACTCACTCAATACTTACCTCAGATAAAAAATAAACGTATTTTTGGGCTTTTCAGGATGAGTAGAGTCTATGATAAAAAAGTTGAATTTGCAACAAAAGGTCACCCTAGTTATCACAAAACAGTCATGGTCATTGTTCTCTCCTAACGCCGAGAGAGAAAAGCTTATATGCCTGCTGGTATTTGTCGTAAAAATTCAAGTACATTGGGAAAAAGTATATCGTTATTTGTCCTATGGACGGAGTTAGTGGTTGTTCATTGAAAGCTTTCTATTCCAATGTACTTCTGCAATGATTGGGTCTGCCTATGACTGGCAGCAATAATGGCAGAGGTGCTGGTGTCTATGGCGCGAGTATTATTTTGAAAATGGTCTCAGCAGGCTGCTATTGAGCTCTTCTGGCGCGGCTTTGCATTCACAGCGTGGTAATATTGAGACACGCACAATAATTTTCACACAAGCACACACACTCGCATAGGCACGCGCGCACTTACACGAATATATGACATAGGTGTAAATTGGAGTAGGATTTCAGCAGAAACGTGGGAGCTTGGCGACTTTGCGTCTTCTCCGTGACAATTTCTGAAGAAACACATCAAAAGAATTCTTCCGGCGTCTTTGACGGCGCGGCGACTGTCTTTTGAATGTTTTGTGCTCTATTGTCTTTTTATCTCTGATCTTACACCAGTGTCCATATAGGTGACATAGGTGACATAGGTGACACTAGGAAGATATATTCGATGTGGGCTCAATTCAAAATATACTTAAAAAGTATAGCTCATACAATCATGTACTGCTGAACTGTTGAAAGAGCCACTGCTTGTGATGCTAGGTCCTTACTCAGATCACTCCAATGTTACCACCTGATTTGTAACGCTGCCCCTGGTTCAATAATTATCAAAAGTTTTGCAGCCTGCTGCAGCCTTGCTCAAATGCACACCAGTGTTGTCCAGATATATTGTCGTCCCGCCATCAATTAAGCCAAGTCCACACGCGCAGCTTAATACACCTGTGGCCCGTCTGATAAAAATCGCGAATTTTCGCGATTTATTCAATGGCGTATGGTGCTGACACCTAGCGGGTGTTGTGCAAATTGCAAGCAGCCCGCCGCTTTGCAGGCTTGTGTGCCAGAATCAGATATGAGGCGCTTGTATCCGTCTGGATGCGAGCTGTCGATGCTTGTATAATTACACGTCATTTTTTTACCACTAGCACTTGTCTGCGTGCAAGGCTGAAACAGGCACATTATGAGATACAACACTGGTTTTTTCATTTAGCATACACTAAATTTGAACGTATTTTAATTATACACGGGAAAAATAATCCCTGCTTTTAAACAATCATTATCAAGTCTCATCGCTCCGAAAACTGTCAAGAGCTTAAAGAGCCGTAGCAACGCCCTTCGCACCCCTCGACCCGGGGGACCGAGTGCTGAAGGTCCCCGTTTCTTTTTGCATGATATTGAGTTTATCATAAAGCAGCGAGTAAAAGTACCATAATTCCATAGGGAATCAAGGAGCTGCTCGCAACTGCGTTTTCTCAAAGTCGTAACTCTATTATAAAGGTGCTATATTTGTGATGGGGGCCCCAATTATCGCATTCGAGGCGGACCCATAAGACCTTGAGCGGCTTCTTGCAACGGCTCTGAGAGCTAAAGTGATAACAAAACAATAATCAGGAATTATATTACGCAATTATAACCGCTCAAATATCAAACCTTTGTTTTAATTACACAAATTGCCATCATACGCATTTGCTTTATCACTAGGAAAATATATATTGTATCTTGATCACACATAGCATCTCTTACATCCATCAGCCCATTTGCCAATCGAATGCTCTCCCAAACACATCAGGCATGCATAGCCTTCTTACCAGTATCTCATCTGGCGATGCAGTCATGGCATGCGTATATTTAATCAATTTGCATTGTGCGGTGTAATTTCATTTTACTCGGCAATATATATGACTTCGTATTGTCGGACAGCCGATGTTCTGCGGTAAATACACCGGCGGCTAATCTGCACTTGTTCCGCGCATTGTGCCGATTTGCTACTAATGTATATATGTCTATATATATAGTGTTCATGTTATTGTGTTGTTTCCGAATAAAGGCAATATATGATTCAGTCTCTCCATGAGCGTGTTTTTCGCCGAGCAGGTTGTTTGAGCGTTGTGGATCAGGTATGTCTCTCCTCCCTAAGTGCTCAAGCTCACATGCAAGCCGCACTCACGCCGCACGCATGTGCCCACACGAGACAAGGTCCCGTCACGCCAGGAATGTTGTCGCACTGACATTGTCGAGATATCCTCACTGCACACATGGTCATACACGACAGCACCTCAAACACTGGCGCACATGCATGTGGTCACAGATGCACGACCAATAAACACGTGTGTGTGTGTGTTCATTGAGTTCATTGACACTGCTCACTGGAGCGTGAAGGATTGACAATTTGTGAATGTGCGTCAACACGTACGGTCAACAACGGTAGCAGCGAATCAGTGGTCGCACATACAGTGCGAGGGCCGTCGTATCTGGCGTGTCGCACAGGTGGCGGACAGGGTCGGTCCGGTCGGCTTCCTGACTACACTATTGCCCGTCGAGTTCCAATGGCAGTGACATAGGCCGCAAGTGACACCGGCAAACACTTCAAGGCCAAACGTTGTCCAACGACAAACAGAACAAGCGCACGCATTCCGGACCGCCGTAAACACAGGACAGGCAATCGAATAATTTACAGCAGTCATCGGTGGCTGCGATGCTGAGTCTCCGGCGTGGTAGCATGGTTGTTCAGTGGAGGAAATGGTTGCTGGAGCGGTGACCTTCTGTGATTTCTGCAACGTTGAGACGTGGCGTGATGGACAGATGAATTAGCTAGTGGGGTGTTTGTCGATGCAAGTGAAATATTTCTCGGATTTTGTTTATACATAATTCAAGAACTGATATTTTCAATAGGAATTCGACTTACGTCTATAAGCATTGGAGATTGCATTTATTTACATGTTACACATATGCAATTGATATTTACAAATCGGTTGACTTCACGCCGTTAGACTTTCATAGGATATCTATTGAGAAGCACTTGTCCATTTAACTTTCTAATCCTCTACAGTCAAAGGCGAGACCCGCATGCTGCATCGGCTCAATTTCTTGTCTTCCCCAGTTGAACAATTTGCAAACATGTGGCTGGTTCCAGCGTAGTGAACAAATCGATCTGAAATCATGCTGCAAACTTTGCATACGGTATACAAATTACCAATTGAATAACACAATTTGCACATATACCACAAGACCCAACTGTTAACTGTAAGCCATTACTGTTGACGCACTGTATAACTGGTACCGTATAACAAATACTGTATAACTAATACTGTATAACTAATACTGTATAACTAATACTGTATAACTAATACTGTATAACTAATACTGTATAACTAATACTGTATAACTAATACTGTATAACTAATACTGTATAACTAATACTGTATAACTAATTACTAATTATAATAACTAATAACTAATACTGTATAACTGTTGACGTTTGTAAACATAAAAAAGTCATGGTAATTGAATGGACGCATGGGCATGCTAAAACTATAATAAAGAACCCACACTCCGATTGGTTCAAGCTGAATTCAATGCTTTTTTTCTCAAACAACCAAGACAATTTTTATAGCTGCGAAGCGACGGCAGTTCAACTGTTAATTACCCTTTTGCTATGACACAACATCACGTGGTGAGGCTGGTGATTTTTTTAAACCACCCAGGTGAGTGACACTATCGGGTGCCTCTCATGAGCTCACTCGACAAGCTCAAAGGCCACACAACCGCACACACACACACACTCACATACACATGCACATACAAGCACACGCACACACACACATCGGTTCATAGAGCAGGTTCATGGTCACAGGTGTCAGTTTTTTGCCGTATTTTGGCCAACGCCCGACAGGCCTATGATTATTATGTGCTGTGAAACCACAAAAGTTTGTGTCATAGCTGAGAATCGCCAGTTTAACCGCTGCATTCCCGCATCTCAAACTTAGCTCCAACAAAAAACCGCGTGTGTGTAAATGGGTGTATATGCGTGTGTGTATGTTTGTGAATGTGTGTGTATGCGTGTGAATGCGTGTGTGTGTGTATGAGTGTGTGCATGTATGTGTTGACATGGCTGGCTTCGCGAGTGCGTGGAAAAAATTTGAAATGGTTATAATTAGCTATTGTTCTGATAACTTCGGCAGGCTCAGTGCTGATGTATAGACAATTATTTCATTCATTCATTCTTTTATGAATTTTTCCAGTATAAAATATAAGAGTGTGATTACACAATGTTATAGAATAAAAACTGGCAAATACATCTAAGCCGGATAGCTTGTGTTGACTGAGTTTGATCAAATTGCTAAGGCAATGCAATATAGATATATACACAATATACATGATACATACACGCGCACATATAGTATTATTAACGCATACTCATTTACTGAATTAAGAATGAAAATTGCACTAGCACTCAGTCACATTCCCACATCTATACACACCAAATACATCACACGCTCACATAACAAATCCGCACCCATACAGAGCGAATTGGAACAAGTGCGTTTAAACCAAGGCACGATTGAAGAAGAAAAGAGACAATTGAAAGAACAGATGACAGAACTATTGCAAAGAGAGTTGGCAAATGTTCGACAAATCAATGAGGATATTATTGAAGAAAACAAAGGCTTGAGGGAGCAGATGACATCATTGACAAATGAGAACGTATGTTTAAAAAAATTGGTAGAGTGACACCGAAGAATATGGCAAAAGACAAGTGGAGGACCTACAAAAATTGAACTTGAGCAAAAAGCATGGAAGAATAGTCATGAAGTAAGGGTGCATGACTTAGAACATGTCATGGAAGAGCAGGAAAAAATATACAGGCCGAGATGGAGAGGGCTTGTATTCAAGTGTTGAATAAGAAGAGGCAGATGGTAAAACAAATGGTTGACAAAGATAAAAATGTCATAATGTTTGGCCTTGACTATCACCTCGAAATCCAAGAGGGGGAAAAAGGAACGAGGAAGGGCGAAAAAGTTGCTAAGTGCTTTATATGTGGAAGTGAAGGAAGATAATATGATAGATATGCATCGCATTGGAAAATACGACGCTAAAAACTCGCGACCCATCAAAATCAAGTACAGGTCAAAGGAAGCAGCTGACGAAGTGTTGAACAACACATGGAAGCTGAAAGACCATGCCAAATTCAGCAATGTTTGGATCAAACCAGACTCCACGCAGGAAGAAAGAGCATTAATCAAGGAAAATGAATCCAACTAATGAAAGAAAAATCGAGAAACTGACAGAGGAAGAAGAAAAGGAATTTCATTGGAAGTTGGTACACGGAAAAATCAAGAAATGGTATCGTATGGTAGCAACGGATGCGAAGGAACAGACAGAAAGGCACACACAAGCTTAATGTACACAAACATCGACGGGCATATGTCGAGTAGAATCGAGCTCAATGAATACCTGTGTGGAAAAAACCCTGACATTGTTGCTATAGTGGAAACAAAACTCAAAGAAGATATTGTATTTCAAGGCTTGGTTCATAGCAGTTATGCAGAAGGGATAGAAATAAGAAAGCGGGAGAGGGAGTGATGGTGTTGACAAGAGATGATATTAATGCAAATGTGGTGTATATTCGAATGAAGGCGGAATCAATAATGTTAGAGCTAAAACTCTTGGACAGTGTGAAACACTTCATGGCGGCTTATGTGCCGCCAAAAATTTGTTCATGGAAGCTGAACGAGTTTGAAGAAATGCTCAATGATACTCTGAGCGAACTATGCTATCTAATGAACAAGTACAAAAACTTAGCCATCGTAGGAGATTTTAACTGTAAGGAAGTTGACTGGCAAAATTGGAACGCAAAAGGATCACCGAACTCATGGAATTCAAGACTTATGACACTGATGATGAAAAATTACATGAATCAGTGAGCTCAAGAGAAAACACGATTCAGGGGTTCATACGAGCCATAAAAACTAGCTTGGTATTTACTGATGAAATGGACATAATAAAATCGTTGACGTATAAGAGTCCAATTGGTAAAAGCGACCATGTGCTGATAGAGGCAGTTGTAGAGTATGGAAAACCTGCAAAAGTTCCCCGTAAATACTTCGGTGATAAACTTAACTATGACAAAGCCAACATAAAACAGCTTAAGAGATACTTTGATAAGGTCGACTGGACCGCTATGTTGACAATGACGGATGTTCAACAAAAATTTGATCATTTTGTTGATGTGTACAAGCTCGGTGTTGAAAGATATGTTGCAATAACAAAAATATCATACACCAAGAAGAATGTTTGGTTCAACAAAAGATGTGAAAAAGCAAGAGAGGACAAAGAAAAAGCATGGATCATATTGCGAAAGAGAAATACTTATGAGCACTGGAAAGAGTACAAAAGAGCCAGAAACAATTACGTGAAAATAAGACGAGAAGAGACAATGATTATGAAAAAAGTATAGTTGATAAATGTGAAAAAGAACCGAAGATGCTCTACAAGTATGTCAACGGAAAGATGAAAAATTACGTGGGCATCGAAATAATTCAACATGAAGGCGAGACCATTACTGAACCAGAGAAAATCTACGAAATTATGAATTATATATTTCACACGGTGTTCACTGATGAAAGCCCTTTTGATGGAAGTCGAAATGTAGGCCTATGGGAGATGTGTATTTATCTAAGAAAGATCTGATTGAGAGACTGTCGAGGTTAAAGAATGGGAAATCGGTTAGACCAGACGGAATAGAGGGGAGCATTACCAGGGAATGCAGGGAAGAGTTGATGGAACCATTGTATGACGTCGTATGTACTAGCTTGCGCCTGGGTGAAGTTCCTTCACAATGGCAATGTTCGAGCATTGCTCCAATTCATAAAAAGGATTCGAAAAAGGAACCATCAAACTACAGGCCTATATCACTGACCAGCGTGATATGTAGAGTGTGTAAAAAAAATTATCAAGGACCCATGGGTAAAATATCTGGAGAGAGAAAAGGTTTTGTCAAATGCACAATTCGCATTTAGACAATCAAGATCATGTGTGTCGAGTCTTTCATGCTTTTACAACAAAATTATTGATGCTGTACAGAAGATGGACAAGTGGGTGGACTGCATATACTTGGACTTGTGCAAAGCTTTCCACAAGGTCCCATTAGGAAGGCTTATGTGAAAACTGGAGTATTGTGGAGGAATACAAGGACCACTATTGAAATGGATGTAAAATTACTTGACCGATAGAAAAATGAGTACAACCCTGAGGGGAGCGGCTTCTTCGTGGAAGCGGGCGAAAAGTGGGGTGCCACAAGGCTCTTTGCTCGGACCAATAATGTTTCTGATATATATCAATGATATAACAAACGGTCTGGACAGCACGTTCACCTTTTTGCCGACGATGCCAAATTGATGAGAGTCATAACGAGTACGAGAGACTGTGAACAGTTGCAATGGGATATCGACAAGATTCACGAATGGTGTCAAAATGGTTAATGAGCCTCAATGAAACAAAGTGTCATGTCATGAAGTTTGGCAAAAGCGGGAAGAGACCATCTGTGGACTATACACTGGGATGCGCCACGCTGCGAGAGGTGGACAAGGAACGAGATCTTGGTGTGATTATTCAGAATGACCTGTCACCGCAGGCGCAAATTGATGACCTTTTCGCCAAATCGTATGCACTTATTTCAAAAACGAGAGGAGTATTCAACTACATGGATGAGAATATGATCAGAAAAATCACGATAGCTCTAATTAGGCCAAAAATCGAATGCGCAGCTGTAGTCTGGTATCCACACGAAGTGAGACATATATTGAAATTGAAAATTTTCAAAGACTGGCAACAAAATTGGTACCAAACTTGAAAAACATGTCTTACGAGGACAGATTGGGGAAAATTGAATTACCCAGGCTTGGTGAGAGGGGAGAAAGAGGCGATTTAAGAAACATATATAGATGCATAAACGACACGGTCAACACAAACGACATCGGATTAGTTTTCAAGGAAATGTGCGTAGAGGACACTAAAAAACTGAGGAAAACACGTTTTCGAAAGGAGGTAAGAAAGTATAGTTTCCCGTTTAGGAGCGTAGATAAGCGGAACCAATTAGACAGCAAAATAGTTGAAGCTAGAAATTTAAGTTCCTTCAAAATTATGTTAGATAAATTATGGAAAAGAGACGGGACAGCACGAGCTTAGCTCATATCCTGTAGAACAACCATGTGAGTACAACTATGGGAGTACACATGTACACACAGACACACACACACGCACATGGACACAGTCAGCACGCCCAGGCCCCATTACACTCGACTATATCCTCTATTTTTGGTCGGACTCTACATAGTAAGATTGAATGTATTGAATTTTCAATTTTTTCTTGTAGTGGAACAACATGGGATTTTTTATCTATTTTTGTTAATCCATTCCAGTGCAATATGCCTGCATGTAAATGTTATCAATAAATGATCAATGATAGAAAAATGGTAAGATGCTCAATTTGGTTCGTGTATGGGAAATATAGAAAATACCTGTATGCCGTTTATTGGCTGTGAAATATGCTTCGGTGTCATTTGATGATTTATCATGATATGTTGCATACATTCTAGTTAAATTAATATGTTTTACCTCGTCATCGAATTTTAGAATGTTTTCTTTTTTGAATCAAGATGATGTAAGGTCACTTTCTCTTGGATTGGTTATGATTCTGATAACTCTGTTTTGAGTAATTCATATAGTTTGCGAGTTAGAATATACCTTTTCCAATGTTTCACGGGAATTTTATTGTAGATATGATTGAAGAAATTAATAATAAAGCGTGGTTTGAGTTTTAGTATCAAATATGTCTTTTACTTTGCTGAGAAGGAATGTACTCTAGTTTGACAGTTTCACTGGATATTAGCATTTTATAATATAATTTGCTATCAATGATCAGCCACGGAAATTTAGTAGTGTTTCCTTTCTAGTTGTTCTGCCCCTATCCTTAGAAAGCTGTTTGAGGTATCATTACTGTTACTGAAAACAATGTAATTAGACCATTTTACAATCAGCGAACATTTGTTAGTCGTGAACCAATCTTGTATTATATTTATGTCTGAATTTATCTGCTCATAGAGTTTATCGCGTATTTGATTTTGAGAAATATGTTGGTGTCATCCGCAAATGTTATTGTTGTTATGTTAAAGGTTGAAGGTAAAAATCCTAAGTGACAGCTGCTACACGGGAAGAAGCCGAAGCTTATGAACACAAAGGCGTGTCCCGTGCAGCTCGCTGCCACCGCAGAAACGACCCTCTCCATGCTATGGCGCCACAAGGACGGAAGGCGTATTAGAGAGGGCCACCTCCCCAGAATGCATTTCACAACTCATGACTGATATCTGGTACCATTTTCTGCTGGGTGGACAGACGCTGTGGGATTATAGAATTCGCCCAATGAAATTCTGCTCCGCCGGGCTTCGAACCACGGACCTCCCGCTTGTGAGGCGGGTGTGCTAACCACCACACCACGGAGTCCACATGTCTCTCTAGATGTTGAATAGATCGTTAATATACAGTATGAATAGTGTCAGTCCCAGTGTAGAACCTTTTGGAACCCTGCATTCTACGGGTAATTGTTTAGACTTTGATCCACTTACTTCAGTGTATGGTGTTATCTGTTGTAATTAATTTGTGATCCATTTTAGCGTTGTGCATTTTATGCCATATAAGTAACGCTTTTTCAACAATATGTTGTGATCAACAGTGTCGAAGGCGTTTTTCAGATCCAGGAATACTCCAATAGTTATTCATAGGTATTCATTCATAGGTAATCATAGTTATTCAGTATATCAAGGAAGGCTAGTGATGTGTGTTTGCCTTTTTGGAATTCATCATGATATTTATAGATAAATTGGTGCTTATTGAAATTTACAGATATTTGATTTAGTATTTGTTCTATGTCTTGAGAATTCATCTAGTAAATATATTGGTCGATAGCTTCCCACTCTCCCCTGACTTGTGTGTCGTAGCTATTTTTGCGTATTTCATAAGATTTGGAAACAATGCCGTCGAAGAGGACAAAATGAAGGTCTATGATAGTGGGGCGGCTGTATGATTTCTTGTGAGATAGGCTTTGGCTTCTTGTTCGCGTCGAACATTTCAGTGTTCTGTTCAATCTGATGCTTATATTACTGGGGATAATAATTGTTATGAGCCCGAGTATAATGGCGACAGTGGAAAACTCATCTAACAGACCGTGCATGCATTGTTGAGAATGTCGTGTGATATAGCATTCCCAATCGTTGCGGTTCCTCAGCAGGCTGTCCCAGTGGCACAGGAGTGATATATTTGCACGTGACCTTTGCGGGTTTGTCTAGTGCCACTCTGTGTATGTGTGTGTATGTGTGTGTGTGTGTGTTTCGTGGGAATTCTGAATATGCAGTTGAAAGGGCTAAGTGTGCGGTCTCAAGGTTGACCTCCAGGTGAATCCGTATGTGTGTGTGTGTGCGTGTGCAGGTGGTGGAGGGCGGCGTGATGTATGCACGTGTCTGTGCACCACTTCCCAGCGCATTTTCTGCCTGATAATTGTCGGAGTATTATTAGCCAGTGTGCAGTCGCTAATGGCCGACGACCTCGCCAAAAAGCAGCCGCACACGATGAACACATTTATTGCACAACAAGAACACTGTGAAACTGGCAGCCTGCTCGACGAACAAGAGCAGAGCCAGTGTGGCGGAGAGGGAGAGGGAATCAAATATGACGATTTCTTCTGAAAGGCTAACTTCAATGGACTGCATGATAGATGATGCTGGGATGACTCGGGGTAAGTACTAAATCGTCGTTGAGAGCGTGACACGTGTGCAAGTTTTGTGAATACCAACAGTGGCTCAATTTTATAATACATCAACGTGAATTTCTTGTGAATATAATCGGCTTGCGAACTAACGTCACACCAGTTCAGATTACACTCCATTCGCAATGACATCTTGTGAAAAGATACCTCGTATCGGCACACACACACACACACTCGTTCAACTAACACAGATATCAACGACGAGATGAGGGCCGTTCTGGAGACTCCGACTTGTTGCCGCCGTAGCGATGCGACCTTGGCTGAGGCGGCGTGCCTGTTTTTTGCCACCGCATTAGTACCGCCTCTGGCAACTGCGACGTGCACGTGCGTGGCTTCTACAACATCTTCCCTTTCTGTGCACGCCTCTGTAACGGTACGTTGAAGCCAGCGGCCTCGACAGTGAGGCCAACGACCTCGGCCGCGGCACTATCTGCTGCTGGTATGTATGTCCGTATGTGTGTGTGTACGTTTGTATGTGTGTGTGTACATGTGTATGTGTTGGGTCACGGATTGCTCAGCCTCCACCAGCGCACGCACAAGCAGGAACACACTGTATGTGCTTGTGTGTGTGTGTGTGCTTGTGTGCGTGTATGTGTGTATGCTTGTATTTGTGTGCTTGTGTGTGTGTGTGTTTGTGTGTGTGCGTGCTTGTGTTGCGTGACTCCCAAGTTACCTCAGTGTTTATCTACGTCATGGTCATAAGCCCGCGTGCACAATCGCCATACACACACACATACATACACACAAATACATACACGCACATACACATACATACACACACACGCACACAAACACGATATTCTTGTATCGTTTGTTTGGTACAATGTTTTTTTGATGGACAAAATAACGATCGAAACGCTATTTCTGGCTTAGTATGGCTACTTTAACATTTCGCTATAAGAGTGGCATCATTCATGCTAGTGCGTTCTTGCAGACAATTCAACACAATACGCTCCAATGCAGATCGCACACACACACACACACACACACACACACACACACACAGTATGCCATAAGATACGCCAAAGAAAATATGTTAAGAGATACAAACAAAAAGCACACATGCACACACACACACACACATATATATATATATATATATATATAATATATATATATATATATATATATATATATGATATTGGTGTAGCCTGGAAGAATATTCTCATTCAGACAAACGAGATTAAACTGGATTGCCGCTTTGCAGTTTTCAATCTTCTTCTTTGTCGTCTCGATCGCTCGTGCGAGTTTTTGATGATCGCTGTTGAGCTTGTGCAGTAATTCGCCGATGTGTAACGTTTCGGAGCAGCCGGTCTCCATCCTCAGACAATGTGGTCAACTAAATGCCGTTTGTTCGCTGTCGAGTGTGTGTTTATATCGGTCGTCAATTGTATGTGTTATTTTCACGCCTCGTGTATGCGCGCGGTGTGCGAAATTCGCACCTATGGTCGATGACGCCTATGGCTCACGCTACTGCGCGCCGCAGTTTGTGGCACCTCGCGCATGGGCGCGTCCAGCTCACTGCTTGATGGGGGTCTTTGGGTGGGGAGAACACCATTTTCCTCCAATTGCACGTTGATTTTTGGGCGCATTGTTGTGATGTAAATAGCTTCCAAAAGTTTCAAGCGCCTATTGTCCGTTTCGTGCGCCAATATATCTGTTCTTGCCACTATTTCTTCTCGACTAATCTTTGTGTTATGCGCCGATGCATTGTGGTTTTCGATAGCGCCGTTGCTGAGATGGCAGGTCAAACGGCGCGACAGCGTTGTTGTTGTCATCCCGATGTAGGAATGAGGTCCGCGCCCCTCATCGTTTTCACAGGTGTACCGGTAGACAACATGATGTCGCTGCAGCTTGTCTGGCCTGTCATTGCATGCTTTGTTGCGCAATATCAGACTTGATGTTTTTTGTGAACGATAATAAATTACCAATTTCACCTTTTTTTCTGGCTCAGTGGGTCTCACATTCTTCTCAACAATCTCCTTCATGACGCGTTCGTCGACTTTGTGCGCAGAAGACATAAAGTTTCTGTAGTACAAGGTGATATGCTGCTGTGCGTCACTCAAAGAGTTGGTCTCGAAATGTTTGTTCAGCGCTGCAGCAATCACGTCTGAAATTTGCTCGTTCGGATAGCCGTTGTTGAGCAGCAACTGTGTGACACGCTCGAGCTCTTTGTGCGTTGAAGCCCAGCTTGAGCAGTGTGTCAGTGCCCGACGGATGTATGCGCTGATTGTAGATCGCAGATATCTTGTTGGACATTCACTGATGCCATTCAGACATTCAGAAACAGCATATTTCATTTATATACCTATTTGTATTTAAATTCTACAATTCACTACACTTACCAACTTTGATCTATTAGACGAGTATTGCTGATAGATTATCAAAACACGCACCACCCATATATATCTGTCAGCAAGCCAGCTAGCATCACACAACTGAAATTGAAGCTCTCATTGATATAGCACTGTTGACATAACGTGTTGCAACACTGATGCTAAACAAGCTCAAACTGCTACCATTGATCTTGCCAATCAGGACCAATTTTCTGCAACATTGTGTCTATTCTTCTATTCTTTTCTATTTGTCCAACACACAACCACCGGCATGCAAATATCAGTGCAAAAATTATTACGCAATGTCTTATCAGTGCAGCAAGAACTAATAATGATAAAAACACATAAGTGAAGTTGTCTGCATGAAATCTCTTACCGTCTTGTGAACCATTTGTGTTGTGCAGCAACAGTTTGAATTCGCGTCTTTCACTGGTGTACAGAAACATGTTGCTTATGTTAGCATAAAGTGTAAATGTGCTGAAATGCATATATTATTCATAAAGGATACTTACAAAAGTGTTCTTACCTTATACTCTTAATCAAAACTCACCATTTCAGCTCAATAACAACCGGATAACACAACATTTCTTCACCAAAAAATAAATACTATATATGTGAATACACACACACACAGTCGAATTATTAAGTCGTGGAAATGTACGTGTCCGCAATTAACCTTACTGTGCATAACCTTACAAGGAAACACCACTGAAATTTATAATAAAGTAATGATCCAGTTCAAAAAGGCTCTCAAAAATAGCATTTGAAAAATTTGTTATCAAATTTTTACACAAAAAGGGCGAAAATTGTCAAGGCTATAGAACGATTGGGCAATCCGTCTTTGAATGTTAATCAAAAGTTTGGAAGCCACTGAACTACATACAGCTGAGGAAAGATTGGCCAAGATGGTCACTCGCTTAATTTTCAGTCACTAGATATACGCCACTGTCAGATGCACTCACGACATGTACCATTTTGGCCAACGTCGATATTCATCGATATTCATCGGATCGTACATCGTCCGCTGAGCGGTTGGCCAAAATGGCTCGTTGGCTAATACGGCAGTAGCTCCGTGCATATGTATATATATATATATATATATATATATATATATATATATATATATATATATATATATATATACATACGTACATATACGTACATACATATACGTACGTACGTACATATACATACGTATATATATATATATATATACATACATATATATACATGTGTGTTACGTGTGTATGTGTGTTACGTGTGTGCACGCGCAGCCCGCACAACACATTAAATGCAATAATTGCGCTTCCAACAGTTCCCTGTCAATGTTCTTCCGCACGTTGCAAAATCAAAAGGGAATGCGTATGAGTATATATATATATATATGTATATATATGTATATATATATATGTATATATATATATACATATATATATATATATATATGTATATATATATATACTCATACGCATTCCCTTTTGATTTTGCAACGTGCGGAAGAACATTGACAGGGAACTGTTGGAAGCGCAATTATTGCATTTAATGTGTTGTGCGGGCTGCGCGTGCACACACGTAACACACATACACACGTAACACACACACACATATGCACGTAACACACACACGTGCAGGTAGACGCAAGAACACTAGTATTTATGCAATTGCAAGGCCGCGCGGGTTGCAACGCAGCGCGGCATTGTGTCGTTTGGCAAGACGCTGCGTGTCGGAAAGCAAATTTCAGCGGAAGCATTGCGGTTGTTGCAAGCTCAACATTCAACCAGTTTGAAGAGCAGGCAATGTTTTTGTTGGCAGCAGGCTAGCTGGACGCCTCGATGGCAACGCGGGACGTGTACCCATGATGATGTAGACGACTTTTGTCATTATGATGTGATAATGGCTGTTCTGTATTTGCTGTGTGCTGTTTGTGTTGGGAATGCTTTACAGACGTACATTGAAAAAAATTGGATAATTCCCCACTTGGTAACGTAGGGGGATATTGAAGGGCTATAGTACTATTTTGGATAACGCTCAGAAATGGCGAAACGATGCGATGCATATCAGAGTTCGCCATGATGGTACATGTCGTGAGTGTATCTGACAGTGACGTATCCCGTGATATGAGTGGCGTATACCATGACTCGCAAAATACAATACTCACATGCATGCATGTGTGCACTAGCAACATTATCAAAACTTACACGCATTACCAATACAAATATCTATCGCCACAATATTTACACTCAGTTTAGGCAATCAACAGGCACACAAGACGTGATTTTTGCACGCAGCAGAAACGTCAATGGCTTTACATTTTCCATACAAAAGTATTTGAAATGAAGCTTTGATATTTGAATATTTGAAATGAAGAAGGTTTTTAATATAATAATAATTTGGTGGTTGAACTCAACAAATTTTTCAGGTTTAATATTCGCTAATATATCCCCCTGTTGCACTAAAAATACATAGTCGGGCGTACATTATTATAACATTACATGACACATGACATTCGTAAAATTGATATTTCAACTATTAATAATAATAATAATAGTAGCAATTATAGGAATAATAATAATAATAATAGGAATGGTCATGCTATAGAGCAAATACTTTTGACAAACACAAATTAGTCTCATCCAAATTAGCATTTCGCTTAAAAATTGTGCTGGCCTTTATTAACCAAAATAATGCCCAAAGTTAACCAAAATAGGTAGATGAGTGATTTTCATGAGTGATTTTCACAGGAACGCCTACTTATGGTACACTCAACATTTGTAGTAGCTTTAATAGAACAATAATCAATAGTTTTGAAGATTTAAGCTGTCCAGTTTTCTGGGCGCTGGGCACCTAACAGTAACACGATTCCATTATATGCGAAGAAAACACTTACAGCATATATGATCCGTTTTATTACTAGTTTTAAGTAGTTGTCTTGTAGTAGTAACAGTAGTAGTAGTAGTAGTAGTAGTTCAAGTTTTACTAGTTGTCTTGCACAATACCAACATTCGAGAAGGAGTCAACAGGTGATTAATTCCATCATTCTATGCTCAATGAGTGATCTGAGTTTGTAGATACCATCACTTCCATCAATTTAAATACTATCATTGAAATACAACCAGTGGCGGCGCCAGGATTTTTCCGATGGGGGGCTGAGGGGGGGGGGGGCTAAGGTGAAAGTTGATGGGGCTTGGCGAAACATGAAGAGCTACACTCGACCGCTGACTACATAATATTTAATAAGATACTGGCCACACTGATTCAGTCCTCGAACTTGAACCATAATTACAGGGTTTCATTTACAGTAGTAAGAAATTTTAATGGCCATGATTATGATTTTGGGGGGGCTTAGGGGTGGCTTGGCATATTCGGGGGGGGGGGGGAACCAACCCCGAAGCCCCCCCTTGGCGCCGCCACTGAATGCAACTAATACAACTCAATATCATTGAAACACAATTTGTGCAAAATGTCTCCAACCCCATTACGCCTGATTGCATCCTTCAAAATACCAGGACTCAGAGCCGATGCAAGCTATTATGCCCGCCCTCGAAGGCAATAATTTTGCCCCCCATTATCAGTGGCGGCACAAGTTTTTTCCTATGGGGGGCTGGGGATAAGGAAGAAGTGGTGGGGGCTTGGCGAAACGCTGACTACATACTATTATTATGAGGGATTGGGGCACACTGATTCAGTCCTCGAACTTAAACCATGATTGAAAGACATATATTGAAAGAAACGAGGTGAATATCATAGGAGAGAACATATAATGACACATTGACACACATGCAAACGTCATTACAGTAACAAATACTAAAATACTGTAAGACAAATCAGATTATTGTAGGATAATATAGATGCATTTACTGTGGTAAGAAATTAGGATGTCTATGATTAAAATTTTGAGGGACTTAGGGGGTATTTTGGCATATTTTTGGGTGGCTGCAGCCCCCCAAACCCCCCTTGGCGCCGCCATTGCCCATTATAAATACAGCAGCATTAAAATAGAGGTACGGCTTTGGGAAAATGCAATTTTGAGCAGCTCCTCGGTCTCCTGGGAACTTACGATACCTTTATACGCTATTTTAGAATAAATTACAATATCATGTATGATTCAATGGGGCTCCTCAACACTCGGGCCTCCCCGGCCGGGCGGTGCTGTTGGCGGTCGTTACGGTTCTGCCAGGACTATCATCTTTACGCCTCCAATACCATCTTGTTTTTGGATATTTAGCATATCCACTCAACATGAATCCTCCAAGTATTACTAAAATCTCATCTACTGTCACATTCAACGATCTATTTTGTTGGACTGCATACAAATTTGTCCGTGCAACAAGATTTCCAATGAACTTTTTTATCTAAAAACAATCTGAATAGCTCACACTCTGTAGCTTCTGATCCTACGACTACATCAGGAAGAACATAGCTCCGGCTGGTTGCTATATATATATATATATATATAGGAAATTCAGGTTTATTATCATTAGTATTCCAATGGATTTTTCTTCTTCTTTTCCTTCCTTGATTGGATAGAATACTGTTATTTTCTCTTCTTTTTGTTACAATATATAAGTATATAAATTGATCGGTAGAAGCCCTAAATGATTTCAATCATCAAAAAATAAAAGTATAAATTCTTTTTTTTAAACCCAAAATTGTAATGAATTAAGAGCGTCTGTATATATCGAGATGATTATTTTGCAATGAACTTAGGTAATGGATGCCCAGCGTCCAGAAAAATGGACAGCCATAAATTAAATGTTGTAACTAAAAGTAATATAATATGCAATGCGTATTTATGATATAAATTCACAGCTACAGCACTCACGTACGTGTTAAAGCAGGTATATGCAAATAAATACTGGTATTAAATAATTACAGCAATATGACTCAAGCGGAACGACGTTGTGCAGCCGACATGATGCAACTTGCATTGTACCGGTTCACAACACGTACAAAATATGTTAGGTTGCGCTGCCTGTTTTATGGCAGACAGGCTGATGTTCAGGGTAGCTCGTCATCATAGTATTACACTTTAATACTGTCAGATAAAGTCACTATAGCGTTTTTTCTAGAGTCCATTTTTCAGGACACAAGGTATAATGGGTTAATACAACAGTGTCTGCATATGTGCGTGTGCCTACGAGTGCATGTGTGTGTGTGTGTACTCACAGTTTTACTCACAGTTGTAATTTACTGGAAATGATCAGCGCTCAGGCTGTCCTGTCTCCATACCCACATTTATCTAACCTATGCTTGAACTGTGCTATACTGTTTGATTGAACTATTTCTTTATCCAGACGGTTCCATATATCTATACACCTACTTGGGAAACTGTACTTCTTTATATCCCTTAATACCCGGGTTTGCTGTAGACATTTATTGTGTCCCCTATGGTCCCTCGTACTCCAAACCACCCAATCTTTCCTATCGAATCGTTCCATACCAATGCTGTGCTTGAAAACGTATATTAAATCCCCCTTAACCTTCTCTTTTCCAGTGACGACAACCCAATTTTCTCTAACCTTTTTTCATAATTCAACGAACTGAATGATGTTAACAGCTTAGTCGCTACTTCTTGGACTTTCTCTAACCTAGCGATATGTTTTTTTATTGTGGGGAGCCCAAATTACTGCCGCGTATTTTAGTGGGTGCCTCATCACATTTTTATCAATTTTTTCACCACTTCCTCATCCAAGAAGTTGAATAAGACTCTTATATTTTTATGGGTCTATACGCCGCATTCACTACACTGGTTATATGCCTTTCCGGCGACAGATCATTCTCAATAGTTACACCCAAATCTCTTTCGGCAGTCACCTTCTGCAGTTTGTGCTCGCCCAACATATAACATCTCGATGGTCTGAGGTTTCCTTTACCAAATTCCATAACGTACGTACTTGCTGGCATTAACCCCATGCCCCATTCTCTACTCCACTCACTTAGCCTGTCTAGATCCTCTTGCAATTCTTGGCAGCTGGTACGATCTTTCACTCTTCTCAAAATTTTCGCATCATCTGCAAACATGTTCACGTAACTGCCTATTATCTCCTTCATTTGATTTATGTACACCAGGAACATTATCGGTCCAAGCACTGATCCAGGGACGCCACTTGTGACTTCTCTCCACGTCGATTTGGCACCTCTTACAACTGTTCGCATTTTACGTCCGCTCAAATAATCTCTCATCCAATCCAAAAGCTTTCCACGTATCCCTCCTTCATGCTCGATTTGCCACAATAACTTGTTTCGTGGAACCCTGTCGAACGCCTTTTTCAGGTCCAGATATACACAATCGACCCATCCATCTCTTTCCTGCACTGTGTCTATCACCCGAGAATATAAACTCATCAAGTTCGCAACACAAGACCTTCCACTCCTGAATCCATAGTGTGTCTCATTTAAAATACTGTTATCCTCCAAATATGATACCCATCTGTCCTTAATGATCGACTCCACCAATTTACACATGACGCTTGTTAGTGAGATCGGCCTGTAATTCAACGGCTTGTCTCTCTCTCCTCCTTTGTATATCGGTAATATTCGCCAGCTTCCACTCCTGGGGAAGAATTCCTTGTGACAGGCTACCTTGGACAATATCGAACACCGGTGTGAGGAGTTCATATCTACATTCTTTCAGGATCACCACGGCGATATCATCTGGACCAACTGCTTTTCTGCATTGAAGACCACTCAGGCACCTCTCAATCTCTTCGCGATATACTTCAATATAGTCGATTGCCAGTCTGTTATCAACTATCACCGGAGTTTCCAATCCGTCCTCAGTCGTAAATACCTCTTTAAACTTCCTGTTCATGACTTAACAAATATCTCCTGCTTCCTCGTAAATTTCCCCATCCACAATCAATTTGTCTATAGCAACGTTACTTTTCAATTTTTTGTTTAGAAACTTGTAAAACAACTTTGGTTCATATTTACTCTTGTCTACAATGCTTTTCTCATATTGTCTTTCCTCCTGCCTTCTCACACTCACGTAATGGTTGCGTGCTTTTTTGAATTTCTCTCTATTTCTCAACGTAATCCGTCTTCTCATTCTTTTCCAAGCCTCTTCTTTTTGCACACGTGCCCTTTCACATTTTTATTGAACTATTCTTTTCAACAGCATTTTTATCTTTTAATTGTGGTACGAATTGTTGCACACCCCTTTTGTAGATCTCTAAAAAGGCATTGCATTTTCCTTGTACACTTTCTGCTTCCAGCAAGTCTTTCCAGTCTACTTTTGCGAAATATCTCTTCATACCGTCAAAATTACTTTTAGCGAAGTTCAATTTTGCCTGCGGTGGTACTCCTAAGCTTCCTGACCCTTCATTCGTTACTATTGTTGTAATCTCTATCATTATGTTATCACTCTTGCCCAGAGGGCTTTCATAGTGAATATCCGCTATCTCACCGGGATGACCTGTGAAAACAAAATCCAACCTCGAGGGTTCATCATCACCTCTATACCTAGTAGGTTGCGTTACCCATTGCGTCATAAAGCCCTCAGTCATTAATTCTAGCAACATATATCCCCAGGAATTTTCATTACCATTGGTGACCCAATTTTCCCGATGAGTATGATTTCTCTCTGTCTCCCCATTATATTTGCTAACTCCTCCTTTGATTCAAATAAGATCTCACTATATTCTTCCTGCTTCCACGCAGCAGTTTTTGGTTGAACATACATTACTTCAATAAATTTATCATTTTTACCATGTCTAATTTTCGTGCTCAAAAACTCTGCCTTACCTTTTCCGAAATGCGAATCTTCTATTGATATATCCTTTCTCACACACATCATAACACCTCCCCCGAATTTCCCCATCCTATCCCTTCTGATCACATTATAGTCTTCCTCCCTGAGGATAACATCAAAGTCCTGGGACAATTTCGTTTCTGTCAAGCAAACAATATGAGGTTTCATTCTTCTCAAATAATCCTCCAATTCACTTTTTATTGACATGAATCCATCTACATTTGTATAAACAATCCTCAACCCATCTTCTATAATGACCATTCCACCATTTTTGTGCCTTTATTCAGTCGTGTCTCGGTTTGTACCATTTTCTGAGTCTTCCTTCCAGCACCCGCCAGTAAAAAACTTCCTTATCCTTCTCAGTTCTTTGCATGTTCCTCTTCTTAGACTCCTGAAACAATTATCTTCTTTTTTGCTTTTCCTCCTCATTGAGGTCCTCTCTTTCCCAGACATTTTTCCATTTTTCTTCGTGTGACAACTTCCATGTCTTTCTCAGTACTTTGCTAGCCATCTCCTGACTTCTGAACTTGACCTTCAGTGGTCTCATGCTACCTTTCTCGTACTTTCCAAGTCTGAATACTTCCTGAATATCCCTCCCGCTCCTTCTTCAACAGCACTAACAACGTCTTCCACCAATTTCATCTCACCCTTCTTTCTTTCCCACCAGTTTGGGTACTCAGCCTCCTTCACTCCGAACAAAATGACACTGATTTTTTTCCACAATGTCCCTCACGACGTTTTCATTTTGCTTCAGTACATGCACTACTTCCTTTTCGATTCTACTGTCTCTTTCTTCTTTTTGCTGCCTCATGACTTCCTTGAAATCCTGTATGACCTCTCCTTGTTCTATTGCCCATACTTCCTGGTTTTTCTTCAATTTCCCCAAGTCATCATCCTGTTGTTTTGCGGCATTTTCTCTCATTTTGAGCCTTTCTTTCAACCTTTCATTCACCTGCAAGACTTCTTGATTCGATCTTTAAGTCCTGCATTTTCACCTTTCACTTTTTCATTCGTCTCATTCAACTCCATCACTTGATTTCTCAATTCTTGCATCTCCTTCTGCATCTCCCCCATAACCACACCCAAGTCATTTTTCTCTCCCTCTTCACTTGGTCTCACACTTTCTCTCATCTCTTTCAGATCCCTCTCCAACTCCCCAATTCTCCTGGCGTTGTCTGCTACCTCTTTCTCAAACCCACGCTTTTCGGCGTCCGCCCCCCTCTTTCTTCTACAGGTCTTCCCACCTCCAACTGGCTTTCCTCTGTGCTCACACTGGTCTGTTTCTTTCTCCTTCCTGTCATTTTCCCTTGGAGACAGAACTGCTTTTGCCCCACTCACCTGTTATTACAACTCGTTATGTTCAGTTGTTGATACAATGCCGAAGTTTGAAGGCCACTTGCGCAACTTTCAAACCACAACACACACACAGATTCACAATTCACCAGGACACAACTGCACTCTAACACAGTTAAAAAAACAGTGTGTGTGTGTATGTGTATGTGTGTGTGTGTGTGCCTTGATCCCAATTGTTTGTCTGACTATCGTCTCATTTCTACAATTCCTTGGCTATCAAAATCGCTTGAAATAGTCGCCTATGTCCAGATTTCGGACTACCTTGAGCGCCATGATCTATTTCTCCCTGAACAATCAGGCTTCCGTAGTTTCACTCAACATAAACTTCGCTTATCTTCCTCTATGACTCCATTCTTAAGTCTACTCTTGCTTGTAAGTATGTTCTTCTCATTCAACTGGACTTCTCTGCGGCTTTTGACACTGTTGATCATCTAATCCTACTCAACACTCTGTCGAACCTAGGTATTAGTGGCACTGCACTATCATTCTTCCGCTCTTATCTTCTTTCACGATATCAGCTTGTTTGTACCAGTGATTCTTGTAGTGAGTCTTTCCCACTCTCATACGGTGTCCCACATGAGTCCGTCTTAGGCCCTCTCCTCTTCAATATTTACTTGACTTCCATAGGTGAAATCCTACATCGTCATTATTTCACTTTCCAAATCTTTGCGGATGACATCCAAATTATAATCTCGTCTGATACTATTTCCCAATCTTCTGTTTCTTCTCTCTTGGGTGACATTGAAACCTGGTCTTTGTCCCACCATCTCAAGCTCAATCCGGAAAAGACTAAATTTATCCTTTTTCAATCTTCTAGAACTTTAACTTGTCTATCTGTTCCTCTCTCTAAATATGTTCGTAGCTTAGGTGTCTTGCTAGATGATTACTTTCTTTTTATCTATACATCTCTGATATCATTAGGGAATGTAACTTTCACGTTAGGCGAATCTATTTAATCTATTTCCGTAGATATTTAACTGTCTCTGCTGCTTTCAAACTAGCTAATTCTTTCATTCTCAGTAGGGTACAATACTGTTGTTCGCTCCTTCTTTCTCTGAACCACCGCCAGTTTCGCAAAATTCAATCTGTTATTAGTAAAGCTTGTCGTCTAATCTACAATCTCCCTGCTGGCTCTCATGTCTCTCCCTACTACAAAAATTAGGACTTCTCCCTATTAAGGCGCTTATTGACTACCGCATCTGTTTGATCATCCATTCCATTCTTATTCTCCGTAAGCCCTCGCACTTATTTGAAAATCTATCCTTTGTAGTAAAGTCAGATGACAGCAGCACCACGTTTCACCTGTATTTTCATGCACCAGCGCTCAGCAATCAAACACCATCCTTCCACAGACAACGCACACATTCAACTCTCCCTGCACCGGCTTCTCATGACCATCGCACACAAGCACACATCAACATACATGTAAATGCACACACACACGCACACACACACACACACACACCACTACCTGCCACAACGCTCAAACGCAAGTCGAGCCGAGTCAGCAAGCTGACGCTGCAAACATGCACACACTCGCACACAGACATACATATGCACGCGAATACGACACTCACTCACACCGCTCTGGCTAGATATGCAGCACTCTAATATACTAACGCACACTCTCCCCTGATTATATACAAATCACAAAAAACGCAAGTTAACACAGGACAATAGAGGTAAGAAGAAAAGAAGCACAACATGAACATCAAAAGAACAAACCACAAAACCGAACATTCGTGTCAAATAGTCATGACAACAATCATCGGACGGCGCGCTGCCGCTTCTCAATCAGCCTCGCTGATCTGCGGGGCTGAAAACCCGATAAAGCGTCACATTCCTCGCGACTCCGTCGATGAGGCAGAGTGATGAACATTTCATCATCCGCGTTGTCATCTAGAACTTCTGGTTGTTCAGCCTCGTTATGAGACTGATCACGAGGTCGCAGATCGCGCACGTGGCGCGGAACGTTATCCACCTCCACAGATTGATGCGAAACCACACCAGTGACCACACCCTTACCGTATCTCTGATCACATCGCACGTTTGGTGGTTTCACCCACACCAAGTCTCCCTTCTTGTACACACAATCTTCTGATTCGCCCGTCAGCGTTGAAACCTTATCAATGCCTCGCACTATGACTGCGTATTTGTACAGTTCAGCGGCTGGACAACTGTCTGATCCGCTACCACGCGGCGTCACGTTATACAAGTATACTGCCTCGGCCAGAGAACACCCTTTTCTAGCCGCTATAACCTTCACGGTGCGATGGTTACGCTCCACCACCCCGTTACCACTTGGTACATACGCACACCTGAACCTCAGTCTGACTCCCCATCTTTCAGCAAAAGCCGCGAAGAGCTTACTTCTGAAAGCCGTATCGTTATCGCCGAAAAGCTCTTCCGGAGGTCCACGCTCGCAGAAAACACTCTCAAGTTGCTCGATGACACACGCGGCATTTTGCATGCGCAACGGCCGCCATATTGCAAACCGTGACGGTCCACAATCCACCATGGTCAAGCACGACAATCCTTTCCAGTGGGTAATGTCGATAGCAACGCGTTGCCACACGCGCTCCACCTCCAGATGACCAGATCTCCATTTTGCCGGCGCTGGATCTACCGATTGACATATTTGGCACCGCTTTAGAGCCTCCCGTACCTCTCGCGAGCTCACATTCCGTCGCGTCCGTCTGACACACTGTAACGTCCTCCGAGCTCCAGGATGTCCCATCAGATGATGAACATCACGAATCACCTCTGCTGACGAGCACCCATCGTCTTCACACTCAGCAATTCCGCACCCGACGAACGACGTTTTTAAGTCACTGAAGCAGTCAGTTGATAGCTTCAGCCACCGTTGAGGCACGCGCGTCATGCCGTCCGCTCTGTTTAGTGCCGAAGCCACTAACGTAACTGAAAGATCCAGGTTGTATTCTTCCACCAACGCGGCCACAATGTCAAGTCTCCTTCTCACCAGCAGTTCTCCTGCAGCCTTCGTTCGCAGTCGTCTCTTACCTGACAAACAATCAGTGACCCATCGATGAACAGTCAAAGAATCGGTAACAATTTCGATTTTCCGCATCTTCCACACCAAGGCCATATTCAGCCCTTTTATCAGTGCGTCTAATTCCGCCATGTTGATGTGCGTCGCACTGTCAGATCTCAGCCAACTTGCATCCTCAATTATGTTACCGTCAACGTCAAGACGAACACCCATGGCGAGCGAGCTCGCGTCAACCCAAACCTTCGCCTCGTGTCCTTCCACATTCCATCTGCCACAAACTGGATCATTATCCTTTACAACTCTCAGCACCTCCTTTAAACAAGTCTTCACGTGATCGTTCACAACTGGATCGTCCCAGCCCTTCGTGTGCGCATTCGTGAGCCGCTTGATAAAAGCTACTGCCACCCTCAGCCATCCACACACGGGGTAGTGACCGACTAATTTCCCACAAAACGAAAACACAGATCTTCTTGTTATCATTTCGGGCATTTCACAAACCTCCCCGTCTCTCCTCCACGACAGCGCACCACCCTCTCCCCAGACTCTCATTCCCAAGAGTCGCGCACCATCCGACACCTTCACACTTGCCTTGCAAACGAGTCCATATCGGTTCAAGTGACTCTCAACTCGCTCCACTTTGACAACATCCTCATTGACCAAGATATCGTCGACGTAAGCCGAAGTGCCTCTCTCAACTTCGGGGTCGGCTGACAACACAAAGTGCAGCACAGCTCTCATGACTAACGGTGAGACGTTCAATCCAAACGCCAGACGCGTTAGGCAATATCTTTGACCCTTCACAATCACCGTTTGATATGGCCACATCTTATCAGACACCCGAATCTGCAAGTACGCTTTTTTCAAATCAAGCGTTGACACGTTCCTGCCCTGTCGTCTCCATTCACGCACTCGATCTGCGCACACATCAGCGTCTCTAGTGTGTACGTCAATGTGCTCGTTCACTTGCCTCAAATCCATCACTGGTCTCACTTTGTTTCTTTGTGGCACCGCCATCAGCGGGACAAGACCTTTTGCAGGACCATGCTTCCGCTCATCATATGGAATCAGCCACTCCTCACGTATCCACTCTTCCAGTTCCTCCTCAAATGCAGACCGGACATCGTGCGACATAGAATACTGCCCGACACGATTGTACAACACTCCGGGCTCTTCAGCATCTGACCACTTCCACTCAGCCGTCCACGTGCGTTTGACAGGGTCAAACACCACAACAAAATCTTTCTCTTCAATCCGAACAATTTTTGCATGCGAGACTGGAGCACAGTCCGTTCTGTTCGACTTGCCATCCCGTTTTTCAGCGCAGTGCTCATGAACTGCACGGCTCAAATCACCGTCACATTCATCTGGAACCTTATCTCTAGCACCGAGACACACCCCTAGCGTAGGACGACTCACTACCTCAAGACCTTGGGCTCCGAACCGAACAACACGCGAGGAGCTGACCGTCACACCTCCCAACATTTCAACACCGTTCATCCCTATGATAAACTCGAAACCCAAAGGTCGAATGGCCACCACCAACACTTTCAACAGTCGCACCCCATTCACTCCATCAATACATACTCTCACATTTCCAATCCCTTTGCACCTTTGCCGCTGCCCTGACATTGTCACAATTCTTGTTTCTGTGGGTCTGAATTCACTGCAGATAGACACATGAGCTACACAAATCGAACATCCAGTGTCCACCAATGCTGTCGTCCGCTCGCCGTTAACACACATTGAAACAGTAGGAAGCGCAGAATTTAGAGAGCGGGAGAAGACGCTTGCGCAAACGGCCTCTCCCCTTGGTCGTTTCCCGAACACTCTCGAGAGAAATGTCCGACTTCATTGCAGCGATGACACCGCACCACACTGCCACGGGCCACAGCGCCTCTCCTCATTGTTCTTCCTCTAGAGCTCACAGCTCCATCCCGACAATATCTGGCAAAATGTCCTGTTCCGCCACAAGCAAAACAACGTAGCTGAGTATTCCTGTTGATTGGCACGGTCGCTGTTCGAGCACCAAGTCCTGATTGCACAAATGACGCCTGAGGGTCCTCCTGCAACAGAATGCGAGCATGAGCCAGAACTTGATAAGTGTCCAGGACTTCCACGCGTGAGCCCGCCCTCAAAAGCTGACGCACATTGGAAGGCAGCCCTGCAACAAACGCGCACGTGATCGCTGTCTCTGGTACGCCACCGAATAGCGCAGCCAAACGTCTCAAACCCGCCAGATATATGTCCGGTGACTCGCCAGAGTACAGTTTGCGGCGCGTGAACTGTTCATAGGCGGTAAACCGGTCCGCGCCAAATGCAGCTTTCAACTCAGCCTTTAGTTTGTCGCAATTAACCCGATCGAGGGGGTTCATCTGCTGAAACACCGCAAACGCCCCTCCTGTCACGCGTAGCGCAATGACAGTTGCGACATCGTCCACATTTTTGAGCTGACATACGAGCTCTACTTTTTCCAGCCATTCCGAAACATCTTGTTTCCCGGAGCCGTCAAACTCGGGGATGAGCTTGAGATCAAAATTTGACTGCGATCCACTCGATTGATCAGGATTACTCATGATTGAATCAGTAAAATGCCGAAATAGCTTGTAGTAAAGTCAGATGACAGCAGCACCACGTTTCACCTGTATTTTCATGCACCAGCGCTCAGCAATCAAACACCATCCTTCCACAGACAACGCACACATTCAACTCTCCCTGCACCGGCTTCTCATGACCATCGCACACAAGCACACATCAACATACATGTAAATGCACACACACACGCACACACACACACACACACACCACTACCTGCCACAACGCTCAAACGCAAGTCGAGCCGAGTCAGCAAGCTGACGCTGCAAACATGCACACACTCGCACACAGACATACATATGCACGCGAATACGACACTCACTCACACCGCTCTGGCTAGATATGCAGCACTCTAATATACTAACGCACATCCTTCAAGAAATCTAATCGTACACTTAGGTCAACTGATGATTCTCGTCTCATAATGGAACCTACTTTTCCTTCTAGACATACTCGCTATAATCGTTGTCTCTCTAACTTAGGTCCCCGTATTTACAATAAGCTCTCCCCAACACTACGTTATATCACTTCTATCCCTGTTTTCAAAAAACTGACAGACAAACAAAAACACACATAAAAAACAAACACTCTAAGAAATTTTTCATGGTGAAATCGTATTATACTCTAGAGAACATTGTCTATACTAGTGATGATTATAAGGTGTAAATTATCTCTCTTCTCTCTTTACCTTTCACTTTCTGTGTGTGTGTGGCTATGTGTGCTTGTGTGTGTGTGTGTGTGTGTGTGTGTGTGTGTGTGTTTGTGTGTTTCTGTGTGTGTGTTTGTGTGTGTGTGTTGTGTGTGTGTCTGTCCCTCTGGGAATCCCTCTGGAATATTTTCAATAAACTCTTAGGTAAATCTAATACCCTTGTGTTGCCTGATAGTGATCCAACTCGCTTACCTTCCCTATTCTCTCATTTCTTTGAGAATAAAATTTCGAATATATGCTGTCGTTTACCTCCTGCTACATTGTCTTATTCTCCCACCACCTCCGTCATTTTTAATTATTTCCTTCCGATTTCCATCTCTGATTGCAAGCTACCACTGAGGCGTGTGTACACTCCTTCTTCCTCCCTGGATCCTATTAACCTTTCTCGAATCCCCAACTGTATTGAGTTACTTCTTCCTTTCATCACCTATCTTGACTTCAAAATCACCTTTTTGACATCTCGTTTGATCCTGCTTCTCACACTATCACTCCTTTCGCCAAACTATGATTCCATTCAGCTATCCATTTTCTATTCCTCCTTATTCTACTCAAAACTCATGTGTATATGTGTATGTATAAGTGCATGTCTGTGTATGTATGTATATGTATAAGTGCATGTTTTTGTATGTGTGTATATGTATTAGTGCATGTTTGTGTATGTGTGTATATGTATAAGTGCATGTTTGTGTATGTATGTATATGTATATATGTATTTACGCTTTGTTGTTCGCCTTTAAGTTATGCGCGCCCGTGTTTTTACAGGCGCTATAGTAAATATATGTTTGTTTGTTTGTTTGTGTATTCTGTATCCTGCGTGAATGATCGTCTGATTATGATTTCGCGTGATTTGTTTTCCCATTCTTACTTATGGTGCCCCATGTGTATGTGTATGTTTTTGCTTATGTATGTGTGTGTATGTTTGTGAGTGTGTGTGTGTTCCTATGTGTGCATTATGTGTTCTTACTGTTGTCACATGTTTATCTCCATCGTTGTGTTTGCCTTTTAAATTTTGTCGCGCTTCTGTGCATATTAGCGCTATAACAAATACATTGATTGATAATTGATTTTATCAATTAGTCTTTCTCTCTCGGTGAATTCCTTGCGTCTAAAAGCGCAAGTATTCTCCCTATCCTGCAAAAACCTAACCTTGATCCCAATTGTTTGTCTAACTAACGTCCCATCTCTAGAATTCCTTGACTATCAAAATCGCGTGAAATGGCCGCCTATGTCCAGATTTCGGACTACCTTGAGCGCCATGATCTATTTCTCCCTGAACAATCAGGCTTCCGTTGTTTTCACTCAACAGAAACTTCGCTTCTCTTCCTCTATGACTCAATTCTTAAGTCTACTCTTGCTTGTAAGGATGTTCTTCTCATCCTTACAAGCAAGCGTATCTTATTATCTTATCTTCTCATCCTTACAAGAAGATTCTCTCAAAAAACGCTCAGCACGCCGATCGTCAAATCCCTGGTGGCCTCCTACGTTCTCTCTAGGCTGCGATATTGTCTTCCGGTCTGGGGAGGTCTCAGACAACAGGACTCGGAAAGAGTGAGTCGATTGTTACGATTTGCGGCTAGAGTTGTTTACAGCATTGCGAAATACGACCACGTGTCTGTGGCGTTGCGCAACTCTGGCTGGCCATCCTTCAGTGACATGAGAACAAAACGCGACATTAGGGCTGTCGTAAGAGCGCTGCGAGAACCGCCGTCTTCCTACAGTCTGGCTCAGTTGTTCAGCTACAGAAGCAACGTATCGGCAAGGAGCACCAGAGCCACTGCGTCCGGAGAGTTGCAGCTTCCGCGAGTCAGACCGGAGCATACAAAGCGACAGTTTCGGTGCCGAGCAGTCTACTCTTATAACCGTCTCACATCAGTTTTATTTTGTTTTATTTTTTGCACGCGTACTGACTTAGTTCTACAACATAATTCTACATGTATATGCGTATATAAATGTATATATGTATATAATGATGCATGTTTATATATACGATGTGTATGTCTATGTATGTGTGTATGTATACGTTAAGTATATGTGTATATATGTATATTGCCACATCTCTGATCATTTTCACACATCACACCGTTCATGTATATTATTAATACTTGACCATGCGTTTTAAATCTGTTTTCGATTTGTATTTGTTATTGTTACATGCGCTGAAAAACCACCACGTGGAGCAGTATGTTGTGTGAAATACAAAAATACAAAAATTCAAGTGGACTTCTCTGCGGCTTTTGACACTATTGATCATCTGATTCTACTCAACACTCTGTCGAACCTAGGTATTATTGGCACTGCACTATCATTATTCCGCTCTTATCTTCTTTCACGGTATCAGTTTGTTTGTACCAGTGATTCTTGTAGTGAGTCTTTCCCACTCTCATACGGTGTCCCACAGGAGTCCGTCCTAGGCCCTCTCCTCTTCAATATTTACTTAACTTCCATAGGTGAAATCCTACATCGTCATGATTTCACTTTCCAAATCTTTGCGGATGACATCAAAATCATTATCTCGTCCTGATACTATTTCCTAATCTTCTGTTTCTTCTCTCTTGGATGACATTGAAACCTGCTCATTGTCCCACCATCTCAAGCTCAATCCGGAAGAGACGAAAATTATCTTTTTTCAATCTTCTAGAAGTTTAACTTGTCTATCTGTTCCTCTCTCTAACTCTGTTCGTAGCTTAGGTGTCTTGCTAGATGATTATCTTTCTTTTGATCTATACATCTCTGATATCATTAGGGTATGTAACTTTCACATTAGACGAATCTATTCTATCCGTAGATATTAAACTTTCTCTGCTGCTTTCAAACTACCTAATGTTTTCATTCTCAGCAGGGTAAAATACTGTTGTTCGCTCTTTCTTTCTCTGAACCACCGCCAGCTTCGCAAACTTCAATCTGTTATTAGTAAAGCTTGTCGTCTAATCTAGAATCTCCCTGCTGGCTCTCATGTCTCTCCCTCTCTACAAAAATTAGGACTTCTCCCTACTAAGGCACTTATTGACTACCGCATCTGTTTGATCATCCATTCCACTCTTATTCTCCGTAAGCCCTCGTACTTATTTCAGCTTCTATCCTTCAAGATATCTACTCGTACACTTAGGTCAACTGATGATTCTCGTCTCATACTGGAACCTGCTTTTCCTTCTAGACATACTCGCTATAATCGTTGTGTCTCTATCTTAGGTCCCCGTATTTACAATAAGCTCTCCCCAACACTACGTTATATCACTTCTATCCCTGTTTTCAAAAAACACTCTACGAAATTTTTCATGGTGAAATCGTATTATACTCTAGAGAACATTGTCTATACTAGTGATGATTAACAGGTGTAAATTATCTCTCTTCTTTCTATACCTTTCACTTTCTGTGTGTGCTTGGCTATATGTGTGTTTCTGTGTGTGCGTTTGTGTGTGTGTTTGTGTGCGCGTGTGCAGCGCCCTAGAGAACCTCTAGGCGTAGGGCGCTATATAAATATCTACCTAATGTAATGTGTGTGTGTGTGTGTGTGTGTGCGTGTGTGTGTATGTATGTGTGTGTGTGTGTGAGAGAGAGAGAGTGTGTGTATGTGTGTAACTATGAGCGAAAGTTGCGTGAGTGCTCCAGTGATTCCCGTGGGCAGTGGAGAGTTTTGAATCGGCTTCTTGGTCGGCGGGGAGATCATCCGCTTCCGAGTGGTGATATCTCCACTCTGGCCAACACATTCGCTTCTTTTTTCCAACTGAAGCTGAGTCGAATCAATGATATGATCAGCTCAGACAATTCATCCATCATGAATTCTGCTCCTGTTGCTGTATCACTCATGACTTCGTTTGCCCAGGTTGACTTTTTATACTGCGTCAGGTTGATTTCCAGGTCTAAAGGTAAGTCTTCGGTACAAGATCCCATCCGCTTTGATAAGATCGCATCTTGTGTGTACATGCTGGCACCATTTGTTTCCTACTTTATAAATGCGTGTTTTCTTCATGCAAGGTTTCTTGGCGGCAAGCATGCTGTTATATCTCCGCTGCTCAAAAAACTTAGTCTTGATTCCGAAACTATATCGAACTATCGACCGGTTTCTACCATATCCTGGCTCTCCAAACTTGTTGAAATAGCCATGTATGACCAAGTATACGCTCACCTGGAGGAAAACAATGTCTTTCTTCGCCAGCAATCTGGTTTCAGACAGAACCACTCGACTGAGACATCTCTGTTGTATGCCTACAACTTTTTACTCGAGCGCAGCTTAGAACACAGAAATGTCATAGTCATACAACTGGACTTTTCCGCCGCATTCGACACAGTGTGTCATGCAATCTTGATTAATGACCTTGAGCGATGTGGCGTTTCTGGATTCGCAATTGACCTGCTGCGTGAATACTTGAGTGAGAGGACACAGTCAGTTATTGTAAAAGATTGCCACAGCACAAACTTCCTTCTTGTGAATGGTGTGCCTCAAGGATCTGTTCTCGGACCGCTTTTATTCAATGTGTACCTATCCTCGATTAAATTTGCTCTACAGGATTTTCATGAAATCGATTACCAAATATTTGCCGATGATATCCAAATATTTTTCACATATGATGATGCGTGCCACGCGAACCAACTTACTGCTAGCATTTTACAGCGTGTTGAATCTTGGGCCACTAGCCGTAGACTGCTGCTGAATCCCGACAAAACAACATTTTTACCTGTTTCGCTCAGCAAAATTTCCTCTTTTGCTCCCAGCTCTTTCACCTTTTTGTTTTCTCAATCCGCAAGAAATTTGGGTATCATTTTTGATAATCGGCTGTCATTCATCCATCACATTTCGGATCTTATCAAAATTTGCTGCTACTATATTCGCCAAATTTACTCAATTCGGAAATATATTTCTAACTCGTCGGCCCTCAAATTAGTAAACGCACTGGTGATGTCCCGAATTATGTATTGTTGTTCGCTGTACCTGAATCTGACCCATAGAGTGCTTCGCAAGATACAGCGACTCATCAACAGGTCATGTCGTCTAGTATTCCACCTGCCAGCGAGGACTCATATAACAAAATATCTCATACAGCTCTCGTGGCTACCTGTGAAGGCTCTGTCGGAATACCGAGCTGTGTGCATTGTGTTTCAAGCTGTCAAGTTGAGATCGCCTCGCTATATAGCTGACATGCTTGAGGTTCACTCATCGTCGCGTACTCTTCGATCTGACGGCCTACAATTATTGACGGTGCCGAAATTTCCTAGCAATGACAGCCGTTACAATAGATGTTTTCGCTATGTGGCGCCGCGAATTTTTAACACGATTCCATTGCACGTCAGAACAATTCCTACATTACCTATATTTAAATCACGAGCGAAAAAGTATTTCCTGTCAATGTGCTATGACTCGTCACTTAATTTGATCACACCGGAGTATGCAGTCTAGTAATATGTTGTTTTAGTATTATTGTATTTTGCGAATGATCATGTTAAAATGTCATATGTGTATGTGTGTTTATGTATATATATATATATATATATATATATATATATATATATATATATATATATATATATATATATATATATATTTTGGAAGGAGGCCATTATGTATGCACGATTTGTTGAAATCAACAGCAATCTGGGCACTGTTGTGCTGGTACGATAGCTTCTCTATGCTGCGCACGATTTTTCTGTGTTCAGGAGACAACACACTCAGTTGTTCACTGAAGTTTATTCCTCGAGGTACCTTTCGGCTATCACTAGCCATCGTCAGGAGAATTAGATATAACACAATACAAAACAAAGTACACAATACCAAACAGTCCACGATAAACGGTGTTTATATACAAGGTTAGACAATATATCACTCATGTGCCAATGTGGCACCTACATAATGACACCTATGCGGCAAACGGTCGTTACAAAATTAGCACCTATGTGCCAAGGTCGATTGGTGTCGCATGGATGGGAGGGCGACATCTGGCTGTTGTTGAATGTTAATTTCACATTTATTTTTATTAATAAATACAGCTTCAATTATTTTGAGCCTACGGATATCATTTTCTCTGTAAATGATTTCGGTTTTCTCATCCATAGTCTTTCGGTCCACTTTGATTTGATGCTGCTGGCGGTAGTGCCTGGCAATGGCTCCGTCTTGAAGGTGTGCTGAAATTCGTTTGGACAGCGTTGTTGTTGTGTAGCCAATGTAGTGCGAGTTTCGGCGACTGCAGTCACCAGTTGTACATGTATGCTGGTACACTACATTGGTTTCTTGCAGCATGCTGGTCTTGGGAAGGCAACTGTTCTTCATCACTAAGCTGCGTGTTTTGCGTGTCTTGTAATAAATGACAAGCTGCAACTTGGTGCCTTCTTCTGTTGGCTGCACGTTTCTATCGACGATTCTTCTGATGGCGTTCTCATCATCTCGATAGGCAGAAGACATGATGTTCTTGTAGTACAATTTGATGGTCATTGTCTCTTTGTGTTTTCTCTCTTCTTCGATATATTTCGACAATTTGTCGCGTATTACACGATCAATGGTCGTTTGTTCGTAGCCGTTGTTTACTAGTAGTTGCCGGACTCTGTTCAGCTCTGTGCTCGTTGCAGACCATGTTGAGCAATGCGTAATCGCTCTGTTCACGAACGACCTTATGACGCTCATCTTATACGCTTGCGGGCACTCACTAGCGGCGTTCAGACAGAAGCCTAGGTCTGTATTTTTCGTATAGACGGCTGTGGAAAATGAGGTCTCGTGTCGTTCTACTGCAACGTCCAAGAAACTCAGTTTGCAATTCGCTTCCTGCTGATGTGTGAACTTTAAACATGAGTTTCGCTGAAGTTGATTTGCCAACTGAAGTACGGCGTCTTCCTCGGCACATATAAATACATCATCGACGTACCTGGCGTATATTGGTGGCTTGCAAGTCGGTTCTGTTGCGAACGTAGTTGTTTCAACGTGGCCCATGTAGAAATTGGCGAAAAGCACGCCGAGAGGAGAACCCATCGCTACACCGTCGTGTTGGATGTACATCTTTCCATCTGGTGCGTAGAACGGTGCTTCTTTCGTGCAGGCACACAACAATTCTCGGAGATACGCCTCAGGAATTTGGAATTTTTGTTGTGAGCTGCGGTAGAGATGGTGACAAATGATATCTATGGTCTCGTCAACAGGAACATTCGTGAAAAGAGACTCAACATCCATCGTGTGCATTTTCCCGTTGGGCTGAGTCGCTTTTAGAATTTTCAAAAATTCTTCTGATGACTTTATGCAAAAATCGTCGGGCAAGTACGGGCAACATAAAAACGCATAAAGATGGTTATCCTATTCGCCCAATTATAAACCAGACACCGTCGGTCACATACAAACTGGCAAAAGAGCTCAACGCCTTGATTTCACCGTACTTGCCCGACGATTTTTGCATAAAGTCATCAGAAGAATTTTTGAAAATTATAAAAGCGACTCAGCCCAACGGGAAAATGCACACGATGGATGTTGAGTTAGTGATGCTAGTGAGTGCCCGCAAGCGTATAAGATGAGCGTCATAAGGTCGTTCGTGAACAGAGCGATTACGCATTGCTCAACATGGTCTGCAACGAGCACAGAGCTGAACAGAGTCCGGCAACTACTAGTAAACAACGGCTACGAACAAACGACCATTGATCGTGTAATACGCGACAAATTGTCGAAATATATCGAAGAAGAGAGAAAACACAAAGAGACAATGACCATCAAATTGTACTACAAGAACATCATGTCTTCTGCCTATCGAGATGATGAGAACGCCATCAGAAGAATCGTCGATAGAAACGTGCAGCCAACAGAAGAAGGCACCAAGTTGCAGCTTGTCATTTATTACAAGACACGCAAAACACGCAGCTTAGTGATGAAGAACAGTTGCCTTCCCAAGACCAGCATGTTGCAAGAAACCAATGTAGTGTACCAGCATACATGTACAACTGGTGACTGCAGTCGCCGAAACTCGCACTACATTGGCTACACAACAACAACGCTGTCCAAACGAATTTCAGCACACCTTCAAGACGGAGCCATTGCCAGGCACTACCGCCAGCAGCATCAAATCAAAGTGGACCGAAAGACTATGGATGAGAAAACCGAAATCATTTACAGAGAAAATGATATCCGTAGGCTCAAAATAATTGAAGCTGTATTTATTAATAAAAATAAATGTGAAATTAACATTCAACAACAGCCAGATGTCGCCCTCCCATCCATGCGACACCAATCGACCTTGGCACATAGGTGCTAATTTTGTAACGACCGTTTGCCGCATAGGTGTCATTATGTAGGTGCCACATTGGCACATGAGTGATATATTGTCTCACCTTGTATATAAAAACCGTTTATCGTGGACTGTTTGGTATTGTGTATTTTGTTTTGTATTGTGTTATATCTACTTCTCCTGACGATGGCTAGTGATAGCCGAAAGGTACCTCGAGGAATAAACTTCAGTGAACAACTGAGTGTGTTGTCTCCTGAACACAGAAAAATCGTGCGCAGCATAGAGAAGCTATCGTACCAGCACAACAGTGCCCAGATTGCTGTTGATTTCAACAAATCGTGCATATATATATATATAAGTGTGTGTGTGTGTGTATGTATATGTATATGTGTGTGTTTATATTGTTGTCATGTTTAGTTAATCTCAAATGCCATGTAGCATTGTTTACCGTATTGTTTGTTCACATGTGCGCTTTTGCTACACTGAAAAGAGCGGTATAAATGCTCAATAAATATAAATAAATGTGTGTGTTTGTGTGTGTGTCCTGTACAACTTTGCTGATGGAACCAGCATAGTTGAGGTGTTTTTACCGCACCAGCATAATCACAACACAAGCGCAACACAGGTGAAAAATGATGGATGCATTTTGATATCATGCAAGCGAGTAGCAAGCGTGCGCTGTCGAACCAGTGGGCGCCCTCATCAAGCGTGCAATCCGGTGAATTTCTGTTTTTATCAGTGGCGTTTTTCTCCGAGCTGGTGTTGTGAAATTTCCAACGCGTAAATACAGTATTTCATTGATCAAGTTGCGCTCGAGAGCAAAATGAACACATGATATTAATTGAAAATCAATATTTATTATCGTGCTATATTTACGTAGTTCTGTTTTAAGTCGTTATATGTTGGAATTACATGAGGCGCATAAGTGTACGTGTGTACGTATATGTGAGCATACGTGCATGCTTAAATGACTGTGCAGATGCAGCATATGTATGACTCATTAGTGGATACAGTGAGACCAGGGACCAAGATTCCGATCTATATGGATAAAAAAGGTATAATACCATTACAATGTCTGCTTGATTTTCCCTCTTTGAAAATCCCTGTATCCACCATGGATATGACCATTAGTGTTTAATTATTTTTACGTATGCTCTTCCAATTTTCAATTCCTGTTTCGTGTTTTCCGTTTATGTGAAGATTGGGTCAAGCGGTATTATATTCAGACAGGCATTGTAGTTAGAAAAGCTCCCTTCGTCTCATGGAAATAAACTATACCAAGCACGCACACACACCTACACGCACACATGCGCGCATGTGTGCGTGCTTAATTTTACATGATTATAAAATGAATACGTGATTGTAAATACATGTATTTACTTGAAAAAACACACACACACCCACACACACACACATACACACACACACACACACGCACACACACACACATGTCCCCCCAAAAGCAGTGCTTGGAATCGTGAAGATTATGAACAAATGCTCGACTGCACACTAGTGGAACTCGGAAAAGTGATACAGAGGTATACAAATTCCATTGTGATGGGAGATTTTAATTGCAAAGGCGTAAACTGGGAGGAATGGTCATCAACCGCATCAGAAACTTCTTGGGGAACAAGACTGATGAATTTGATGATGAAAAATTTTATGAGTCAGTGGGTGAAAGAAAGTACACGATTTCGAGGGAATGACGCACCATCAAGGATGGATTTGGTGTTCACAGGGCAATCTGAAGAGATCGATGCACTGAACTACGACAGTCCAATAGGAAAAAGTGATCATGTGGTAATTGAACTGGACACCACTGGCCCCAGGCATGAAGAGGTTCACTTTGACTATCAAGGTACTAAGCTGAACTATGATAGAGCAGACATACCGCGACTCAGAGAATTCTTTGGGAGAACCGACTGGACTTCACTAACGGAAACAGGAGACATTCAGCGGAAATATGACCTATTTCTAGAAATATACAATAAAGGCATAGCAGAATACGTCCCTGCAATGAAGAATAAAATAAGATATAGAAAGCCGTGGTTCAATGCAATATGTGAAAAGGCAAGAATGGGAAAAGAGAAGGCGTGGAACAGAGTACGAAGGAGAAACTCACCTAAAAACTGGAATGCGTACAGGACTGCAAGAAACAGGTACTTGAGTATAAGGAGAGAGGAGGTGGTAAAATATGAGAAAAACATTGTTGAGAAATGTCAAGATGAACCGAAAATGTTCTTCAATTATGTGAACAAGAAGATGAAAAACTACGTGGGCAAGCGAGATACAATTTGAAGGTACCATGTACACACAGCCTAAAGAAATATGCGAAATAATGAATGAAAACTTTCAAATGGTATTCACAGATGAGGAGCCATTTCATGGGGAGCAAGTGAAATCAGTTTACAAACCGATGCGTGAGATAGTTATGTCCAAAAAAGACCTGTTAGAGAGATTATCAAAGCTGAAAGGACGAAAATCTGTCGGGCCAGACGGCATCTCGGAAAATATTCTGAAGGGATGTAGTAGTGAACTTATTGAGCCCATATATGACATCGTCATGAACAGTCTAAAGCATGGAAAAGTACCGCTACAGTGGAAGAGCTCTAAAATTGTGCCGATACACAAAAAGGTGCCAAAATTGACCCGCTCAACTACAGACCCATATCGCTGACCAGTGTCTTGTGCAAAATATGTGAAAAAACTATTAAGGATCAGTGGGTTCGGTACCTGGAAGGAGAGAAGATTTTAACAAGTGCTCAATATGGATTCAGAGCGTCAAGATCGTGTGTGTCTAGCCTGTTGGGATATTACAACAATATCATTGATGCGATTCAGGAGAGAGGACAATGGGTGGACAGCGTGTATCTAGATCTGTCGAAAGCGTTCGATAAAGTACCGCACAACAGACTGTTATGGAAGCTGGAGCATCACGGAGGTGTGAATGAAACATTACTCAACTGGATGAAGGACTATCTTATCGGAAGGAGGATGAGCACAACAGTGAGAGGAGTTGAATCATTGAGTAGACATGTCAGGAGTGGAGTACCGCAAGGTTCGGTCTTAGGCCCGATAACGTTTATCGTGTATATCAACGATATGGTAGATAATATCCAGAGCGACATTCATCTGTTTGCTGATGACGCCAAAATGATGAAGATGGTAAAGGACCAAAACGACTGTATGGCATTACAGCAGGATCTGGATAGAGTGAAGGAGTGGGGAGAGAAATGGCAGATGCAATTCAATGAAAAAAAATGTCACGTGATGAGATTTGGTACAGGTAACTTCAGACCTTCCACGATTTACAGGCTGGGAAACAAATCCTTGCAAGAAGTTCCAAGAGAAAGAGATCTCGGAATTATTGTGGAAACTGATCTTTCTCCTCAAGGGCACATTAATGACATTTGCGGAAAAATTTATGCTTTGATTGTTAGAATTAAACACACCTTCGAATTTCTGGATGAGCATATGATTAGAGAGTTGATAGTGTCAGTGATTAGACCCAAGTTGGAGTAGGCCGCCGTGGTCTGGTCCCCCCATGAGGTGGGACACAAAAAGAAACTGGAAAGACTCCAAAGACTGGCGACGAAACTTGCTCCGAAACTGACGGGCAGGACCTATGAGGAACGACTTCAAGCTCTGAACCTAACTAGTCTGGAGGACAGAAGAAAGCGGGGGGATTTGATAAACATATTTAAGTATATGAAAGAGATGGCTACTCCAATAATTACAGGTTTTTATAAGCAGATGAAAGGAAGAGGACACAAGTATAAATTAAGGAAACCCCATTGCAAAAAGGATATAAAGAAGTACAGCTTCCCATACAGAGCTATAGATAGTTGGAATATACTACCCACGGATATTGTCGAGAGTGAAAAAATATCAGAGTTTAAAAGTAAAATTGATAGGTTGAGAGACAGGTCAGCTCGAGCTTAAGCTCAAATCCTGTAGAACGACTCGGTGAGTACAACTCGGTGAGTACACACACAGAGAGAGAGAGAGAGAGAGAGAGAGAAGTACATCACCACACGCGCGCGCAACACACATAGAAACAGGATATGTTTAGGCGCGGCTTCAAATCACGATGAAACGACACATTCAACAATGACCTCGCCTGGCATTTATTATATTCGAAAGCATTTGCACACGGATAGAAAATACTGGACATTGGACATATGCTGGACATTGAGACAAACACACCTTAAAAATGAGAACACGAAATTTACTGCAACAAACGACCGTGTGTAATCAACTATTTTTCGTTGAGCAAGTCATTATTCTCGATTTGACGAATCGTAATTATAGATCTCATTTATTATTTATGATTTGATTGATTTGAGTAATATTAATAATAATAGTGATAACAATTATATTGTGTTTTTCTAGATAGTGATGGAATGGTTATCAGACGAGGGGTCACGACTTCAATGAAACCCTCACCGTTGCTACGCCACTGTACAAAACCAAATCAACTGCAAATGCCGCATATATAAATAAAATATTGGACATCAATACAGCAAGAAAGAGGCGCAGAGATAAGCGCGAAAGAGCTACAGGTCCTTGCTGAATGTAAAAACGACGACACAATCTGTCGACACGCTAGTTAGCACACACAGACACACATACACACACACACACAGGCATACGTACTCATGCAGGCATAGAATCGCGTTGAGTGGTGCGACACCTTCCATTGTCCACAATCTTATCCGTCACACACTCACACGTACACACTCACAAGCACACACACACACACACAGACAAGCGGTCAGACACACGGAATGGTGAGTGATTGCAGCGGCGTGGAGTGACGCCAGAGAGGCTTTTTGTCGTCGACATTGTTGTGGCCATCAGACTCAGGAGCACGCGAACTAATGCCGCCGCACATACGAACGTTCCGTGCTCTGCATCGTGCCGGACCAAGAAATGCGTCTCGCAACTTATTCTCGGGATACACAATATCAACCAGCATGGGAGATGATTGCTTACCGCCGCGTGTGAAATCTACCGTGCAAAATATTCAATGGTGATGTGTTTGGGCTTCAGCACATTGAATGAGAGTCTGCAATGCTGTTCATACCTAATTCCCTTCCCGCACACTCTCGTTGAATGCATTGGCTAATACAGTGTTTCTCAACCTTTTTCTTGCCATGGCCCCCTTCAATACAATCTGAGTCCTTGTGGCCCACCAGAAACAGTCCGTGGCCCTCCCAGAAGTCCTTGTGGCCCCATATACACATGGATAGTCGCGACGTGACTTCTCCAGAGCTCATGTACGCCCACACACACGGCCCACGTTGAGAAACACTAGTATAATGTCCAGTTCAGCTTATTGTGTGGCCGGAGCTCAGCTCACCACCGGCAGATTGTCATCGCCAACGATAATTTTTCAATTAATTTACACCTGCTTGTATATGCACCACACGCACATACACACATACATACACATATGCATACACATACACATACACACACATTTCTACATAATGATAGGCACACTCGTGGACTGATGACGGGAAGGATTGGTAACCAGACTCCCTATGATTTCCTCATGCTAAACGTGACCGGTCTCTGAGTGTGCACAGCTCCACCCTCTATTGTTTACCCACAGTTCGTCTCGTGACAGCCCCAAGTATACCACCGTTCCCACGCCAAGTTATTAGTATGCAGTTGCGGAACAATCAGGACTACAGGGAACGGAAGGTAAAACGGACGCGAGTACAATAGGATGGTATTTAGCAGGAGCTGTGTTTTCAGCAAATTGGACCAAGAAGTACTGAAGCTGCCGTGGCACCAAGTCAGTTGTAAAACTGATTTGTCTCTATCAGTTGTTGTTTAACGTTCGATTATTGACTTGTGCTTAATCAGTCTGATTAGATGACCTCATCTTGACAATACTGGATAGATGCGACAGCACAGAAGTGCACTGTCGAGGTGAGGGAATGCACGTGAGATAATGCCAGATCACTGTTTTTGCGTACACTTCAACTGACATTGAAGCCAATTCAATAGATCAAATCAGCTGATACACACAAGCTGTTGATGTCTGTTTTCGCATATCTATATAACGCATATGTGTGTGTGTGTGCGTGTGTATGTATGCATGTGTGTGTATGTATAGTGTATTTGAATGAGTATGGGAAAATCAGCTGTGGAGTGGCAAACTTGTTTTTTGTTTCTGCTCTGCGTAGATATGCAAATATCAACGGTATATACGATCCATTCGTGTGTGCCTGCTGCCGTAAATACATGCGTGTGCAAATGTGTATATTAATGTGTGTGTATATGTGTGTGCGTGTGGTGTCGATACATATGTTTGCAGTTCTCATTAGGGTTTTTTTTCCTGTTTTCATAGCAGACAACTGACAACATCAGTTACTGTACTTTCAGCATATTTGTATTTCATCAATTGATCCGGCGCACACTAATCTTACCTGGATTAATTCAATCCCGAAAAATTCCAATTTGATCTATCAGTTGAGACGCAAGAACCACATGCATGCACGCATTTTCATGTGGTGCAATTTTGTGCTGAAAACAAAGCGGATTAAGCTGAGAAAGAACGACACGAAGCTTAAGTTAAGAAATGAATGAGATCAGCTCAAGAAAATTCTATAAAGCCTCGGATATATGCTTGAGTAATATATGTAATCTCATCATGCCATGCCATTTTTTAGTTTAAATCGCAGATTCGGTATGCATAATAACAAGAAAATATAGGAGGTAAATTTGGGCATATGCAAGCAATATTGAAATGTAATGAACACATAATGTATTTGCCAAACCTAACATAACGCAAACCTTCACACACAAAATACAGCAAAAAGAACCAAGATGTTAGAATGGCTGGCATAAGACGCCTGCAGGCTTGTACTGCTCCTTTCCTACATAGACAATATGCAATTTCATAGGACATATAGAACTAAAAGAGAAAAATGAAACCCTTTGAATCATGCCACGCTGTTCAGATGTTCCGATACGCATAAGCAACATTCATATCACTCATAACTTTAAATAAATTATGCTCTTACTCTTTTCTTGAATATTTATATGTGATGGAAGAAACTAGGAAAACTGAGATTCAAATAAAAAAATAGGAATTTGGAATTATTCATGTAATTTGTGCGATGCATTGATGTGATTTGTGAGAGTTGTGTGCACGAGAACAGCAACAACATCCTTTCTATATATAGCGCCACTTCGGAGCATATACTACTCCCTCCGAGGCGTTATGAACACACACAGATAACACAAGCATAAAAATATATATAAACACAAATACGAGACAATATCGTCAAATAAAAGCAATTAGAACAATAGAGCAAATGACAATATCCTTGACTCCCTTTAGCATATTATAACAGCATAAAAAATCTAGCAATGATAAGTACGTTGAAATAAACATGTTTTTAATGCCCGTTTGAATGACATTACAGCAGATACGCTCCTTACGCTCAAAGGAAGTGCATTAAACACTCTCGGTGCAGCATAGCAAAACGACCGAGATGACTTGGATAAGCCATCGTTCACCGAACGTGGCTCCTCCAGCTCTCTAGGGCGTGAGCTAGACCTCGTCAGCACACTGCTATCAACCAACTCTGTGGCAGAAATAATTTCACGAATATACTACGGTTTACCAAAGACCAGTGCCTTGAACACCAGCAAACACACCTTAAACACAATTCTTTCCTCGATATAGAGCCAGTGAAGTTGTTTCAGATAATGCGATGTTGGAGTACGCGCTGGTAGACCAAATATCAATTGAGCACAGCTATTTAATATTGTCTACAGTCTCTGCGATTGATAGTGTGAAATCCGTATAAGAATATTATATATATTACAATAGTCAAGATGAGTGACAACCATAATATGAGCAAGGACAGACAATGATTCTCGATTCAAATACTTCCTAATTGCATACAAAGTTCTCAGTTGTAATTGACAGGTTCTTATAACGCTGGAGATATGATTGTTAAAAGTCAAACCTGCATCAATTAAGACACCAAGACAACGAGAAGATTGAACGATATTAATTTTAATTCCACCAAGAAACAAATAATTCAAGGTCAATTTACGTAGGGATGGCACATTACCATGAATAAGCATAACTTTAGTTTTGGACACATTCAGCTTTAGATGTCTTGACTTCATCCATCTAATAATAACATCGAAAATCGATTGCAAAAGACTTACACTATTATCGATATTAGACACAGAAAAGAACATTAATGTATCGTCAGCGTAAAAATGGCACTGAATATGGAAGCGAATGAGAAACTCGTGCAATGTGCAAGTATATATAAAAAAGAGTACTGGACCCAAGACAGACCCTTGTGCTACTCCGCTACTAGGCGGGAAATGTGTCGAACAGCTGTCAACATAGAAGCATGACCACAGTCCGCCTCATAGCCGAGTGGCTAAGACACACGCTCTGTGCACGAAAGGTCCAGGGTTCGATTCCCTGGCGAGGTGAAACGGATGGGTTCGTTTGTTAAAGTGATAGCCCAAATGCCGCAAGGCGAGTTTCGTGTGCGCTCAACCGTGCAGTTTTCTGTGCTGGCCGTAACTGCGAAAACCCGTGTGGTGGCCGGACATGCGCTGTACCAGCCGGGGCCGTGAGGCTTTGCCACCGCAAAATTACACACGATCATTGGCCTTCTCCACTGTTGTGTTTAAATGCGTAATTATATTTTATATACCACAGCAACCAGCTTCAATAAGTTCAGTAGTGACCTTACACAATGATGTTTCTGTAGAATATCGGGGACGATACGCTGATTACACTTTAGGTAGTGCCACATCAATGTTGGGCAAAATTAGAAGTAGCATTGCCTTCTCAATAAATTTCGACACAAATTGAATATTGGAAACAGGCCTATAGTTGCCGTAATCGTTTCTAACAAGGTTTTGTTTATTCAATAAAGGTCTCACAATAGCATGCTTGATGTTCGGAAATATTCCAGTTAGAAAAGCAAGATTGGTTATTTTAAAAAATTCAGGAATATATGCACTATGAAATTCCTCCATTTTTGAAATATCAACATGACAGATCTCATGACAGTTTGTCTTCTTAATTGACAAGTAAATGTTATCCACTTCATCAACGGAAAGAGAAGAAAATGAAGATAAATTTCCCCAGGAATATGGCCACAAAAAAGATAATCATCGTCATCACTAAACTCGCTGCGTATCATGCTTATTTTAGAGTAAAAAAGCGAGCGAAATTCTGAGCCATTTTGGCATCCGATTCACATTCAGGAAACTTATCACAATTCTGCGCTACTAAGAAGATGTTAACGAGAGAATAAAGCTTACGAGAACCACCAGCACATCTTGAAATTCTGCCGCGAAAAAACGAGGCCTTTGATGCATCGCATAATATTGCTACTTGATTTCTAAGTCGCATATACACTAGGACATTTTCAGCAGGCGGGTGAGCCCTGAAACGCCTTTCAGCCTGCCTGCGCAAGCGACGATGATGCCGAATGGATGCATTGAACCCAGGTGATTCCGAGCGTTCCACAACTGTTTTGTGGATTAATGGGTGGTAAAAGTCACGGTAATATGACAGAACCACACTATATATTTCCACTGCATCATTAGATGTCTGCGACACAGAAACACACTGGTAAATATTTGCATGACACTGACTAAACACATCAGAATTAACTCGCATATGGTTTATATATGAAAACTTCCTACAAGACTTTTCAGGTCGCTGCAATGTCATCTTGAATGTGATCAAACAATGATTATATGAATGATATGCGGCTAACAATTGGATAGCAGCTAATATCACAGACAGATGAATTATCAGCATCTACTATAACATAATTAAGAATGTGATTCGATATGTGAGTTGGACAGTTTACCAAACTGGACAGTCCTAAGTGTGACAACATTTCAAGATATTTTCCACTGCCATATCTTGCAGCAGGATCTTCGAGCCAGAAATTAAAATCACCACATATAACAATATCTCTAATGCGCTTTAAATGAAAGTTTTCTAAAAAATAACTTAATTAATCAAATATTTGAACATAATCCAGAGCACTACTGGGAAGATAAACTAACGCTATATCAGTGAATACATTCTTAATATTCAATGATATAACCAAATGCTCAAATGACTGAAATTCACCTATAACAATATTGCGTAGCGGAATGGATTTTGGGTATAATACACAAATACCACCACCCGATATATCCCCTCTTCTCTGAACATGAAGGAACGACAAGGAGTCGGCAAAGAAGCGGTTAATAGGTCAACTTCAGAATCCTTCAGCCAAGACCATAGAGTCCTTTAAGGAAGGACTGGAACGTCACGACCTCGGGGTTTTTAACTTGAGTCTGAAAGATTAACTTGAGTTCTGGAATAAAATGTCTTCTAGAAGAGCTAGAAACACGTTCTATGGGTCAAAATGGTGGTTTTTGAGGACGCTGAGTTCAATAGTAACATTTTTAACACCAACTGGGGTCATCTCCAAGGTCAAAAGGTCATGTTTCAAGGTCAAATTTGTGAATTTTGATCATTTTTGCTCGTTTTTGGTGTGTAACTCATAAATGGTGAGAGATGGATGATTATAATGAGAGGCAAGTCTGTAGAGCTGTTCAAATTTAATATATATTGCCAAATATTGTATTACTCAAACATTCCAAACAAGCCTTCCAAGAGACCAAGAGACTTCATGCCTGATTAGAGATCTGATACTCTGATTTTCGCGATGCAGCTTCACAACATATCACCCAGTGCATACAAAATGATTCGTAGATCTGGCTTAATCATTCTACCATCAACAAAAAAGATAAAAGAGGTGCTTTCTAGTAGTCTGCAAGACTCCAGCCTCAAAACATTATTCGACCGGCTTAAGCCGCAACAGCGTTTGGTGAATATATTGTTTGATGAAGTAAAGCTGGTCGAGACATTGCGATTTTCTGGAGGACATGTTCTAGGATATGCTCAAAACATTGCAGCGGGTAGTGACCATGAAATGCTTGCTTCACATGCTATGGTTGTTGAAGTTGCCTGCCATTTTGGTGGTCCACGCTATATTCTACGCGTTTTAACCTGCAAAAAGCGTGCTGCCCATGAGCTGAGTGAACTCCTTACTGAAGCTGCCTCAGCTGTTGTTGGTGCTGGCGGTACTGTGATTACTGTAAAGTTGTCAAATGCTATCCATTCAAGAGCAATCCATGTTCTTAGTCTACGACTACGTGCACATCTTCAACAATGTTCGTAACAACTGGATTACTGTTGATGGTCATCTTCTGCATGATCCTCACCAACCTTCTTATCTTGCTAATCTTTTGTCTCCCACTGACTCACACCCTTCTCGTCGCCCTCTTCCTCTCGCTTGTCCTCGAGCATCTAACGAATCTTCCTGGTCCTCTAAATCGTTCTTCTTTTACGCCCCTCGCTTGTATAATTCTCTTCCCTCTCATATCACCCGCGCCTCGACATTTTGGTCATTCCGCCGTCGGCTTCGCCTGTACCTTTTTGACATTTCATTTGATCCCGTCTCCCACTCTCTCTCTCTCTCCTTTCGCCTATCTGTGATATTGTTTCAACTATTTCTCCGCTTCATGATTGTTTCAATTCTCCTCGTTGTCTTATTTTTCCCGGTCTTGAGCACTGCTTCCTTTCCTTCCTTGCTGCTATATTTATTCTATTGTGAATGTTCTCTGTAATAATTTGCTGTAGATTTTATTGTTCGAACATACCACTTGATTTTTTGGAACTGTGCCCTTTGTGCTTGTGCTTGCTATTTACCAATTTTGGTTGTTTTGTGACTTATCTTTCTTTTACCTGCTCATTTCTCCCATATTCTTTACAATTGTCGTTTTATCTCAATTGATTTTTCGTTTTTCGCGCTTGTGTTTTAGCGGAGCTATAGCAAATACACGTTGTTGTTGTTGTTGTTGTTGTTGATGGCCAGATACTCTCATTTGCTGTACATGGCAATGAGTACAAAGCTTACTGGAGTGATATTCGGAAGCTTTATGAGATCGACCGAGCTACTCCTATTCGCTTAACCAAGCTGACGCACACCGCTGTTTTCCCCAAACGCCTTCAACGTCAGAGCGTACCCTTAGTGTGTCAGGTGTTCAACGACAAGACTGTCGCTGCCTTAAAGACCTTCAAGGATTCATTGGGAATCAGCGAAGGCACCATCATTCTCACCCAGACATTGAGTGAGTGGTTCAAGATGATGAATGTGAAAAACCATTTTTCAGCTAGACATCTACGTGACGAATCCAGAGAGCCTTGGACAGCAGACTGAACATCTTTCACTATGTTGGAGGACGTCTGCCAAATTGTATCGACCTGCGCATGGCAAGGAGGTAGTGGTCGTAAGCTGAAGTTAACTAAGCAAACTGATGAGGCTTTCATTGTGTCTACACGTAATAATGTGGCTGCTGCCAAATTTCTTCTGGCAGAGAAAGACTTTGACTACGTTCTTCCTGCTATATTCGCGGATGAAGCCTTGGAGAAGTTTTTCGGTCAAGCCAGGCAAAGAAGGGGTGGAAACTTCTACATTGATGTAGTTGACATTATGGCTGCAGCAAAACTTACAAATTTGCAGACACTTCTAAAGCATGACATTATACCAGAATCTAGTTCTCTACTAATAATGGAGCATGTATGACTTTAGCTAACATTCTATTGAAAGCCCACGCACTCAATGTAAGTGACAAAGAAAAGGCTGTGGGATGCATCAGGAGACAAGAAAAGCTCTCCATCTAGCGATGTTCATCTAATCAAATGTTAATGTCTTTGAGTTTTGTTGTTATGAGAAATAGGTACCGTTCTTTATTTCTTGTTTTAGTGTTTCCTTGTTTTAGGGCTTGTTTGGAATGTTTGAGTAATACAATATTTGGCAATATATATTAAATTTGAACAGCTCTACAGACTTGCCTCTCATTATAATCATCCATCTCTCACCATTTATGAGTTACACACAAGAAACGAGCAAAAATGATCAAAATTCACAAATTTGACCTTGAAATATGACCTTTTGACCTAGAAGATGACCCCATTTGGTGTTGAAAATGTTACTATTGAACTCAACGTCCTCAAAAACCCCCATTTTGACCCATAGAACTCGTTTCTATCTCTTCTAGAAGTCATTATATTCCAGAACTCAAGTTAATCTTTCAGACTCAAGTTAAAAACCCCGAGCAGGGGACGTTCCAGTCCTTCCTTAAAGGAGTCTATGGCCAAGACTCAACAACGCAGTAAATATCTAGGGAAAGTTCGTTAATAGTTTCGACCACAAAATCTACCTCATTCCTCATCGATCGCAGGTTTTGTAGGCCCACTTTCAGATAACAAAGGTCGACTAGTCAAACATCAGACCCTTGTTGACGTTGTTGATGCTGAGCAGGCTGGTGAATTTGTAGCTGTCCATGCTGCACGGTTGATGCTGAGTTTGCTGCTGAACTGCTTGCTGATCACGCTGATGAACTGGCCGCTGAACTTGCTGCTGAGTAAGCTGCCTAGCAGTCGGGCGCCAGTGCCGAAAAAAGCAGCCTTCCGGCCAGATGACAGGGTCGAAGAACACACTAGGTTCGACACAGTAGCAGCTGACATGGAAGCTACTATATGACGAATGCCACAGAAGAACAGAAGTTGATATGTAGAAGTGAGAGAGGGAAGTATGGATGTGCCTGGTTCATTGTTGATAATTATCAAATAAATTGTCATTGTAATTTCGAGAATTGTTATGGCGTATCACGAGAAAATACTTCATGACGCAAATCGAGATCTACACAATATTCAAATGAAATCAAACGTTGGCAAATCGAAGCACAAATGTAGATTTTGAGCCACTTACATTTTAGATTTTGTACAATTCAACGCATGATCGGATACATGCATAGCTTTGGAGATACTTGCTGTAATGTGATGTTTTCGCTGGCCCTGTGTGGCAGCTTTATGTGTGTACAGTACAATTCAGCAATACAGTTGTGTTTTCGTTCTATAATGTTTAGGGTATATTTTGATGTATAAAGTTTAATCGTTGTTTCTGAGCGCAATACAGAGTTGGCTTAGTATATTATATTAATCACAAACAGCATAACATTGCATGGTGACAGAGATTCCATTACTTTCAAAATATATGCCGATGACATCCAATTCCTCATTCCTGTCACTCCTGATACTCCCTCCTTTCTCTCTGATATACTTTCTGAAATTTCCTCATGGGCCGCCTCTCGGCAGTTGTACTTGAATACTTCTAAGTCTGAGTTCATCGTCCTCCATCCACCTCGTATTTCACCTCCTCTTCTCCCATTTCCTATCCCAACTGCTGTTCGCAATCTCGGCTCTATCTTTGTCTCTTCGCTCTCCTGCTTTGACAATATCGTTTCTGTCGCCCGCACTTGTCGTCTTATTATGCGCTCTCTCTACCCCATACGTCCCTATCTTGATAAAAATTCCGCCATCACTCTTGTTCATTCTCTCATTTTCCCCAGGTTAGACTACTGCAACTCGCTTTACTTTAGTGCTCCTCGTTCTCATCTCTTAATCCTTCAGCGTGTGATCAACCAATCTTGTCGATTTGTCTTTCATCCTACCTTTTCTCGCCACACGTCTCACCTACTTTTTCAACTCCACTGGCTTCCTATCATCCCACGAATTCATTTTCGCCTTTGCTGTCTCATTTACAAGCTTCTGCATGATCCTCACCAGCCTTCTTATCTTGCTAATCTTTTGTCTCCCACTGACTCACACTCCTCTCGTCGCCCTCTTCCTCTCGCTTGTCCTCGTGCATCTAATGAATCTTCCTGGTCCTCTAAATCGTTCTTCTTTTACGCCCCTCGCTTGTATAATTCTCTTCCCTCTCATATCACCCGCGCCTCTTCATTTCGGTCATTCCGCCATCGGCTTCGCCTGTACCTTTTTGACATTTCATTTGATCCCGTCTCTCACTCTCTCTCTCCTTTCGCCTCTCTGTGATATTGTTTGAACTATTTCTCCGTTTCATGATTGTTTCAATTCTCGTTGTCTTATTTTTCCCTGTCTTGAGCACAGTTACTGCTTCCTTTCCTTCCTTGCTGCTTTATTTATTCTATTGTGAATGTTCTCTGTAATAATTCTCTGTCGATTTTATTGTTCGAACATACCACTTGATTTTTTGGAACTGTGCCCTTTGTGCTTGTGCTTCTTATTTACCAATTTTGGTTGTTTTGTGACTTCTCTTTCTTTTACTTGCTCATTTCTCCCATATTCTTTACAATTGTCGTTATATCTCAATTGATGTTTTCCCTTTTTCGCGCTTGTGTTTTACCGGCGCTATAGCAAATACACGTTGTCGTTGTTGTCGTTGTCGTTGCCCAACGATGAGTTTGACTTTTCTGGAGATAATTGTTGAAGTTATACTTCCTGCGATATTTTGCTTGCACCGTTTTGAATTATTCATTCACCAAATAAGTAGTGACGCGAAATATTGTTTCCTCTTTTGTCCAATGCATTTTGATTGATAAATATTTATTGGTATAGTCTCCCCTCATCAAATCTGAAGAGAAAGAAAAGCAACATTAATATTGGAAACATTATAAGCAGTAACATGGGTTGTATGTATTATGAGATACCCTGTATATCCACCGTTGTTTGTTCTCGCTAAAAGTGGATATTTGAGCAGAGTTATGGCGTCCTATGAAGCAATTCAGCCACACAATTACTGTAGGCAGAGAACCGCTGTCGACGTTTTTGCTGACCGTTTTCATGGAGGAAAACATGCGCTTAGGATTGTGCCGAAAGTCTCTTATCAGATTCAACAGGTATTCTCTGTTTTTTCGTTCCCATAATTGCTTGAAAATATGCCGTGTATCTGCATATAATGTGTAAGCCATAACATTCAGATTTCGATTTGTTAAGCAAAAGGAAACGAGAAGAAGCCCAGTCAGAAATGGCCGAAGAACACTACACGTTGGTTGTCATTACAATAAGCTCGACTCGCATTGTTATTTCACCCTCTTACACTTGATTATGATACTCCAGAATATCTTCTATTCATAGACACACACGCATACACAGACACACACACACACACACACATACCCACACATTATTTGTACCGACTGGACGAACGCGGAATTTACACCTCAAAATGGATACATAAGATGAAAACAATATGTATTGAGTGCGAATTATGGGGACTGTGGAATTGTCAGGGTGCGGGTTTAGCCAGAGTATTGACGGAAAAGGTGAATACCACACTTAAGTATATGTGGATTGGGACATGACGATCAAACAAGAGGGGGAAAGCAATTTGTCAGACATACATTACGTATAAACCTATTTATGGACTCGAGCCGTACCTGCTGAACATGAATAAAAGAAGTTGGATCCACATATGTAGAATCCGCAGCTTTAACAACCATTTGCCAATTGACGAGGGAAAATACAAGGGTATACCCAGAGCCGAACGTATATGCGAAATATGTGCCACAAATAAGTTGGGGGATGAGTACCATTTACTATTTGTGTGTACAAATAAGCAAATAGAATACCTGAGACAAATATGTATCTCACGGAAGTTATATAATTGTGCAAATACATATGGTTTCATTAACTTTCAACTTGATACAAACAAAGAATGTACAAGAGCAGCGTAATCTCGCTAGATTTCTTAAACAAACATTCAAGTTATATACGTGATTTGTTGCATTATGATCGGGAATTTACATATTTGGATTCATATATAAGGACATATTGAATTGATTGTTGTTTTGATGTTGTGCTTTGTTGTTGTTTTTACACCGCTGTTACTTGATGCGGAGATGTGCTCCATACTCTTATTGAGTCTGAGCAAAATAAACACTCCTTTCTTTCTTTCTTTCTTTCTTTCTTTCTTTGTTTCTTTCTTTCTTCCCTTCTTTCTTTCCTTCTTTCTTTCTTTCTTTTTTCACACACACACACATGGAAGCAAAAAAAGAGAGGTAAACTATGGAAGAACTTCAGAAAAGTCCTAGATTCTGACAGTTACGAGAGATACAAAAAGAGTAGAAACAACTATACAAAGGTCAGAAGATAAGCACAGAAACAATATGAAAAAGACATACTGGAAAAGTACAAGGTTGAACCGAGATTGTTTCACGGATATATCTACAGCCATACCAAAATAAAAAACAAAATTCAATGTATAGCGGTGAATGGACAAAGATATACGACTGACGTTGATATATGTGAGATTTTAAACGAGCATTTCCAAGCGGTATTCACAGATGAATCAGACTGCACAATGGAAGGAGAACATTCACCGTCTAGACAAATGGAGGCGATTGTGATTACCGAATATCAAGTACAAAAAGAAATGGAGTCGCTGCAAAGATTAAAATCGACTGGACCTGGTGACATAGCGAGCTATGTACTGAAAGAATGCACCGAAACACTATACAAGCCTTTGAAAATGTGGCGTTTCCGCCAAGGTGGCAACGAAGTTTGCGACTGAAGGCTGTTGGCAACGCGGTAATCGCGAGGTAGTTGTTGGTTGCGGAATGGGGATGGTGTTGTGATTGTATTGTTGCAGTTGTTATAAAAGATATTGTGATGTATGTAAATAGTATGGTTTAACAAAGAATTCACGTTGATATTTGTGTTTGTATTTGGGGAACGCTTAAACACAAAAGTGGTGTCAGAAGTGGTATCAAGTGAAGGTTGTGCTGAATACTGGCTTTTGAGATATATTGTGGGTTAAAAATACAAATGGCGGCATCACCAGATATTATGGCATTGATAGAAGCACAAAACAAAAATATGCAGCTGATCTTGGAGGCACTAACAAAACGCGCACTTTATGAGGAAACTCAGCGCACAAATGCTGCTAGTCAGTCAGCAATTCCTCGATTCGAAGAATTAAAAAAATAACGAGAGTCGTTTGATCAGTACATGGTACGTTTCAACCAGCATCTCCAGGCGTACAATATCACGGATGAAGCGCAACAACGAGCGATGTTTTCATCGTGGATCGGTGCAGAAACATTCAACCTGCTGCAGAATTTGTGTGAGACGCGTGACGATCTGACGCACCAACCACTCGTGGAGCTAAAAGAGAAACTCCAGCTACACTTCAAGTCTTCGGTGCACGTACAAGCAGCAAAGTACAAGTTCTACACTCACAAAATGCAACCGGTTCAAAGGTATGAGGACTGGGCAGCGCAGTTGCGCGGTTTGAGCGCAGAGTGCAAATTCGTGTGTTCAAAACAGGGGTGTACTGGCTCCTATGTGGATCAAATGATTCGTGATGTGATCATCAAAGAAGCACCACACCATGAAGTGAGGAGGCAGTGTCTCATCGAACCGGATCAGACACTTGATCAAGTGCTGAAGAAAGCGGTGCTTTACGTCTGGACTGTCGAGACTGATAGTATATTGAGCGACCAACCACCAAACAGTGATGTTCAACAGGAAGACGCAGTGCAAAGAATTTCGGAGAAAAAACGTGAGCAGCTTGGCAAGCGATCAAACCAGATAAAACTATTCAAATGATATCCGCAATGCTATGACACATGAGCGACGAGATTGTCCAAGAAAGAACACCTAGTGCAATACATGTCAACGCATCGGACACATATCAGCAGTGTGCCGTGACACTGAACTGCGTAGAAGCGCCGAAAGAAGGGGATTACAGCGGCGCAGGCGCACCGATAACAAAACAACAGATTCAGTGTATGCAGTGCAGAAAAAAAACTACAGAAGATGCGGTAACAAAGTTTTCTTTCCAGTCGTTGTCGGTGATCAAACACTTGAATTTCAGTGGGACACGGCGGCGTCGTGCTCAATAATCAGATTGGACGGATACAAAAGGTTGGGAAGTCCACCTATTTGTCCTACAGAGCGGCAATTCACAGCGTACGCAGACCACCCGCTCGAAGTAAAAGGCGAGTGCGTGGTGGACATCAGAGTCGGTGAACAGCTACATAAAATTGTACGCTGGTGGTTGTTAATGTCATTAAAGGTGGGAATCTATTGGGCCTAGATCTAAGCGATCAACTTGGTCTCACAAAAAGGGGTTTATCGATGTTTGAATAGGATGAAACGTTGTACGTCATTATGGACGCTGTGTCACAATCTAAGCCAAGTACAAATATTACGAAAGTGCGACAACAGGTACAATCCAAACTGAAAGGATTGAAAGAGAAATTTCATGATGTATTGTGTGATGAACTAGGACAATGCAATAAACTACAAGCCAAGTTGACACTGAAAGCTACGGCAAAACCTTCACTCGCAAAACCGAGAGTAATTCCCTACGCACGACGTGAAGCTACAAAGGCAGAGTTGGATCGCTTGGTGAAAGTGTTGAAATAAAAATGCATGCAATTGATTAATGAAAGAATACATGCATGCATGCAATGCAAAAAATGTGTGCATGAAAGTGTTGCAGCCAGTTAACTATAGCGCACATGCGTATCCTATAGTGTGCGTGGCCAAACCGTCTGGAAAAATACGCATATGTGGCGATTTCAAACAGCTAAATAATCAACTGGAGGTTGACCAGCACTCTATTCCATCTCTAGATGATATATTGGTGAAACTGCGACGGGAGAAATAAATTCTCCACTCTCGATTTCACCGATGCGTACTTACAGGTGGAACTGGACGAGGAAAGCAAACGGTTCGTGACTATAAATACACTATTTATAAATATATAAATAAGTACGGTTTGTACAGGTACAACCGACTTTGTTTTGGTGTAGTTTCGAGTCCAGCGATTTTTCAGCGATTGATGGATTCCATGGTTAGTGATTTGCCTGGTGTTGCGGCATATTTGGACGATATGATAATTACAGGTGATGATGACGAAAAACACATGAAGAATCTGGAGAACGTACTGAACAGAATCCGAGAGTACGGCATGACAGTGCGCGAGGAAAAATGTAATTTCTTTCAAGATCAAGTCCAGTATTTGGAGCATATAATTGACAAGCACGGCAAGCGACCCAGTAACAACAGGGTGTAGGCCATATTTCAAATGTCAAGACCGACAAACGTCAAAGAAGTGGAAGCATTTCTGGGTAAAGTGAACTTATATGGAACGCTCATAAAAAATATGTCAACCAAGGCAGAGCCGTTGAACAATTTGCGACGAAAGCAATCATCATTTGTGTGGAATCAACGCTGTGAATCAGCATTCAAGATATTGATAGAAGATATCATCAAAGCGACAACATTGGTTCATTTTGATCCAAGAAAAACGTCTGTTCTGGCCACCTGGATTACTGGAAAGACATGAGACTAGGCATGTCATAAACGAAGAATTGGAGGGTAATCCAGTTAATATACATGAGATTGTCAAATTGATAGAGACAGATACGTTGCTGAAATCAGTCATGAGTTATGTGTCGACTGGGTCATGTCCGGAACGCGAAAATATCAGCGATGAACTTCGACCGTATTGGGTGAACAGATTAAACTTCATAGTGCACAAGTGTGTTTTGATGCTTCGTCATGAAAATCAACGTGTTAGGACTGTTATACCAAGGAAACTACGTGGTAAAGTAAATCGCATGCTTCATGAATCCCATTGGGGCATCGTTTGCATGAAGCAAAATGCCAGAAGATACATCTGGTGGCCGAATTTAGACAAGGATATATCCGAAATGGTGAGACAATGTGAGGCGTGTAGAGAGAACGCAAATGAGCCGACGAAAACTTATCATTCCTGGTCGAAAACGGAACATCCCTGGTCATGAGTGCACGTCGATTATGCTGGACCGTTTATGAATCAAATGAGGCTGGTATGTATGGACTACCATTAAAAAATTCCATATGTTGCAAAAATGAGCGTGGGGAGAACCACCTCTGCGGATACTTTTCAGCAACTTTCAAACATACTTGCCATTGAAGGTTATCCGGAGACAATTGAAATTGACATTTGTGTCAGATAACGGAGCATAGGTCACTAGTGACGAGTTTGAAGCATTCTGCGCAGAGTGCGGAATTGAGCACGTTACAGCTCCTCTGTTCCACCCAGCGTCAAATGGTGTAGCGGAAAGGTTTGTACAAACTATAAAACTATGATAAAAAAAATTTTCATCACAAAGACCAGCCTGACCTAACGGCTGTTTTGAGAACAATGCTGATGACATATTGAATGTCACCTATGGAGGGACTAGACGGTAAATCACCGGCGGAGATACTTCATGGCAGAGTCCAGAAGACAAGGCTGGACCAGCTAGTGCCACGGTCGAAAAAGACGCTGAGATACTTCACTAGTAACCAAAGTAATTTCGACATCAACACGAAGGTGTTCGCCAGGAATTATTCGCGTGGTCCGAAGTGGATTGATGGTGTTGTTGTCAGAAAATACAGAAACGTCTATATCATCAGAACAAACTTGGTACATTAGAAACGTCATTTCAATCAACTGCTGCAGCGTTACATCGGACAATCGGCTGAAGCTGCTGATGAAGACCTCCCAGAAATCGATGAAAAGGCCGATCACGAATCGACGAGAAGACATCAGGATGGTGTGATCAGCGAACCACAGCGACGGTATCCTGTGAGAATGCGACAACCACCGAGGTTCCTGAAGGACTATGTCAGAGTGATGTCTGAAACTACGGAGGGGAGGATGTGGCGTTTCCGCCAAGGTGGCAACCAAGTTTGCGACTGAAGGTTGTTGGCAACGCGGCAATCGCGAGGTGGTTGTTGGTTGCGGAATCATCATCATCATCATTTATTTTGCCTTTCACAATACACAATTTCAGTATACAATACAATACACAAAGGGCAGGGCATGATAATCCGAAAGGATTGTGTAGCCCGCGATCAACATACAAACAAACCGTACAAGAACTATATAACACATAGACAAAGTGTGATATGTGGGTAAACAAGACACAGAACGTAGATAATTCGAAGGTTTTACGCACAAAACATGTGGGTCGTCGGTGCTCCCATTGAGATCAACTATCACGGCATATAAAGGGATCAGTAATGTTTCAGGAATTCTGCTTTTATATGCTTCTTGAATGCTGACATCGTAAGAGATTTTTAAGGAAACATTGCAATCGATTCCAAAGTTTGACACCCTGATGAAAGAAGGAAATGTTTCTTGCTCTTGTACGTGTATAGGACAGAGTAAATTTATCCGCATGTCTGTGATTCAGTACAAACTTGCTCTGTATATTCGTAGGTAATTGGTAATGAAAAGCACTAAACATTTTTGCTAGTGTGTTGAGTTTGATTTGGTCACTGAATTTCAAAATGTTGAGTTTTTTGAAGAAATGTGAACTGTTGTCATGGTAATGTGTATTGTTTATGAGTCTTATTGCTTATCTTTGGGCAATTGAAATGGGCTCTAAATTGGATTGATATGTGTTGCCCCATGCTTCACAGCAATACTGCAAATGTGATTTAAAGTATGTGTTGTATAACAGCGTGTTTGTTTTTGTGTCAAATATGTGCCGTGTTTTATTGAGTATGAAGATTATTTTGCTTAATTGAGATGATACATTGTGTATGTGATGTTTCCAATTTAGTCTGCTATCAATGAAAACACCCAAAAATTTCGCTTGTTCCCTTTTTTCAATAATATTGTTTCCCAATTTTATAATCCCCTCGTGTGGATCATCTTGTAAACTGAACGATACATAGCAGGATTTTTTTACGTTTAATGTTAGTTTATTCGTTATGAGCCATTCATTTATCAGTGGAATTACTGAGTTTATTTTTTTTGTATATTTCTACGTTATTTCTGTCTCTAAAAAACAAATTGGTGTCATCTGCAAAAACAATCATTTTACATATGTGTGATACGTTGAATATGTCATATATATACAATAGAAAAAGTGTTGGACCCAATACCGATCCCTGAGGCACTCCACATTTCAGCGTTTTTTGCATAGATAGTTCACCTTCTAGTGACACGTACTGACTCCTTTCTGAATGATACGATGACAACCAGCTATGGGATATGCCACGCAAGCCATAACATTGTAGTTTTGCTTTGAGAATATCGTGGTTTACAGTATCAAATGCCTTCTTGAGATCGAGCATTACACCAATTATCTTCTCTTTTTTCTCAAAACCATCGGTGATTTCATTTATCACGTCTAGGATAGCGTGAGACGTACCCACATTTGATCGAAACCCGTATTGGTTTTCGTTGATAACATGGTTTTTAGCGATAAATTTTTGTAACCTCTCATTGAATAATTTTTCAAATATTTTGGAGAATGTATCAAGTATCGATATCGGACGGTATTTGCTTTCATCAGTCCTGTCCCCTGACTTGTGAACAGGAATTATCTGGGCGGTTTTCATCAGCGTTAGGAACACACCTTGTGCAATGGACAAGTTGAAGAGATATGCCAGCGGTCGGGATAAATGTATTGAAGATTGTTTGACTAGGTTCATGCTTATGTTGCTGCAATTGGTAGATAGTTGTCCCTTACTGTGATGGATAATATTCAGGATTTCCCATTCGGTTGTAGGACCAATGAACACAGTGTGACTTATTGGTTCCACATGTTTCAAGGGGTTCTTAGTCAGCAATGGTAATTTGTCCGACAAATCTGTTCCGACGTTGACAAAGTAGTCGTTGAGAGAATCAGGTATCGTCTGTGATTTATGGGATTGACCTTTATTATTTCCAATCTGATTAATTTTGATATTCTTTTGCGGTACCATGTTGATTTCTCTTTTAATTTTCGCCCATTTCATCTTGGCCGGGACCGATCTTTCCGCAAATAGCTTGCGATAGTACAGCTGCTTACTTTTATTGACGATTTTAGTCAACGCATTCTTGTACACAATGTAAGACTCTTTATCAACTGAATTTTTTGTCATGAGAAAGTTTGCGTACATGTGGCGTTTGGTACAGCTCGATATTTGTATGCCCTTAGTTATCCACGGTTTATGCTGAGCAGTTTTGTTCTTAGCTTCATACATCGGCATATGTTTATTTACTAACTGAAGGTAAAGACTGAGGAAACATTCATATGACACATTTATATCATCACCTTGTATAACGTCCCAGTTTGTTTGCTCCAGTTCATGATTGAGTCGTCGCAGCCTTTTTGTAGAATATCGTCTTTTCAAAAAAGTACTTTCTTTTGGTGTAGAATCAGATTCATTCAACAGTATAAATATCGGGAAGTGGTCAGAAATGTCTTCGCAGATTACGCCACTTGATAGTGAACTGGTCACACAATTTGTGAAGATATTATCAATCACAGTGTTTGATCTGGTCGATGCTCTAGTCACTGACCTGATCAGTGGAAGAAACCCATTACTTATCATTTCGTTAAAGAAAATTCGAGTTGGTAAGTGGTCGTCAGAGTTCAGCAGGTTTATATTGAAATCGCCCATAATCATCCAATTATGGCTACTCGAATTATCGACTAATTTGTTCATTTCATGAGTGAACTTATTGATAGGTGTACCAGGAGGACGGTAGACACAATAAATTTTAATTACTTTGCTCTTAACAGAGATATCCAACGTAATCACCTCCATCAAATCGGGTATTCCTATACTGAGACGATGTATGTGTTTGGCTTGATGCATGTTTTTGACAAATACGGCCACGCCACCTCCTCTTTTGTTCTGACGTGTCTGGTGAAACACTTGATATCCCGCCATATGACAAAAATCAATCGAAGTGTCGTTCACCCATTTTTCTGATATGGCAACTACATCGATATTTACTTCCAGATCACACAAGAATGATGTCAGATGTTCAATGTGCTTATTCAAACTACGTGCATTCAAATGAAGTGCCATAAATCCCTTCGTGTTTTGGAACTTGCAGTTAAAGGTGTCAATGTCATATACGTCAAAAGTATTATTTTCCACATCCAGGTTGTTTGTCTCCTCGATGTCAGCATCAGCTGTGTCCACATCAACCATTGTCAAGATGTTTCACTAGATCCCTGAATGATACGCAAGAGCACCCACAACCCACCTCACAATTTACACAGGTATGCATCCACTCCCACACATGTACACACACACTTGACTCAGTCACACATGCCCACATACACACTACAACTTGAGTGCAAAGATATGGTTCACACACACGCACACACGCACACACACAAACAGTACCTTTCATACACTTGAACACATAAGGACATGAACATATTTCACACGCACACACGCACGCATACACAAATTGCTCCTATTTTACATTCATGTAGACACACTCTCACACACGCACACACGCATTCGCACATTGTCACAAGCATACGCATACCCAAACAGGCAGATATGATCGGCTATAAGGTGATATTTTTCTAATTAACGAGTGAATAAGACTAATAGATTGACACAATCGTGTGTTCCATGCAATATACTGCGATGGATACATCAGCTTGGCTCAACTTTTACGATTGTTTTTCCTTGCGACATACCTTGTACGCACGGCTTGGTTTGGCTGAACAGTCGACTGATGACTTTGTGGCAAACCTGGACCCGTTGTTTCTGTCGCTGTACTAACTGGCCCGATGTGTGATTGGGCCTCAGTCATTGACTTGACCTTCACCGCACGGGCGTGCTCAGTAATCCGCATGAGTATGCCAGAATGGTCGCTCCATACCGCGTGAATTTTTCCGTTTTTTCGCATTTGCCGCAGTTCATATGCCAATTTAATGTTGTTCGCAGTCAGATGATCGTTTATATAGACATTTTTTTTCGCGATGAGTTCTTCAACATTGACCTGGCTTTGTGGAATTGCTGGCGTTTTCTCATTCTCTCAAATTTGACCAGGAGAGGTCGAGATTTACCTTCAGTTCGGTTGCCAATCCGGTGAACTCCTTCAATGTCATCTTCTGCGAGGTTGACTCCAATGCTCAAAGCAAGTTCATGAACTATTTGCATTGGATTTTCACCTTCAACTTCGGTGATGCCCATGACACAGAGGTTTTTGCGTCTGCTGCTCTGCTCCAGCATGCAGATTCTATCCTGCGCCTCTGTTAGCTCCACTTTAAGAGCAGAAATTTCATCGTCCTTGGTATGCAGCACCGCTGACACTGCAGCCTCAACTGCCGGAGCCACAATAATTTCTCTCACTATACTCAAGACATCTTCACTTTTCAGGCAGTCTATAAGTGCCTCCCTCAGGTCCGTAGTACTTGCCGCTTTTGCCATCACTTCACAAACACAGAGCTACCGAAACACGTCCGCACTCAATGACACTAGGCTGAATACTGGAATGGGGATGGTGTTGTGATTGTATTGTTGTAGTTGTTATAAAAGATATTGTGATGTATGTAAATAGTATGGTTTAACAAAGAATTTACGTTGATATTTGTGTTTTTATTTGGGGAACACTTGAACACAAAAGAAAATATTTATTATAAACCCAATGAGATATGGCAAATTGCCAACGGTATGGAAAGAAGCCAACGTTACACCTCTGCTTAAAAGGGCAACGATGAAGAGCCGAAAAATTATAGACCGATCTCGCTGACAAGTGTCGCATGCGAAATTATGGAAAAATTATAAAAAACAGTGGGTCAATTATCTGGAAAACAACCAAATTATTACTCAAAGTCAATTCGGATTTAGAAGTAATAGATCTGCAGCAGCAAATCTTATCAGTTTTTACAGTCGTATTACTGAGAATACACAGGAAAGAGGACAGTGGACAGATGCTGTTTACATAGATTTTGAAAAAGCATTCGACAAGGTCCCTCACGATAAATTACTCTACAAGTTGAAGACCATCGGAGGAATCAACGAGGAACTGGAAACATGGATAGGAGACTTTTTGAAAAATAGACGAATGAGAACGTGTCTCAGAGGACATTTCTCGTCTTGGCGGAAAGTGAAAAGTGGTGTGCCTCAGGGCACTGTGCTCGCACCAATCTTCTTCATGATATACATTAATGACATTGAAAAAACCGTTCCGAGTGGCGTGTATATGAACTTGTTTGCAGATGATATTAAACTACAAACAATTATGCCCTGCATAGAAGATTGTCAGACATTGCAAAAAGGTTTGGAAGAACTATCAAGCTGGAGTAAAAAATGGCAAATGCCATTTAATGTCGAAAAATGGCATGTTATACGCTTTGGAAGAGGGCAAGAACGGCCTTTCTGGAGGTACAAGTTAAACGATATTGAGCTAAAGGATGTCTCCAAAGAGAAAGACCTCGGAGTAATAGTTCACAGCAGCCTTTCACCAGAAAGTCACATTTCTATTATAGTTGAGAAAGCGAATAACAATATAACGAACATAAAAGCAGCATGTTCGTACAATGATGAGAGGATACTAGCGAAATTGATTACATCCACCATTCGGCCAACATTGGAATACGCAGAAATAGTTTGGAGTCCACATTTACAAATACATAAAAAACCGGAGAAGGTCAAATCAGCCACAAACATATTAGGAAGCAATAAACATTTGGCATATTTCGACAAACTAAAAAAGTTCGGTTTGACAACGCTAGAAGATAGGAGAGTTAGAGGGGATTTAATCTCAGTTTATATATTTCTTACGGGGAAGGATGAAATGGAAAATCGGAAGTTGTTTCAATTCTCAAAATCTAATAGAAATCACAGAAATCATAGAAATCAAATTTTTGCCTACAAAAACTCAGGATTAAAAAGGACATCCAAAAATATAGTTTCCCAAATAGAGTAGTAGATAGATGGAATAGGTTGCCAAGCGACGTAGTACACCAACCAACGACACAACTGAAGACGTATGCCAGCTGGAAGGCGGAGTCACGAGCCTATGACTCATTCCTGCGAAGACAATTAGTAAGAGCAACTATAGTAAGAACACACACACACATACACACACACATACACACACACATACACACACACATACACACACACACACACAAACATACAAACACACACATACATTAACATATACCAACACACATCCGGATTGATCACACACAATTAGTGATGCAAAAGAACCGTTTTATTTGGTTGCGGTTTTTTTTTGCAAAAAAAAACATGTTTTTCTTAGGTTTTTTTTGTTTTTTTTTGTTTTTTTAGAATTAGCCTCAATTGTCATCGGATGTTAAATTTTAGTACATAGAAATGAGTTCAATTGATGTTTTGTACATCTTTACGTGTCTTATTTCAAAGAAAATTTGATAATAGTATAAAAAACAAGAATATTTATCAATAAATACCTCAGGAGACTGTTTGAAAGTGCATCCGGGTCCGGTGGTTAAGTTTTTTTTCATTGAGAAAACCCATGTTTTTAAAGATGGTTCTAATTATGTGGATATTTGAAATAATTCGTCAGCATAACGAAACAAATTCATTGAATAATCATGTTTTTTTATAAAAGAAACCATGTTTTTTATGAAAAAATGCAATGATGTTTGTCAAACTGGTTTAAAATTCGTTTTATTAATGTACAGGTCCAGAAAATATTGGCAGCAGAACAAGACAAGCTAATTGGTTGGTCAAGTGTTTTTTTGACAAACGTTCATTTAAACTAACGCTTTTTTAATGAAACAATGTTTTCTAAAACAGTATATATGTAAGATAGATTTGATTGATGTACGTTCAAATAACTTTTGTATAGCAAGTAGCCTGCTGGTACGTATATGCGGCTGGTTAAGCCACTTAATTTAAACTGTTCTTTTAAACCATGGTTTTTTTCAAAATATATTTTTTGGAAAAACTGTTTTCGTAGATGTAGAGAATGCGAAAAAAATTGGCGGCAGATCAAGGAAAGCTTAACCAAATTAACTGTTTTTTTTATTAGTAACCTGTTTTTAGAACTGGTTTTATGGATGATGGTTTCTTTGATGTAGTTATTTGTGTTCAAATACTTTTTTGTACATCAAATATATTTCCTCAGTTGTTTTTTTTCCTACACGAAAATATTATCCGTTTTTCTGGTCCGTTGTCACTGTGACCCGCTTTTATTCGTAGTTTCATTAGGGATACTAAGTTTGTGTGCATATTCGTAGTATTTGTGTAAATATTTGCAGTGTTTGTACTCTTATATTTGCAAATAATTGATCTGCTGAATGAAATGATGAAACTTATTATAACCAACGTAGTTAATTTCTGGCAGCAAAAAGTTAATGTGTAAAAAATAAAAATAAATTATGCCACCTGTTGTTTTTTTAAAACAGTTTCAGATTTTAGCATAAAAAACGGTTATCAAACCCTGCTTTCTTACACAATGATTAACTCAATACTTGAACGCAAAACTGTACTGTACATAGAAGTGCCGCACAGTACCGTGCAAACAATGATATTAGGCCTTTCAGACACATTATAACAATTATATTGTGCATATTTAATGATAATTCAATTTGATAGGGACACTAATAGCATGAATAACCCATGTGTTGATAAAAATAATTCATTTAACATCCCAAATATATCATTTCCATAATTTGAATTCTTTGCATGACTCTTCAAAAAAAACCAAAAAGAACGTGTTTTTTTTGGTCGCGGTTTTTTTTGGCAAAAAAAAACGGTTTTTTTTGAGGTCGCATCTCTACACACAATACAGCTGTACTGTGTAACTCCCCGTGATTCCTATGCGGTCTGTGTCTATCCGCGCCTTTTTTCCTGTTTCTGTGTTGTGACCACAATGATGTGTGAGTGGAGTCGTACATTAATACTAGTATGTGTGTGTATATGGGTGTGAATATATGTGTGTGAATATATGTGTGTGTGTGCGTGTGTGTATATGAGTGTATGTATGTGTATGTGTGTGTACATGTGAGTGTATGTGTGTGTGTGTGTGTGTGTGTTTGTGTGTGTTTGTGTGTGTGTGTGTGTGAACCGCGCAGTACATGTACCTCGAAGTTTGCCCTGGCGTAGTTTAAATGCCGATTGTACATACACACACGCACACACATGCACACAGACTGCCACAGGCCCACAAACCCACACAAACACTGGGAGCCTTCATTGTGAATGTGTTTGTGTGTGTGTGTGTGTATGTGTATGTGTTCTCTCACGCTCATATACATTCGTATATGTATTTTCACATACATACACACGTACACACGCAGACATCGGCATAGACGGCACATACGCGCGGCTGACGTATGAGTGTACGCATACCTGTAGACTTCCTGGGATACATACCAGCACATACACACACACACACACACACACATACACACACACACCTGCTACACAGGCGACTGCTAAGCATACGGTCAATGACCCACCATGACCCAACCAGCCCACACACACACACACGCATACACACGTATACACACGCATATACGCGCATACGCGCATACGCGCAATCTCGCTTAAATATCTCGTGAATGTATTTCTACAAAGAAAGATATAGAAGCTATGACCAACGCGCCGTCGCATATGTAAATGCCTAATTCGGCCTCGGCTGCACGCCACTTTTCAGGCCTAAAGTAATATGTCTTAGTAGTATATACTTTTCAACAAGCGGACCCAAATTTTGAACTATTATCCGGTATTATTTTTGAAATGTTATGTTTGTTTCACCCATAATATACATGTACATGTATGCTGAAAAATCGTCCTATATTATCATTTACATGATAATTCACGTTTTTCATCAAACTTTTGCACATATTTGTACTCAATTAATATTGATATAACTCCTTATATATGAAGCTTGTTATTTTGAGTAAATCTTTGGGAAACTGAATAATGGCTGTCCCTGAAGTAGCTCTGGATATTAAGCTCACCATGGAAAATATGGAGTGGAATTCTGTATTAAAATATGCGCTTAATGGCCTGTATCTACGCTAGTACATTTGTGTCCGCCGAAGCATAGCGGTGATTACAACTGTAGCTTTCCACAGCAAATATTTCGACATTGACCGTCCCATTTGATCTTAGCAAGCCGAGCTCAGAGTAGGAGGCCAACAGTTGAGTAAGTTTGTGAGCTACTGGAGCAGACACGCTGCAGCAAGTTCGTGTAGCACGGTGCCGTCTTGTGAATGAACACATGCTTATCACTGTGTGTTTACGGTATGCTGATGTGCAGATTGTAGAGATTGGCGATCATTAGCGTGAGCGCGTGAATGCAATCAGCATGTGCATGCAGACACAACAACACGTCAACACAACAGCTCGAACAAAACAGTCGTAGCAATCGTTCAATCTCAAACAGCGCCACTATCAATTTACCAGCGCAGCAGTGGCAGCAACGAGCGGCCGTCGAGCGATCAGACTAGAATCAGCTGAAACATCGGTACTTTGAAATTTCGACACGCGAAATTGCAGACGGTCGGTTTGTGTCATTTGAGGTATGGCACGTTTACCAAGCACCAAAAATGTCAACACAAGGTAATTGAGCGATGACGATACATTAAGCTTTGCACTCATGGTTGAGGCAATAGTGAAATCAGAGGATTGTAAATTAAGGAGGTTATTGATGCAACGAATTGAAAAGAAGTAGTTTGCGTGTGACAAATAGCACATCTTTTCGAGAGAAGTTGGCTAATTTCGCTTGATGTTCGTCATGCATTCTCTGACGTCAGCAGTTGGCCTGCTCGCGTCATATTCATGTGAGTGATGTTTTTGTTTGATAGAATCGTTATAAAGTCGATAAGCAATACAGCTTGTGTGAAAGACCACATGTTATCCTTGGAATTTGACCACATGTAACAGCCATGTTGAGTGGTCGTATGATGTCCAAGAACAGAAACAAATTATACCTGCTTTTTGCATCTGAGCCACAGATATCACTAATATCCACAAATATCTGATACCCACAAATATCTGTGAGTGTTATTGAAAGAAGACAAACACACAAACACATAAACACACACACACACACACACACACACACACACACACACACACACACACACACACACACACACACACACACACACACACACACACACACACACACACACACACACACACACAGACAGACACATACTCACACATACATACACACACATACACACATACACTCAAATGTAACCGGGTGGTTTTCTGCAAATACATTCTGTATATGTTATATGACGTTAACAGGATACGTCATGAATCATTCTTTCATTCTGGAACTATCAGGCACTCGGCATAAAAAAACCTGGTTATTGTTGACTCATAGGATAACAACAAGCAATATTATATATCAGTGTTCCGTAACGTGTGGGGAATTCCCCGCTGGTGGGGAATGGAGGGATTGCCAAGTGGGGAATCAAGGGTCGAACGGAAGGACAAATGTGTGTTTTTATCAATTCGAGTTCGTATATTCTCGTTCCTAGCAGCTCTCCGACTTTCAATTCGATAAAATAACTAAATATGTTAAATTTATCAATGATTGTGTGAAAAATGAAGAGTTTACCCATGAAGGCTAATTAATTAATTACTAGACAAAACAGCACGAAATGTTATTGATTTAATAAAACGCGTGAGATTTTGGGACAATATGTTGAATGTCAAAATAGATACAAAATTGACCGCATATCACGTGAAGCCAACCGAATTTGATAACCTTACAATGTCATCCTGCACTTAAACACGTTAACCATGTTTGTATCGTATAGTGTAAAACAAAGTGTAAAAATTATTTCTCCGATTTAGGAATATTTGTTGTGTCGTTTGTTTTTCTGTAAATTGTGCTAGCACCATCGGCAGACGGCGAAAGAGTAAAGCAGAAATAAAGGGTGGATCAGAACCGATTGAGCAATTTCAGGAGATATAAAAAGTAATGGGGGTACATAGAGAAGAAAGTTTATCATTCTCAAGGTTAACAAAACATACCATTTAGAATCCTTTTGTTCTGAAATTACTGTCAGCAAGATGGCGACCATTAGCTGCAACATACTGTTGGAGTCGTTCCCTGAAGTCTTTATCAGCACGTTCACACATACTGCGGGGTACGGCGTTAACCTCTTCAATAATCCGCTCCCTTAGCTGTGGTAAGGTGTGAGGGCAATGTTACGCGAAGCTCGTTCAGAGCGCGCACATAACAAAGAGCGGTGTTGCACAGCAGATATATTATATATATACAGCAGCAATAGTACAAAGAATATCACAAGGCCGGAGACCCGCAAAACCTCGGTACGAAGGCCGCGGCACAGAATTCCGTAACAGTGGTGTAGCGAGTCCTCCACTGAAACAGCTACTGCACCGTTACAAATAATACAGGTATTAATCGCGCAATACATATCAAAGGCCGGAGACCAGCAAAACCTCGGCACGAAGGCCGCGGCACAGAATTCCGTAACAGTGGTGTAGCAAGTCTTCCACTGAAACAGCTACTGCACCGTTACAAGTAATACAGGTAATATCCTAGGCCAATGCGCGGCAATCGCAACGAGCACGTTGTCCCACACAATGTGTCGGACAATGCTCGGGTCGAACTGACACAAGGCGAGCGAGACACAGAGAGTAGCCCTGTCAGTCAAGCTATTGCCAAAGTCCCAGTCCAACTGCCCGCGCACCGATGCGACGGGACTTAAATAAACTTGGCCGTGCGTGTGCATCGACCCGACCGCGTATGAACATTGGAACACAATTGGCCAGGCACTAGCAAAAGACAAATGTAACCACCCGATTGGTAGCTATGTGATCACGCCAGCACGTAGGCTACTGTGATTGGCTGAACTATTTTCGCAAGCTAACACGCACACACACGTCACCTAACCTACAGGGAATATTCTAGAACGCATGCCACACAAACATACAGACACATGCGGCACATACATAGAGACACATACGCACACGTATACACATGCAACAAGCGTGTTTGCTGGTTGTACGCAGACACACGTCACCTAACCTACACCGAACATTCTGGAAGGCATGTCACACAAACATACAAACACGTGCGGCACATACATATAAAGGCATACGCGCACGCATACACATTTAAATATACACACATTTATACAATTAATAAAATATGCATGACACGCCACATGAGCCCCCCTTTAGATCATGGCGAGAAACGAACCGGAGGTTTGACAGCTCTGCCAGATCGGGTACGGTACAAGATGGATTGTGGTGTGGTGTGCGTCTGAGTGTGAGTGATCTTGCCTGAGTGTGAGTGTGAGTTTTGTTTTGCCTGATGCACGAAGCTGTCGTTCTCCGGAGCGGATGAAATATTCTCATTTTCCAGAAATGCTGGACGCAGACGATCAATGCCGACCACCTCGTGTCCATGCCGCTCAATAGTGAACGTTTTTGGCGTACGTTTCACCACCTTGTATGGCCCCTGGTACACCGGCTGCAGCGGACGTCTGTGACCGTCATGACGCACGAACACGAAATCTGCATCGGACAAGCTGGGTAGGTGGAACACTGTTGTCTCAGCTGCACGGGTCTGCTGTGGCCGGATAGCACTGAAATGTTCAGACAATTGTTTGGCAAACTGACAATATGTGTGAGTCAATTGTGGTTGTCTATTTAACAATTCACCAGGTAAACGCAATTTGGCACCATATACCAGCTCGGCGGAGGAACAATTTAAAGATGATTTCATGCAGGACCGAATACCTAACAGGACTATTGGCAGTCTGCTTGTCCAGTCACTTCAACCCCGAAGTGCGCCTTTAAGCTGGCGGTGAAGCCGTTCTACTAGGCCGTTGGCTGCCGGATTGTACGCCGTTGTCAAGCGCGTGTTGGATCCGAAACAGTTGTTGAGTTGTCTCCAGAGGTGGCTAGTGAATTGAGTGCCTCTGTCTGAGACAATACTCTCGGGGACACCGAAACGTGACACCCGAGTTGAAATATAATATCGTGCTACCGTATCGGCCGATATGTCAGGAATAGGACATGCTTCTGGCCAGCGTGTAAACCTGTCAATCACTGTCAAAATATATTGGTGACCATTGGAGCACGGAAGTGGGCCTACTATGTCTACGTGCACATGCTGAAACCGGCGCGAGGGCTGCTCAAATTGTCCTACTGGTGAACGATTATGTCTGGTGATCTTACATGTTTGACAATGTGCGCACTGTTTGGTCCAAGTGACGATATCTTGTCGCATGTTGGGCCAGACATATCTGTCGGATACGAGCTTCAAAGGTGCAGCTCGGCCTGGATGGGAAAGACTGTGCAAGATACAGAAAACATCCTGACGCATTCTGGTTGGCACCAAGGGTCGCGGTGTTCCGGTTGAAATATCGCACAGAATTTTGTGTTTAGAAACTGCAGGAAAACTCTGCCACTCCAGCTTCAAGCTGGTTGACTCGTTTTGGAAAAGTTCTTGCAGTTCAGTATCTGCTTGCTGCTGTTTTGATAGCGAGTCTATGTCAATGGTTGAAGACACGGCGCTTACTCTAGATAACGCATCAGAGACCACATTGTCCTTGCCGCTTATATGACGCACATCTGCAGTGAACTGTACTATGTAGTCTAAATGGCGCTGTTCTCTCGGTGAGTGGTTGTGTGTGGGAGTGCGGATCGCGTGCGTCAGCGGCTTATGGTCGGTAAATATGGTGAAATCTCGACCTTCTAGATACTGACGGAAATGTCGAACGGATAAATACACGGCTAGCACTTCTTTACCGAACGCACTGTAGTTGGCTTGAGCTGAAGTCAGCTGTTTCGACCAAAAAGCCAGTGGCTGCCACTCACCGTGACTACATTGCTGCAAAACTGCACCAATCCCGGAATCACTGGTATCTGTGAAAAGAGCTAATTGCGCGGAGTCATTCTGATGATGCAACGACGCGGCTTCGCTAAGTGCGTTTTTTGACTTGTCAAATGCATCTGTAGCCTCGCTTGTCCATATGACAGGAACCTTGGATTTTTTTGCATGATTTGTTATCAGCTTGTGTAAGGGAGCAAGAAGTGAAGCTGCATGAGGCAAAAAACGGTGGTAAAAATTTACCATGCCCAAGTACCTACGCAGTTGCTCGTGCGTTTTTGGAAGAGGAAATTCGATTATAGCTTTCACTGCGTCATGCTGTGGAAGTATGCCGCCAATATTTATCGTGTGGCCGAGAAAAGTCAATTCCGGCTTGCCGAACACGCATTTGTCTATGTTTATTTTGAGGCCGTGTGCGCGCAAACGACTGAGAACTGTGTGTAGATGTTACCGGTGGTCTGCCTAGTTTTTGCTGGCTATCAAGATGTCGTCTATGTACACGAATATGAAATTTAAGCCTCGGAGTACTGAGTCCAACATACGTTGCATTGACTGCGCGCTATTACGCAATCCAAACGGCATACGCAACATTTCGAAAGAACCAAATGGCGTGGTGATTGCCGTTTTGTGTATGTCGTCCGGGTGTACAGGAATCTGGAAAAACGCTTTGACCAGGTCAATCTTCGAAAATACAGTCGAACCATGTAATGCTGCAGAAAAATCTTGCAGATACGGCACTGGGTATCTGTCCGGAGTTGTTACTCTGTTCAGAGCTCTATAATCTCCACAAGGCCGCCAATCGGAAGATGCCCGTTTCGGAACAAGATGGAGTGCCCCTGCATAAGGACTGTTACTCGGTCGTATTATACCCTGTGCCAGCATCTTTTCAAACTCCGCTTTGGCAATTTTCAGCCTAGCAGAATCAAGTTTTCGAGGTCGACAAAACACAGGCTTACCAGGTGTATGAATTCGGTGAAAAACACCGTGTTTCGAAACGTCATAAGTGACGGAAGGCGACAAAAGCTCTGGGAATTGTTTGACAATGGCCTGGTAGTTCTCATGGTGACCAGACATGGACACGGAGATCAGCAAAGGCGCATGTGAACCAGAACCGCGAACCTTGAGCTGCGTGGTATTATCGATAAGCTCGCACTTTCTTGGGTTAACGCTTATATCATGATGCGAAAAAAAAATCACACCCGATTATCGATATGTCAATATCAGCTTAGATAAATGTCCACGGAAAATTTCTACGCAGACCGAGTGATACTGTGAGCGTTTTAGAATCATGTGTGCGTATAGCACTGTTATTGACCTCTTGCAGACACAATGAAGACTTGTTACTGGATGGATAATGACGCGTTGACACGATACTATACTGCGCCCCGGTGTCTATCAAAAAAGAAATGCTTTATACCTGGTCCCGGATGAAAAACAGTGAATTTTTGTGGCTGCCTGCGATGGTTGCGAGAGAAGAATTTGGCAGACATTCTCCTCTCGGGATCAGTTTAAATAATGCCTGCAATGTTTTTCGCACGAGCGCGCTTTCTCGCCGAAATTGTAATGATACCAGCAAAGGTTGGTCCTCTCACCATCTGTGGTGGATTCCTCGTCTTTTGCCACCGAGTGTGACCGAGGCTTTACCGGTCGCGGAGATTTGTGCCTCGTTACGCGAGATGGCGCCTGTTGCGAGGCTGGCGAGGCAGTCCGCCGCACTGCGAGCTTGCTGACTTGGCGCTGCAGCTGGCTCAAACACTGTCGCATTTGAGCCAGCTCTTTAGCGCAATTGCAGCCGTGCTCAGGTGGACTCACTGCGTTTATTGCAAGGCTGGCACTTGGCAGTGCAGTCAACGCTCGATCCGCTGTGCCAGCCAGGGTTTCTAGCGGCGTCTCCGGTGGCAAAAATTGCAGGAATGGAGCGACAGCATCTGGCATCGCCTTCAGAAATATTTGCCGTACCAGTGGCGATTCGCTGTCAGAAATATACGGCGCTGTCAGGTCATGCAAGTGACGGAGAAACTGACTGGGCCGCCGGTCGCCTAATTCCTGCTGTTCCAGCACCGTACGCAATTTTTGCTCATTCGTCACGCCCAGTCGCGACTGTAGAGCGTTGCACAACTGCGTATAGGCGTCTGCAGGTGGTTTACGAATGAGATCTATAAACTCACGGACATGATGCGGCGGCAGAAGCGATGCGGCTGTTTAGAAACGAAGAGTTTCTTGCCTAATATTTGCTCTGGCAAAATATAGATCCAGCTGAATTATCCACACACTTGGGTCGTTTTCCACGAATGGGGGTGGTGGACCCATGACGGCAGGAACAGACACCGCGTCTGATTTCACTTCACCATCCATGCTGGGTAAGTATGCGAGAGTAAGCGGCAAGAACTGCAAGCGAATGAGCCACAACCGCGAACTAGCTACAAACTGCGAACATGCTACAAACTACGAACGAGAGCTAATCAACGGTACGCAACGCTAATGAAAACTACATGACTCTATAATAATACAGTACATATATAATACGAGTACAATACTGATAAAATACGGGGTCACCACTTGTTACACGAAGCTCGTTCAGAGCGCGCACATAACAAAGAGCGGTGTAGCACAGCAGATATATTATAAATATACAGCAACAATAGTACAAAGAATATCACAAGGCCGGAGACCCGCAAAACCTCGGCACGAAGGCCGCGGCACAGAATTCCGTAACAGTGGTGTAGCGAGTCCTCCACTGAAACAGCTACTGCACCGTAACAAATAATACAGGCAATAATCGCGCAATAAATATCAAAGGCCGGAGACCAGCAAAACCTCGGTACGAAGGCCGCGGCACAGAATTCCGTAACAGTGGTGTAGCGAGTCCTCCACTGAAACAGCTACTGCACCGTTACAAGTAATACAGGTAATATCCTAGGCCAATGCGCGGCAATCGCAACGAGCACGTTGTCCCACACAATGTGTCGGACGATGCTCGGGTCTAACTGACACAAGGCGAGCGAGACACAGAGAGTAGCCCTGTCAGTCAAGCTATTGCCAAAGTCCCAGTCCAACTGCCCGCGCACCGAGGCGACGGGACTTAAATAAACTTGGCCGTGCGTGTGCATCGACCCGACCGCGTATGAACATTGGAACACAATTGGCCAGGCACCAGCAAAAGACAAATGTAACCACCCGATTGGTAGCTATGTGATCACGCCAGCACGTAGGCTACTGTGATTGGCTGAACTATTTTCGCAAGCTAACACGCACACACACGCCACCTAACCTACAGGGAATATTATAGAACGCATGCCACACAAACATACAGACACATGCGGCACATACATAGAGACACATACGCACTCGTATACACATGCAACAAGCGTGTTTGCTGGTTGTACGCAGACACACGTCACCTAACCTACACCGAGCATTCTGGAAGGCATGCCACACAAACATACAAACACGTGCGGCACATACATATAAAAGCATACGCGCACGCATACACATTTAAATATACACACATTTATACAATGAATAAAATATGCATGACACGCCACAGCGAACATCCTTTCTTTCAGAAGTTCTCAAAGAAAGAAGTCGCAAATGCTCAAATCAAGTGACCGCGCAGGCCACCTTAAATCACCCCTCAGAGACACCAGACGTCCGGGAAACATGTGTCTCAAAACATTGAGTGAAATTCTGGCTTTGAGAGCTGTATCCCCATCCTGCTGGAACCATACATCCCCAATCCTTCATTTTCAACAATTTTTCCCATTCTCGGCTGCAGGAAATTTGGTAACATTGCAACATAGCATTCTCAGTTCACGGTCACGGTTACTCCGACCTCCTCAAAGAAGTATGGGCCTACCACGCCAAATTGTGAGATGGCATACCACACTGTAAGCTTAGGGGAATGTAGCGGTCTTTCCTGGATAATTTGGGGGGTTATTTTATCCCAGTAACGGAAATTTTGCATATTTACAGCTCCACAGAGGTGAAAATGTGCCTCATCACTACTGAAGAACGCTGCCTCGGCAGCAATCTGTTCAAGCGTGTTCTCACACAGATTTTGGCGGTTGACAAAGTCATCTTGATTCAATTTATGAGCCATTATCATTTTGTAGGGATGAAAATTCAAATCCATATGTAGAATCCTCCACAAACTGCGCGAGGAGATTCCCAAATCAATGGCATGCCTTCGTGCAGAGCGTCTTGGCGACTGGATGATTGCTGATCTCACCATCTCCAAATTTGCTGGTGTTCTAATGGACCTACGTCGGTCATGTGTATCTCTTCTTAGTGTGCTACCAGTTGCCTCCAACTGCCTAACCCAGGACCGAATTGTGTTTACCTGAGGAACACCATTGTTCCGTGGAACATTCAACCGTCGCCGAAAAGCTCTTTGCGATGCAATCACAGCTTTTAAGGTTCTCAAAATATGCACGCACAGCAAAGCCACGATGTATTTCCGTCCACACCATGTCAGCTACTGAAATGGGGATGTCTGAGGAGCGGAACAAGACCACCCACACCCCCCTTTCCTCGTTTTCCTTCAAGCAGTGACTCATCTAAGCGGATCAATCGGTAGTGTCCCACCCTGTAGTCTCAGTTTGAATGGATATGAACGTGGTCTTGCGGCATTGCTTCAAATCTCAACTTCAAATCTCAACTTCAATTCGCAACTTCAAATCTCAACTTCAAATCTCAACTTCAAATCTCAACTTCAACTTCAAATTCAACGTCATTCTGCATATTCGAATTATTGCACACTTTAATCGACAGCGCTCAGTACAAAAATTACAGCGATAGCGACAAAAGCTACATCTCACTTCAACAATTCCCACAATGCGTGTGAATATGATATTAATGACATTGACATAATATTATGTGGATTCTATGAATACACGTAATACTTGACTTAACAGCCGTAGCATCCGCCCCCGAACGCCCGGCCGAGGGGCCTCGAGTATTGATTGAGCCCCGTTTCCTCAAGCATAATTGTAAAATTTATCATAAGATAGTGCATAAGATTCCCCAGCCTAATTGGATACCGAAGGGCTGCTCGTAACTGCCATATTCCAAAGTCGGACCTACATGATAATGGTGCCCTATTTATAAGGGGCCCCACTTATTGAATTTGGGGGGTTCCATAAGACCTCGCGTCGGCTCTGCCCGGCATAGTATCATTAAAACACTATTTGCATTAGCTATTTCTGACAGCACAACGTATTGTATATTTCATGTGTAGCTTTTGTGCTGATTAGCACATTTCCAACCGCAAACATCTTGGCTAAATTTTGGTCATTCATTAGTTACTGGCAACTGAATATAATAATTCAAATCGCGGGTATTCATTGAACTAATAGTTTTTCTCACACTAGGTCTTACAATTACATATGTTTTGTTGCTATCACAGCTACTATTCGCCTTGCATGAGACACAAAACAGCCGTCTGCAGTCAGACCGGAGTGTGTGTCCTGTATTTGTTGTATTGTAGCGTATTTAGGCAATTGTGACGCTCACAAATACTGGCGGCGGCTGTGTTCCTCATGCTGTGTGCATTCGTTTCCCCGTATTGTACAAACTTGCTGAGCAAGTCAAAACAACACAGAAAACAATGCACTGGTCTGACATGACGCTCACTACGTGTGAAACGGGCAAGTGGGGCCGATCTCATATACAACCGCGAAATATAGCATGACTTTGATAGGGTAATGTCTAGCAAGTGTCTGATTTGCTGTGACACGTCGTATTGACGACAAGGCGACGCCGAATTGTACGGTCAAATACCCACCTGTGTCGCTCCAGACGTCACTGGACAGATTGAAATTGCAGGTGCGCACTACTGATTTGCATACGGTGATATACTGCCCAAACGAAGCAAGGAGAGGTAAATACCCAGTGTGTGTGTGTGTGTGTGTGTGTGTGTGTGTGTGTGTGTGTGTGTGTGTGTGTGTGTGTATGTGTGTGTGTGTGTGTGTGTGTGTGTGTATGTGTGTGTGTGTGTGTGTGTGTGTGTGTGTGTGTGTGTGTGTGTGTGTATGTGTGTGTGTGTGTGTGTGTGTGTGTGTGTGTGTGTGTGTGTGTGTGTGTGTGTGTGTGTATGTGTGTGTGTGTGTGTGTGTGTGTGTGTATGTGTGTGTGTGTGTGTGTGTGTGTGTGTGTGTGTGTGTGTGTGTGTGTGTGTGTGTATGTGTGTGTGTGTGTGTGTGTGTGTGTATGTGCTGAGCCTCCATCAGCGTCTAAATGTCACTATGGTCATTATGCAAACTAGATCCATCCTGATACATATTGTTCTTTATCCATCACTAGTATATTTGTACCGGAAACTACACCTGGAGTGTGTTATACATAGTGATGCAAAAACAACGCTTTTTTGGTTGCGTTTTTTGCAAAAAAACATGTTTTTTAGGGGTTTTTTCAGAATTAGCACCAATTGTCATCGGATGATAGATTTTAGTACATAGAAATGAGTTCAATTGATGTTTTGTACATCTTTACGTGTCTTATTTCAAAGATAATTTGATAATAGTATAAAAAACAAGAATATTTATCAATATATACCTCAGGAGACTGTTTGAAAGTGCATTGGGGTCCGGTGGCTTAGGTTTTTTTCATTGAGAAAAACCCATGTTTTTAAAGATGGTTTTAATTATGTGGATATTTGAAATAATTTGTCAGCATAACAAAACGAATTCATTGAATAATTATGTTTTTTAGAAAAAACGTGATTTTTATGAAAAAGTGCAATGATGTTTTTCAAACTGGTTTTAAATTCGTTTGATTAATGTACAGGTTCAGAAAATGTTGACAGCAGAACAAGACAAGCTAATTGGTTGGTCAAGTATTTTTTTGACAAACGTTCATTAAAACTAACGCTTTTTTAATGAAACAATGTTTTCTAAAACAGTATCTATGTAAGATAGATTTGATTGATATACGTTCAAATACCTTTTGTATAGCAAGTAGCCTGCTGGTACGTATAAGCGGCTGATTAAACCACTTGATTTAAACTGTTCTTTTAAACCATGTTTTTTTTCAAAAAATATTTTTTTTTAAACTGTTTTCGTAGATGTAGAGATTGCGAAAAAATTGGCGGCAGATCAAGGAAAGTTGAACCAAATTAACTGTTTTTTTATTAGTAGCCTGTTTTTAGAACTGGTTTTATGGATGATGGTTTCTTTGATGTAGTTATTTGTGTTCAAATACCTTTTTGTTCATCAAATATATTTCCTCAGTTGTTTTTTTTCCTACACGAAAATATTGTCCGTTTTTCTGGTCCATTTTTCTGGTCCGCTGCCACTGCGACCCGCTTTAATTCGTAGTCTCATTAGGCACACTAAGTTTGTGTGCATATTCGTAGTATTTGTGTAAATATTTGCAGTGTTTGTACTCTTTTATTTGCAAATAATTGATCTGCTGAATGAAATGATGAAACTTATTATTACGAACGTAGTTAATTTCTGGCAGGAAAAAGTTAATGTGTAAAAAATAAAATAAAATTATGCCACCTGTTGTTTTTTAAACAGTTTCAGATTTTAGCATAAAAAACGGTTCTCAAACCCTGCTTTCTTACACAATGATTAACTCAATAATTGAATGCAAAACTGTACTGTACATAGAAGTGCCGCACAGTACCATGCAAACAATGATATTAGGGCTTTCAGACACATTATAACAACTATATTGAGCATATTTAATGATAATTCAATTTGATAGGGTCACTAATAGCATGAATGCCCCATGTGTTGATAAAAAATAATTCATTTAACATCCCAAATATGTCATTTCCATAACTTGAATTATTTGCATGACTCTTCAAAAAAACAAAAAGAACGTGTTTTTTGTCGCGGTTTTTTTTTGGCAAAAAAACGGTTATTTTAAAAAAAACAGTCGTTTTTTTCAGGTCGCATCTCTAGTTATACATCGGGTCGAACAGACTTCTTGCCTTTTAGTCTGTTCTATTTTGTCGCAGCGATTGTCAAATGAGATGCATTTATGGTGCAGAAATCCTGCATGAGGTAGTCAGGGCAGCAGTTAGTTAGTTAGGTCCTGTTTGAACAAGACACGTAGTGATAAAAGCCGGACAAACTGTCAAGCATTTTATGAGGTAAATGATACTAATTGTTAACTTCATGAAAATACTTCCAAGAAATATGTTAGCTCGTGTTCACGCATGACAATAAATTAGGACAAACTTTGAACATTTTTGACAAGCACGCACATTTTAAGACACATTCATGCAACAGATGAACATGGAAAAACACATGCCAAAAGCCCCATTGTGTTACGTATTAGTGCAGTGGTGTGCTCTTTCATGTTGATTTAAACCAATGAAAAGATTTGCCATAATCACTGATCAGCCTTCTTACGCCAGCAGACCCCAGAGAGCCACGCAACCCAAGACCCTGTATGTGAGTAGGCGGGGAGGGAGCGTGAAGTAGTACGGCCACTTGTTACTGCGGATGAATTCAACGGCATGCATGGTGAACACGCAGTATGGTCACACACAGCATTAGGGATTCAAGTGACGCTACTCGGCGGATTGCACCTCTGTGTAGATGTGACAGGAGTTTAATCGTCTCTCTCTCTCTCTCTCTAAATGTGTGTATGTGTGTGTGTGTGTGTGTGTGTATGTAGGAGAACGACGGATCAAGGAAGGAAACAACGAGAAGTGATAACTTGTCCGACAGTTTAAGATAACCTGTCTGCTCCATACGTCATCAACTAGTTTGACAAGAAAAAAGTGGCGAATAACAATTACGAAACACTGCCGTGGGAGAGAGGTACAACTCGATAACATCTATCAGGGAATAAGAATGAATTGTCTATATGAAAAATGTATTGTTCAACATACGTCTGTCTGTCAATGATAACATCGACTACGATAATTGATCCGAGCAGCGAAGTTATCTCTTATTTTCCTCTCAACATATATTTCTTTTTGTCGGTATTTTCTTGATCTCTGGCCAAAATTAATCCCCGTTCTAATCTGATTGTGTGTCGTTGTAAGTCACCTCACTTCCCACGCTTTGACGTTTAGAAATTGCACGCTTTCTCAACGCGTGCAATTTCACAGCACGCACCGACGTGTGCCTTGTAATCGTCTTTTCATGGAATCGACCACGATGCCGTTAGCGCAATAATTGTGGGTCTGCCTACTGGATTATTTTTGGTCGACAATCAAATGCCGCCAACATCTTTCCGTGTCTGTCTTATCTCTTCCTCGCGCTCTCTCTCCCTCTGTGTGTGTGCGTGTGTATGCTTTTGTGATTTAGTGGGTCTGTATTGATTGTTGCACCAAAGAAGCGTTGTCATCCATCACTCTGCACACAATATTGGCGACTTATAACACCAAAAATTTACTGCAAGGATATGCGAAAAGTGACACTTTCTCGACTACACACCAGTCGACAGATGGACTGAGCCAGGAGCATTTTTCCTGGATTCTGATTTTTTCCGGGTTTTTCTGCTGATGGTTATATTGGTATGAACTCGGTATATTCACTATATACCAAGTTCTTTACCGGGGATATTCATGGGACTCGATTTCTGGGAACTGGTATAAATTTTTAATGGCCTTTAAATAATAAAAATATCAATGGTAAAGTTTTACTAGTATTCCGTATCTAAAGTACAATAAATTCAAGCATTTTAAACACTCTTGGATTTAGAAAACATACTGGAAAATAAAAGGATTGGTGATAGTTATTTGAACAGTTAAGTAAAGGGGGAATGGTACCATATTCGGCAATCCATTGGGGGTATGGAACCATCAAAAAGTTAAGAATCAATGCACTATTCGCTTAGATCCAGGTCTTATGCCCCTCATAAGGTAGTAATTGGGGCCCCCATTATAAATATAGCACCATTATAATAGAGACCCGATTTTGGGATAATGCAGTTACGAGCAACTCTTCCGTCTCCTGGGGACTTATGGTACATTTATGTGTCACTTTATGATAAATTTCAATATCGAGTGCGAAGAAACAGGGCCCTTCAGCACTCGGCCGGGGGGCCGAGTACTGACACAACGGACACCTCTACACTCGGGCCCCCTCCGGCCGGGGAGTGGTTGTTATGGTTCTGCGTAGATTTATTGCTTGGTCTTTTTCCCCACAAAATTTCGCATTAACATCTATTTGATAATTCAAATTTATAATTGAATTATAGGTGACAAAAAAGAACATCAGATGTATAACAAGAAATTATACAGATGTTTGATTGCCTATATCATTCCGCAGACTTCACATTGACAATATGCCATTATACCCCCCGATAATATGTACTTTGGGTATATTATCATCAAATTCAGCATAAAAGAGTAGCAATACACAAGCAATACACAAATTCAGCATAAAAGAGTAGTAATACACAAGTGTGCATATATGCAATTAAAGTAAAACCTCCGCTGACGAACGCTTCAGCTCACGAACTTTTCGCCTCACGAGCATATAGTCTCGGCTGACGAATTAGTTTTCGGCGATCGAACCGAACCATGCGGTTGAACAGTGCCACGGTGGCGGCCACGAGAAGCTGACGCACGCTCACGGCGTCCAAGTTCGTCACCGCCTTTCGTTAAGTGCGGACGTGGTTTGTGTTAGATGGACATTTTGGACCATATCGAGTGTACTTTTGCTATTATGGGACCGAAAAAGACCTCCTCTCCACAGACTAGTGTTAAGCCTAAGAAGACATTTATGAAAATTACGATCGAGCAGAAGAAGGAGATAATTGAAAAACACGAACAGTTTATTTCTTTAATTCCAATACAATAACACATTTATTATACATAAAACAAGGTATATTTTTGCGAAGTTTCAAGGCTTATTAGTAAAAAAGTATGTTTTATGGGGACATGGGAACGGATTATTCTCATTTTAATGGTTTCTTATGGGAAATAAATGTTCGGAAGTCGAATTTTCCGCCCTACGCACACTTAATGGGAACCAATTATGTTCGTAAGCTGAGGTATCACTGTATATGTGATATAATTTTCATTGATGTATGTGTGTTGTAATTGAATAGGCAGAAAATGGTTTAGGGTCCCACACAATTGAAAAATTTCGCCAACCTTCAACACTAATTCATTAGGGCTGTCATCCCTCTCGAGTCTGCACACAAATATACGCCATTGATAACCACGCTCGGCATTTGACCAAGTTTTCAGCCACACGTGAATTATCCGGAAAATGCGAGAGTGCATACTAAACATTTAATCAATAATATATCGTAAAACCTCTATTTGAACGGCACGTCTAATAGGACGATACATTGGGGGAACAATTGAAAAATAGAACGGCAAGCTCTAATTAAACGTCACTTTGACAGCTACAATGGCGACGTGTCACGTGATTGTAATTAGTGAGCTTGTGATTACTTATCAGTAATTACCCTAAATTTTTGTCTTTTGATAAGTAAATATGGATATGTTACCTGTTTTTTTATCCATCGAATTTACCGTATTTTCTCAAATTTCCGACCAGCTAGTCGAAAAATAGAGCGGCATAATCTAATTGAGCGGCACTACGAGGAAGGGTGAAAAGTAGAACGGCATGCTGCTAAAATATAGGTTGTACGGTAATCTGAAATATTAAATTTATTTATTCAATCGGATTATGCTATTGGGCGAAATGGAATACATCATATGATTAAATACTCCAAGCTTTTCATGTCAGCCATCATGGGAGTAGATGATGGTGGTATAGGGGTATATATACCTCTGGACAAATTGGCTGGGGTATGAATACGCAATCATACCTTACTAGAATTATGCTGAGCTCAGTTCATTGGGTATATTATTTTCAAGACCAGCATAGAACAAATAACAATACACGAAAAATGAAAGAAATACAAAATATGTGAAAAATTATACTTTATGCAATATACTTTATATTGAGGTATAAGTGTGGTAATTGAATAGGCCGAAAATAGTTGAGGGCCCCATGCAATTGACCAAGTGAGTCAAGTTTGAACACTAATGCATCATGGATATCATCCCCCGAGCCTCAACACAAATCTACGCCCATCCTGCCGGCCATCCTGACATATTGCATTATCTTTGTTGTATTTTGTGTGTGAATGTTTGCGTTATGTTAGGCATGGCAATTACATGATGATTAGAGTTTGGAATTTTATGTGATCACATAATTTTTTAATGCCATTTTGAAGCGAAAAAATATAAAATGTCATTTTCACTGAAAAATGTCCGAATATATAATTCTATAGCTTGCGCCTGAAACTAATACTTGTTACACAAAATTAATAATTGTAATTACACAGATCACGGATTCAACATGTTATGATACACTCGAGCACTGCATATTCATACAATATCAATGACAGTAACGTCAACGATGGATATATAGCTACGTTCATGATAGATTTATTCCGACAAGGTGTTAACGGGTTTCAGAGAGTCTAAAACAGCGTTTCTCCACCGGGAGCCTTCGACCGGAGGGCCACGAGCTGACATCGAAAAATGTAATTCGGAATGCAAAAGCCTGGAGTGCACAAAGTGGTTAAACCACGGTCATAAGGGAAGAGTTTTAGGAAGGAGGGAATATCTCACAGTGTCTGTTGTGCGCATGCGCTATCACTACCATGGTACGGCCTAGATATGCGACCTCAAACAAAAAACCGACGGTTTTAAAAAAAACTTTTTTTTAGCTAAAAAAACTCGACCGAAAAAAACATGTTTTTTTGTTTTTTTTGAAGAGTCGTGCAAATAATTCAAATTATGGAAATGCTATATTTGGGATGTTAAATGAATTATTTTTTATCAACACATGAGTTATTCATGCTATTATTGACCCTATCAAATTGAATTATCGTTAAATATGCACAATATAATTGTTATACTGTGTCTGAAAGCCTAATATCATTGTTTGCACGGTACTGTGCGGCACTTCTATGTACAGTACAACATTGCATTCAATTATTGAGTTATTCATTGTGTAAGAAAGCAGGGTTTGAGAACCGTTTCTTATGCTAAAACCTGAAACTGTTTTAAAAAAAACAACAAGTGGCATAATTTTTTATTATTTTTTACATATTATTTTTTTCCTACCAGAAATTAACTACGCTGATTATATAAAGTTTCATCATTTCATTCAGCAGATCAATTATTCGCAAATATATAAGTACAAACACTGCAAATATTTACACAAATACTACAAATATGCACACAAACTTAGTGTCCCTAATGAGACTACGAATAAAAGCGGGTCGCATTAATCAGAGTGGCAATCCTGATCAGAAAAACGGGCAATATTTTCGTGTAGGCAAAAATACACTGAGGAAATGTATTTAATGTACAAAAAGATATTTGAACACAAATAACTACATCAAAGAAACCATCATCCATAAAACCAGTTCTGAAAACAGGTTACTAATAAAAAACCAAATAATGTGGTTCAACTTTCCTTGATCTGCCGCCATATTTTCTAAATATCCACTTCTACGGAAACCGTTTTTAAAAAATATTTTTTTGAAAGAAAACCATGGTTTAAAAACAGTTTAGGTCAAGTGGTTTAACCAGCCGCTTATACGTACCAGCTTGGCTACTATACAAAAGGTATTTCAACGTAAATCAATAAAATCTATCTTACATAGATACTGTTTTAGAAGACATTGTTTCATTAAAAAAGCGTTAGTTTTAATGAACGTTTGTCAAAAAAATACTTGACCAACCAATTAACTTTTCCTGTTCTGCTGTCAACATTTTTTGAATCTGTACATTAATAAAACAAATTTAAAACCAATTTGAAAAACATCATTGCATTTTTTTCATAAAAACATGGTTTCTTTTAAAAAAACAAATGATTACTCAATAAATTTGTTTTGTTCTGCTGACAAATTATTCAAAATATCCACATAATTAAAACCATCCTTAAAACATGGGTTTCTCAATGAAAAAACCTAAACCACCGGACCCGGATGCATTTTCAAACAATCTCCTGATGTATTTATTGATAAATATTTTTGTTTTTATACTATTATCAAATTATCTTTGAAATAAGACACGTAAAGATGTACAAAACGCCAATTAAACTCGTTTCTTTTTACTAAAATCCAAACATCCGATGACAATTGGGGCTAATTCTGAAAAAAAACAAAAAAAACAAAAACAAAACGTTTTTTTGCAAAAAACCGCAACCAAAAAACGTTTTTTTGCATCACTAGTACGGCCACGTTCCTTGGCGCCTACTGGACTGGACAGAGGAAGAAAAGGTGCGTGTTTTCATGACGTCGTCGGTCTCGTGTTCTCATGGTTTTCCGTATATTTCGCTAAGTTTTGAGATAAAATATTTTCACACTAATACATGTTCACTTCGCATTTTTATTATCGTATGCTTCAGTGCAACACAGCAAGAAAAATCGTAAAAGTTCAATTTTGTCTACGATTTTTATTTTTGTTTTGTTTTGAAAAAGCATTTTTCAAACCAAATTTTTAACCGTGTTATTGTTGTTTTTCAGATGTCGATGGCTCGAAAATGGAACGATAGCTACGTCAAGTTTGGATTTACGAAAGTCATTCGAGACAGTGTGGACTGCGCACAATGCCTGCATTGCTCAGTGGTGATGTCAAATACATGACTACGTCCTTCCAAACTTTTGAACCATCGCGACAAGGTTCATCCCCAAAGGAAAGATGATAATATTGAGGCCCTGTCTACAAAACGAGGACGGAACGACTGTGAAGCGACACTTCCAAAATTTGGATTCCGGCCAGAAGAAGAACCTGCTCTTCAATCCAGCTACGAAGTGGCATACCGAATTGTGAAGTGCAAGAAGCCGCACACTATTGCTGAGGAGCTTATCAAGCCATGTACAGAGAAAATGGCGGAACTGATGATCGGACCAGAGGCAAAAAAGAAAATCCAGCAGGTTTCGCTCTCCAATCACACGATCCGCCGACGGATTGATGACATGACCGCTGATGTGTGCCGTCTAATTTGCTGTGAAATCAAGCAAATTACGCTCCCGGCTAGCCTTCAACTTGATGCGTCTACCGACACCGCTTTGGAGAGCCAGTTGATCGCCTTTGCTCTCTACGAGAAAGAAAGAAAGGTGAAGGAAGAGTTCTTATTCTGCAATACTCTGCCAACCACAACGACAGCAAAAATGTCAAAGCCATCGTGGACACTTTTTTGAAGTGAATGGACTCAGTTGGCAGAATTTCAAGCACATTTGTACTGATGGTGCCCCAGCGATGATTGACGTCAAAGGAGGGTTCGTCACACTTGTGAGGAATGAATGGCCCCACGTGACATCTTCCCACTGTTCACTACACCGATAAGATCTTGTGTCAAAAACTCTACCGCTGCGTTTGTTGGAAGTAATGGACGTTGCGGTCAAAGTGATCAACTTTATTCGTGCGAAGGCGAAAAATCATCGGCTCTTCCCACTTTTGACCAACGAAATGGGAGCGCAACATGTGGTACTTCTGCATTTCACTAAAGTTCGTTGGCTATCGAGGGGGAAATGCCTCTCTCGGTTGTATGAGCTCCGGTTAGAGACATACAATTTCTTGCGAGAGAACGAAAATATCCTCCATGTCCACTTTGACAATGAAGAGTTCATCGTGGTGCTAGCCTACCTGGCCGATATATTCGGCCGATTCAACGAAATGAACCAGTCTTTACAAGGCCGTGATGTGACAGTCAGTGACGTTCAAGACAAGCTTGCCGGACTGTCTGCTCGAATGGGAGTCTGGCAGGCGCGAATCAGGGCTGGATGCACAGCCTTGTTTCCTTTCTTGGACGAGTATCTGCAGACGCAGAGGATTGACCTTCCCGTCGTCATCAAAGAATGCATAATTTGGCATCTCGAAATTCTCTCCGCTGAGTTCAAATCTTATTTCGACGATGTTCCATTGGATGTTCCATGGCACAGAGACCCATTCAACACCGAAGTTGAGCCTACTGAAGACGAAGCAGAGGAGCTTGCAGAGTTCAAGGTCTCAAAAGCAATGAAGCTCGCCTTCAGTAACGGAGAAGACCTCTCCAGCTTGTGGTTGTCTGTTCAGGATGCATATCCACCACTCACCAAGAAAGCATCCGAAATGCACGCTCAATTCGCCACAACTTGACTTTGTGAATCTGGATTTTCTGACATGGCGACCATTAAAACGACGTCCAGAAACCGCCTTGATGTTGGTAACGATATTCGCCTTGCTGTGTCCAGGCCGTAGCCGGACATAAGAGGCCTCGTCACACGAGCCCAACACCAAGTGTCTCATTGATTATATTGTTCAGCAAAGATTTTTACATTGATGTATAATCTGAGTGACTGAATAAACAATTCAAAACAAAATCCCCGTTTTTTAAGGGCAGGGGGCAACAAGTGTTAGCCACTCGCTGAGGGGGGCCACGAGCTATCAAAGGTTGAGAAACGCTGGTCTAAAATAAGTCGCTATGCTGATCAAATCGCTTCTAGCTAGATGCACGAGATATCAGCTGTTTGAGAATGAAGGTTTATACATACATGCACTTCATATTTACATTTTCAGGAATTATTCAACACAAATTGATCAACCGGCGTCTGTATTGTAATGCTCAAAGGGGTTAAAGGGATTAAATGTGAAGTTGAATTTCCAAGAAATTCATGCCTGGTGAGAGGATCATGTGTTGCGTTGCATGTGAGAGAACAAAATCTCTGGTCAAAAGTCGCAGCTCGATCGACACAACAAATCGGCTGTTCATTTCAAAAACAGTAAATGGATATATACAGACTCGAATCACGGAATCATTGCGCCCCGAAGCAAAAGTCCAAAATGGCACCCCTACCATGATCATTTCGATTCTAGTTCCTCTTGTTCGGTAAATACCCCGGATCTTTTTACATAGCCCCTCCACCCACGGGAAAACCTGGCTCCGCCACTGCACCTCAACCTTAATGGAAGGGCTCAATCAAGGTAAAACTTTCGCCACGCATTACGAAAATTTCGCTTCCTAAGGGTGGCTCCCCAATGGAATGTCGCTAGATACATACAATGCAAATAATCTACGAAAGAGTCCAAAATTCACGTAACATCAAAATTTGATAACATTTTGGGTTTTGAGACAACATATTTTAGCGTTTTTAGTTATAATTAAAACATAAAACACCAAAAAGTATCAAATAATATTCCCAAAAATATTCATAATATTAAAATAATAATATGGTTCAAGCAGAGATGTTGAACAGCTCCTACTTTGCACAATTCACACATTAATAGTGGAATGCGTGCATGTGTGCAGTTAACAGCAGGTGCAGCGTACTACGACAGCAACGTGTGTGCCTGTATGTGTGTCTTTTTGTGTATGTTCGCATGATGCACGTTAACCTTGCCAGGTGTGCACACAGTACAGGAAACAAATGTGGCTGCGAGTGCGCTCGGCAGTCAGCGCATGCGCAGTACGGTCATGGTCAACCAGCAGCGCAGACGTGCGGGTTGGTCAGTCGTGAAGTGAGTGCTGCTCGTTGTGTGTGTCTCCTGCGCTTTTGTATTTTCACTATTTGTGGGCTCTGTTTTGACCATATTTTTGCGTGTGCGTGTGTGTGGCTTGTGTGGAAGCGTGGTTGTGTGCTATGCTATTGTGAGCGCACGCAATCAACATGCCGAAGACATTCAAGCTGCGCGAGAGTCTTCACAGCAGTTTCAACGCCCTCTTCGTGCAGTCGTCCAAAAATGCCGTGTCTGATGGGCTGCCGTCCAGTGGCAGATTGCAGGACCTCAGCGAAGCAACATCCGAGGATTGCGACGTCTTCAACGACTCGCTGACTGCGCCTGCTAAATGCCAGGACTCGTCTCGCTCTACGATAAAGTGGCCTTGTCCATCAGGTGCGCCTATTGTTGTGTCTCGCTCTTGTGTGTTATACGAATTAAGACAATTAGGTTTTCTAAAGTCTGTGACGTCCTATATGCCAACGTTAGACAGCCATTTAAATCGATTAGCCCAGTCTTGTTTTTTGGAACATGCATTTTATCACAATATTGGGCTCGGGTTATCCACCAGTTCAATCCGGTTTATTGGGTGTTTCACGTTCTTGCAAAGAACTTCCGTGTGCATTTGTTGGGTTTGATTTGTTATTAATAACAATTATAGATTGGACAATTATATATTGAATTTTTATGTCAATTTGGTTGGCTGCCGACATGATCTGGTCTTTGAACCGATTTCAAAACGAGCACTAATTATTCCTTTTCTTGTTGCAACACAGAAAAGCTTGGTTTATTATGATATGGCTGATAGCTTTTTGGTTGATTTGGAGTACATATGCATTGTAAAGCGTATTTCCTGTTATATGCTAGTCAATAAGGGGTGCTTTTGCATGTTCAGGAGCCAGTGAAGCAGGGTCACTGGAGAGTTAATCGATCAGATATATCTAATTTTCTCAGCTAGTCCGTGTTGCATGTTTAATTCGGCACGTACACAGACACCCAACGCACGAGCGCGTACAAGAACTGGCAATGTTCTCGATGACCTGTGAACTGCGCAGTGTTGGATTGCTGCACGCGCATTCGCGTGCGTTGACGCGTCGTGTCAGCGATATCGGCATGGCGTCTGTTGCAGTCGCGTCATTGGTATGTGCCGTTTGCAGCGGCGAAATAGCAAGCGAACAGCGCAATTTGTCAAGCGGATACAGGCCCGACTCAGTGATAGTGCGGTGGTCAATGCTCCCTGGCCAGGTAACAGCGCCACCGAACGATGTGGGCGGCGGAAATCATCCCTAGTTTTATGGGAGTAGCATCATGAATGACTGTTTCGCAATAATTCATTTTCGAGTCTGAGGAATTTGACAGCGTCTTGCTAATTTGCTCCTCAGTATAGCTCAGTATAGGCTCTCCGTAGCTCCAACTCTATGATAGTTTGGTGGTGCCACTGACGGCTCGTTCGCAGTCTGTGCGCTTGCAGATGGTTGCCGATGGCCTTGAACGGCAGTTTGTTGACGTTTCCACGGATCAGCGCTGTTTTTGCAGAAACGACACGGATGGCGAGGACTCGGCTCATCTCTTCCCGTCCTTGTTGTCGCGGTCTTGACTAATTTTAATTGTGTCGTGCTTCCGTCTTCAGAAATGTGCGGCACACTGGGCAATATTGCTTGGTGTAGTGCTTGGTATAGTGTAATAAACTCAAGGTCGTTTGCTTGTGGTCTGCTATGCTGTTAAATTGTCGAATTTGTATATACGCATTTGGGAAAGTTGGCGAGATAGGAGTATTACTCAAGTTAACTCAAGGCAGTGCTAGGCAGGGATATGCAGAATCGGTTGAAAAGCCCGCCACTACTGTTGCTGATCAGCTCTGGTGTATACAACTGTGAACTCACCGTTTTCGTTGTCCAACCGTTTCACTATGTTGTCCCTGAACTTGTCCTTGAGTCTGCTCACACAAATCCAATATGAGGCAATGGAACAGCTTCTCTCGAATGTTTGGCGATGACCTTGACTCGAACTCGTGCACACACACGAGTGCGCATTACACAAGTGTGTGATGTCGATTGTTGTCTATTACAGCGGTCATCTCGGTCTGCTTCCCCGCTGTTTAGCTGGCTTTTGTGCAAACGCAGAAACGGCGTGACGTATTGTAGACGCTCTTGTCATTCTCTCAGACCTTGGTTAACGCTAACCCTCACTTCCTACCAAGCAGGGCTCCAATGAGTTCGTTTGTGTCAACACTATTTAGATCTGATGTAATCATCTAGCGTCTTTCGCAATATTTTTGTTTCTCTAATCTTTCAAGTTGAGTTAACCTTTGCTGTGCGTATTTGTATCAATGTGGTCTTTGAGTGACAATTATGTAATTGTAGTTTCGCGTTCTATTATATTATATGACATTATGCCAAATCCGAATCCCAGGATTTTAGAGAAGTTGCTGCGTCTTATCTGTAGGCGGCTTAATTGCATTATTAATGGCAAATTGAATGGTGTCATATTGCCGACAAGGTGTTTCTGGTGTGTTTGTGCGCTGTTTGATCAATCAATTTCATCGTGTACCGGCGTGTACTTCATGTTGTATTTCATGTTGTGTGCATGCTTTATATAGCGTTTCATGTAAATTGTGTGGTGCATATAGTGTGATTGTTTAGTATAGTGTGATTTATGTATGTTATGTAGGGTGTATACGTTTTATGTAACATTCTGCGAGTTTTATGTAGCGTGTTGGTGTTTATGTGAATGTGTGGGTGTGGCTATTTGTAGTGTGTGTGTGTGTGTGTGTGTGTGTGTGTGTGTGTGTGTGCGTTTGCGAATTAGTTTGTGAATGATTTGAGTTGTGTGTTCGTGTGTTTGTCCTTCTATATTTTTTTCTATTATAATTTTAGGGTCTCGCTTGGGTTGTGCTTGTGTTCACATACTAACTAAACAAACTATATATAGCTTGTTTCAAATTAGCTATATCTTTTGGGCGCTTCTTGTACATGAGGCCACCGCATGGTGGTAATGGTGATTGTACTCATCCCATATCACGAGATTTGCTTGTAATTAATTATAACAATAAAAACCACTGACAACTTTCCACCGGAATTTGTGGGAAGAATATGCTAATAATGTTTCAAGTTAAGTTATTTTGTTTTTAGTAAGTATTTTATGAAGTTTTACGGTTGGCATTAATTTGAAGAGAACGTTTCTTGAAAGGTGTATTTAAATATTTTATATTATAGGTGTAGTATAAGGCGGTTTCTCACGCCCCGCTCATAGTTCCTGTCTTACTGTCAACACTGTCTTGCGCCCACACGCATGTTTGTGTCTTCTATGAGCGGAGGGGCGACATGGTGGTGCACATACACACGCACACATACACACACACACACACACACACACACACACACACACACACATACACACATATACACACGCACACACACGCGTACACACACAGGCACGCATGGGCCCATGGTGAGGGCATGTGTCAAGGGGTGTGCGTGGAACAAGCACACAAAAGTTGACAACACTCGAGTATCTTGTAGATCGCTCCCTTTTTGCTTCCAGTTGACCCGCACGTCCCCAGTATCTCGTTTCACATGAAGTGATTCTTACATTTATTTACGTGTAAATTGAACTAGCTCAATAGAAACGGGTGGAGTAACTGCTATAATTATACCTTGCATGCATGTAATGCCATATATTTGTTCTTTCAATTATTTATTATTCTAATAAAATAATATTATTGTATTACATTATTCGTGTTTATGTGTTTGCGTCCGTGTTTGTATGAATATAGGTGTATGTAGACTGATAGAAATTTTTGCGCGGTAAAAATGACAAAAATCACAGCACCTTTATTTTCTGTGTGTGTGTGCGTGCGTGCGTGCGCGAGGTTTTGTGCATATTTGAACTAGTCTCACTGAACTAGTCCGTCCACTTATGCTCGTCGACCACGTTTATCCTGGAAATGCTGTCCTAGATATTGCATAATTCCATTTCGCCACATGGTGTTGTATCCAAGTATCGCCCAGTTGGCGGCCATTTTCAGCTGTTTTTGCGATTACTTCTTGATTACTAGCAACTCTATTACAGTGCACATTTCTGTTATTGGGTCTACAGCAGCACTGGTCCATCCTTTGGGCTTCGAGACTTTTGTGTGAAGTCAGAGTGGATATTTTTATGTCTCTCATGTTGAAATTTTAAACTCCCTACGACGTTTAGCAAAGGTATGTATACACACACCGTCTACTGACTTATAACCCCTGATGTTGTCATAAGGCAGTGGTTCCCAACCGGGGGGTAAAGTACCCCCTGGGGGTAATTTAGCAATAGTTCGGGGGTAATGTAGGGGTGACAGGAAAATGTTAAGAATTCTGAAATTCAAGAAAACATTGCGGTACCTTGTATTGGGATTAATGTTTACTTCGCATATTATGTTTATTGTTTGCATTGTGTGGATATTGTATTGCTGCTGAAAAAGCTGAAAAAGGTTGGGAACCACTGTCATAAGGGATCATTTGTGTTTGTGCTGAGTGCATTGCGTCCATGTGGTACAAGTCACGTGTTGCTCATCTATTCAACACCCGTACATATACTTCTATGCGTTGTTTTTGAACGGTCTGTGAATGTTTATGTCGTCTCTATTTACCAGTATCGCTTGTGTTCTAGACACTTCACATCCATCAGTCACAAATAATTTCCCCCTTCTGTCCATGGCCTGTGTGCACTTTCATTTGCGTCTATCTGTGAATAGATTTCGCTTTCAGGCGTGTGTGTGCTTGTGGCTACGCGTCTCGACTACTATTTGAAGGGCTGTGTATATGCGTGTGCAGACGGTGTTTTTGTGTTTTTTTAATTCCGAGCAGAGGGATACGACAGAAGAGGACTTCAGTAGCACAAGGGGGGTGCCAACTTTGTTGAATTATCGCTCCCCCCTTGATGTGGCAGTACAGGGAGGGAAGAAGCAGAGGGTCCGCTTTTAGTCGCCTCTTACGACACGCAGCGGGTACGGTGGCAGTATTCTTATCTCCTACCACAGGGTCATGTTTTCGTGTGTACGAATGTGCATGTGTGTGTGTGTATCGTACACGTGTACGTTTCTCGGTATTTGGTGGTCGGGCTGTTGTGAACGAGTGACCAAGGCTCCAAATGACCGTACCTATCGCTTCCACACATCACACTCACAAACACTCACACACACACACACACACACACAGACGCACAGATACACACATACTCGCATAGACACGCATACATACTGAACTAACACAAACACCGCGCCCTTACTGAGAGCATCCGTACATCTGCCTTGCTAGCTCGCATCACTTCATGAAACGTCATTCCGACATAGCCGTTAGTGTGAGTTCGCTTAGTTTTGTTGTTACTGCGAACGTTGTTATTTTGCGAGATTTCAGCGATTATATGCGCGTGAGAGCTCATGCACTGACGTACCACATTGTTTGAAATCTGCAATCTTTGTGAAGCTTTGTGTCGTATTGTTGGAACATTAAATCTTTCAAAATGATCAAATATTTTCTCTTCAACCATGCATATGCTAGTTACTTTCAGGATATGTTTGAAGTAATTGTGAAGCCAGGTCTTTGTTTGAATGTAATTTTGTAGTTAAGTGTTTGTGTCTGTGTGTGTGTGTGTGTGTGTATGTTTAGTGTGAAAATGAAGCAATGTCTGGACACAGTTTGCTTAGCTTCATTGTTTTTTGGACTATTCAGTTTCATTTTGGTGCGTTTATTTGGTTTGATTGTACGGCAGCGTTGCTCGTTTTCGACCATTGCTGAACTGTCTATTTTCGCATGTGCTTATTATCGTAGTAATAGAGAGTGTATGGCGCAAACATTGCATTGAACCGATGATGGTTTTACGTTTCCAGTCATCCAGTGTGTATGCAAATGGACAGATTCGTACTCTGTGTGCGCTGGTCACATGGGAGTGGGGTGCATTTTTGACAGCCAACCTGTACACACACACACATACACACATATATATATATATATATATATATATATATATATATATATATATATATATATATATATATATATATATATATTGCACATCACCGAATGATATTTATTTATCGGTCGACAATTTTGTTGGGTTTTTTCGGTCGTCTGGCGTGAGGCCATTTTTAAGTCTATTTTAGTTACCGCTGCCTGCAGTTCTTGTGGGTGCGGGATATCCGTGCAACAATATATCATGTTTTGTGTGTATTTATAACACTCAACATGCCAACAACTGAATTTAGTGTGCGTAGTCGGTGTGCTTGACCAAGGCGTGCCGGTTATTCTGAGTTTGCAGGTGTAATCTCGCGTGTGCTTGTCTGTATCTGTGTATGTATGTGTATGTATGTGTGTATGCATGTGTGCTGGTTTGCACGCTATCAGCGCGTGGACGTGTTCAAAAGGGCGAAGTCATAACCCCCGCATACGTTATATTTGGAAACAACGACTCACTAATGTTTTCCCTTGCCGCTACCGGCGAATGACAATTGTGCTCTCTTCCCATATCTACTGTATTTATTCCACTATAGTATATATCTACAGGATGTAGTACTGTATTTACTATACCTACTACTATATGTATTATGTATCTACTACTATATATGTGTTTTGATAATAGTGTAGCCAGGTAGTAGATTTTCGCGCTTGCAAACGAGATTGAATTCAATCCGCGTTTTTGCAATCTTTTTCCTGATATATTATAAATCTCTTGCCAGTTTCTGGTCGCATTTCAAAAGCTTCCCTATATTTTGATACTTTTCGGAATTACCGGACTGCATCATACATACCGGACTCGGTGCTACCATGATACGTGTTACCGGACTCCATCACCATTGTTAATTGTCTGATGATGGAGTCCGGTAACTCCGAAACGTTACAAAACATAGGGAAGCTTTTGAAGAGTTTGATCGAAAGCGACCAGAAACTGGCAAGATATTTAGAATCTACCAGGAAAAAGATTGCAAAATGCGAAATTGCAATTGAATTCAATCTCGTTTGCAAGCGCGAAAAATACTATATGTATAGTGGATACCTTAATTTTGTTCTGTATCAATATCAACATTTCTCCCAGGCGTCTCTGGTGCTTGGGCACTTTTCGTGGTTAGTGTAGAGCAGTGTTTCTCAACCTTTTTGTCCCACTGTGCCAAATTGGAACATTTTAGACTGAGTGTGCCGCACCCTCCGGACATTTGTCTAAAAAAGGGTCATCAACTTTTGTCTCGAGACTTTTGTCTAAAACAGTGTTTCTCAACGTTTTATTATCTTGTGTCACATACAAACATTTTTACATGGCAGTGTACCACACCACAATCATCGCAAAGATTATCAGTGCGATTATTGAAACTCCTTCTGCTCATTCATGGTGGCCTTGAAGTCCGGCTGCAGATGCGTCGACGCGATCTTGAGAGAAGCCAACAAGTGGGCGTCCGTGAGAGCAATTCTCTTGTTTGTCTTGGTGTTCTTCATCTTTGAGAAGAACTGCTCTGCACAATAGGTGGAACCAAACAGAGAAATGAACTTCTGAGCATTCTTGGTCAGGTTGGGAAAGGTGGCTCGGGGCAGGCTCTTGTAGAAGTCAACCAGTTCCTTGTCAACAAACTGTCCCTTGAGCTCAATGCTGGCCTGCAGGTCGCACAACTCCAACTGCAGCTCAATCGGTGCCTGAGACACGTCGACGTTGAACGGCACACTGAAGAGCTCAAAGTCAGAGTTCCTCGCGCGGAAATCTTTAAACCTCGTGTCAAACTCCTTTTGTAGTTTGCAAACCTCAGATGCGTAGCGCAAGCTACTGAACTCGCCGTCACCATGCTCCTTCTGGCTCTTTAGGGAGGGGAAGTGGGCCAGATTTCCACTTTCCAGCTGAGCTTGCCACAGCTGCAGCTTGGTTTGGAAGGCCTTGATGTGGGCAAACAGTTCGTGGATCAGCTTGTTACGGCCTTGTATAGCCACGTTGAGGGTGTTCAGCTTCTCGGTGATGTCAACGAGGAATGCGAGGTCACAAAGCCACTTGTGGTCCTCCAGCTCGGGTGCCGGGATGCCCTTCATGGCGAAGAACATGGATAGATTGGTTCTGAGGACCCAGAAGCGCTGCAGCGTTTGTCCCCTGCTCAGCCAGCGCACACCTGAAAAGTAGATGACATCACCGTAGCGGTCATCCAACTCCAACAAAAACTGCCTGAACTGCCTGTGCTTCATGGCATGGGAGCGGATGTGATTGACATGGCCGATTACCTTACTCATCACTTCCTTGAAACTGACATTGAAAATCTTTGCACAGAGGGCCTCCTGGTGGATGATGCAGTGGCACCACACCAAGTGCTCGTGCGACAGACCCTGGCGGTCCAACTCCGCCATCACATAGCCCTGGAGACCGCGACCCGTGCCCAACATGGACGGTGCACCGTCCGTGGCAATGCCGATGAGGCGATTGAAGTCCAATTTGGCGTCGTTCATGGCAGCCTTCAGCTCGTTAAAGATTTCCTCGCCCGTGGTGCTGCTCTTCATGGAGCGTACAGTCAGCAGCTCCTCTGTCACGTTGAAGTTGGTGTCGATGCCTCGCACGAAGATGGCCAACTGGGCCGTGTCATTCAAGTCCGTTGATTCGTCGAGGGCCAAGGCGAAGTAAGAAAACTTCGTTGCCAAGTAGTGGAGCTGCTCAGTCAGGTTCTTGGACAAGCTTTCGATCCTCCTCGTCACTATGTCATTGCTCAGACTGATCTTGTTGATGACGGCGACCTTCTCAGGGCACATGACTTCGAGGGCAGCCATCATGCACTCCTTGACAAGCTCTCCATCTGAGAAAGGCTTCATACGCCTCGCAATGATCGCGGCCACCTTCAAGCTGGCCTCCGTGGCAGCTTCATTGGTATTGCCCGGCTTGACGAAATGCTTCTGTTGACTGCCGAGCTGGTCCATCAGCTCCTTGGCCTTATCCACGCGCTGCGGTCCCACCAGACCATTGTAGTCCTTGCTGTGCTTGGCTTCGTAGTGCCTCTTGATACAGTCTCTTTTGGGCCAGGACACCTTCTCATTGCAGATCAAGCAGAATATGTTGCCTCTGTCTTCCACGAAAAAGAATTCGTTGGTCCAGCTCTCTTTGAATGCGCGGTTCTCCTCGGCGATCTTTCTCTTCTTAGTATGGCCAGACATACTGTTGTACTCACAATATGTACCCACAATGAATGACAAAAAAAGAACAATATGCGTTAACAGTGTGTGCAGCAGGGAATCATGCAGGAGCAATTATAGACACATCCCACTACTACACCAGCTAACGCCCAACTGCCGTGTGGATTGCAACGTTGCCAGAATCGCAAACCCAGATTATCGTGCTAGCATGCTAAAATAATTTTCTTACCAAAATTATCGCACTCCCATAAATCAATGCATAAACATAATCTGTCGTTTGCGATTGTAGCGCAGTTGCTAGTCGCTGTCATCATTTTGCGAGGTTGAGGGTTCGAGTCCAGCATTTTTCTAATTTTTTACTTTATCGTTCTTATAGCCATTTTGCAGTATTGATATTCTGAATGTTTTTTCATCAATTCCATATTAATAATGCTATCGTCTTGTTTTATGAAGTATATTTTTCAACTGGCTGATCGGTTGGTGCTGGCTGTGCCGCACTCAGACCCTTACTGTGCCGCATGCGGCACGCGTGCCGCGGGTTGAGAATCACTGGTGTAGAGCATAGGTTTTCAAACTTTTTTCAACCAAGAACCACTTTTATTTCATAAACCAGCATAAAATAAGCTGAGGACCCCTCACATGTGTGAGAAGCATACACTTAGATCATCTTCCACATGCATCCGAGCCCTGTACTTGGTTTTCATGGCTGTCAGAGCTGAGAAAGATGCCTCGCAGAGATAAGTAGTGAGAAATGGAAGCAAAGCTGCAGAAAAGAGTTAAGGATATTCCTCTTTTATAGAGGCCCAACAGTTTATATGTGCAAATTTACGGAATCTGATCCTCTGGCTCCCATTGCATGACAACTCCAACAATTATTTCTCTGCCTTTGCACTGAGACCACGTGCTGATGAACTGGCAACAAAAGGGCCCCGAACCTAAATTGACTTGATTTTCTGAGCACAATCCGGATGTTTCGTATCAAGGTGTCTCCTCAGTTTAGAATGTTTCATCCCATCGTTAGAAAGCACCTGAAGGCAGATTTCGCACTTTGGTGTCCCGTCCTTGTTTTTGATGAAGCCGAATTCAATTAAGCTATCTCCATACTTCCTGACTTTTCCTGATGGCTTTGGTGGCTCACCGATTTCACTCGTAACGCTGGAAGCTGGTCGTTTTTATAAACTTGTCCATGATGACACCTACCAGAGGTACACCAGGCTGCTGTCACTATGAGTCACTGTTGATACTACCAGGCACATGCACAACTATCGAGTAGGAACGCATCTGAAATTATATAGATATACTTTTAAATATATATATTCCCCTGGTTCTCACAAAAGGGGGACATACACAAACACAAAATAATACTTAACAATAAAACAATTAAATATATAATCTATACATAAAGATAATAAATATGTATATTTTACCAGACAACTCAATACATATACTTCCGGTGGTTTACATTCCACCAGTGTTGACAGATGGCTCTCACGGAAATCGGCTGCATCCACTGTTAAATTCGTTAAATTTGGTGGACCCCTTGTCAATGTGTCACGGACCCCTGGGGGTCCGTGGACCCCACTTTGAGAACCCCTGGTGTAGATTTTTGATTTGAGTTGCAGTTGTTAGGTGCTTTTAGGTGAGTGGCGTATGGCGGTGTTGCGGAATTATATGCAGAATTAACTGCAATAGACAATCTTTGAGTGAAATCATTGGTTTCATCGAATGCACTGCTCTCGTGCTGTTATTGATGTATCATCTATACTCGACTTTGTTGTGCTTTTTCGGAATACTCAAACGTGTCCGTTGTTTTGCTGGCAGATGGTGACCCGAATGTGCATTCGACATCGATAACGTCTGATCTGGGAAGTATCTGGCAGAATCTTCTTCAGCATGGCGGAGAGGCAGATTCGTCACAGTCACCTGTGTCGGTTTCTATTGATCCAGCGATACGCAGCAGTGAATCTGCCATGCTCGACTCTCACCGAAATCCAGACAATCAAATTTGTCTGTTGCCCAGAGCGTCCACCATCTCCAACCAGAACCTTGATTTGGTCAGGCGGAAGTCCAAGTTGGACGCTTACTGCGATGGATCTTGCGGTGGCCAATCATTTGAGGTGTCTCCGCGTCCCTGTAGCACCCTGGACGATCGTGACTGTGGGGATCGTGAGGGTGATAACAATCATCGTATCGACTGTGGTAGTGATCATCGCGTGCCGATACCAGAACGGGAAGCAGACGACAGTCCTGTTGATTTGTCATTGGAAGCTCATCCATTGCATTGTTTTCCGATGAAATCGCCTGATGATAAATATTCTACCAACAACGATGACAAAGTAGAAGCGGATATGAAAGTCAATACGAGCCGACCGCCAGTTCAAGCTATACCGAAGAAACGGCCCTATTTTCGTCTGATGAAAGCCCTGTTTTTGTTTGGCTCCATCGATTCACCTCCTCCTCCGAAGAAGTATTGGTTAGATCGAATTGCGGTATACTCTTCAGGGTCACCATTGCGTCGTTTATCCGTGCGACAAGCGCCTTTGGGTGTAGGCTCTACGATTCGCTCGTGCGGCACGGGAGCAACCAATGGTAACTCCGGCGGAACAGGCGGTATAAGTGGTGGTGGTAATGGTGGCGGTTCGTCGGATTGTGGATCTCCGTTTGGCCGTAGTGGTGGCATCGGATCTGTTGGCGGTGGAGGTGGCTTATTTTGTGGTGGTGTAGGCAGTGGGCTGGCAGGTACAGGAGGCGGTTCGTCGCCGGGAGGCAATAGCAACAACAGCAGCGGTATTGGAAGTGGCTTCAAGTTGAAACAGCTTGACGACGCGTTTGACGGTCGTGGTGCGTCACCCAAACACTATCAGACCCTTCACTCGTCCGAAATGGACCAGTATCTCAATAACTACATTGACCTACAGGTGGATGGTGGAGATGGTGGTTTGGGTGGTAAACCTCCCCCTCATCCACCACCACCACTGCCATCGCAGTCGTGGAACGTGAGTTCGACGTGTGGCCCCTCATCGGGCGGCAGTAGCGCGATGACGACTACTACATCTCATCGGCAGCCACCTCTATCCCTTTGTTTTGATCCATTCAATCTTTACGTGGAAGGCTACGACGTGGACACTACCAGTATTGATTTATTCACCGACACCAAGCCACCGCTCGGCTGTCTTCTTCCTGAAAATGGTGTTGGTAATGGTAGTGGAGGTTGTGCGAGCGGCGGTGGTCACGATCTGCTTGGACTCGAGGCATTGTTGCAAAACAGCACGATACCTGCTGGACAGCCGACAGCCTCGGCTGTAGCTGCGGCCGCGTCCACCTCCACCGGTCTCCAGCCGGTTTTATCGCACCAGACGGTGGTTGAAGCTCTGGCCGAGGTATCGACTGCGACGGCGACGCTTCACGATCCGTCAATCACATCATGTCTGGGCGATTCGCCGGCCGCACACGAGGACACAAAGTTCTTCCTGGGCGCTTCTTCACAACCACTAGCACCGCCGCCACATTTACCTGCTGCTGCTCCTCACTTTCAGCCTCATCACACCGTCCACCATCAGTCGCACCAGTCAGCGTCTCCGTCGACTTTGCTCACTCCTCCTTCGTCTTCCTGCTCGTCGTCGTCGTCGGTGTCTTCGTTATCGACACAGCTGGCTGTCCAACCGCCTCAATTGCCGGAATCTTCTACTCAGCAGCTGTCACCGCTGTCATGTCACTCACAGTTGTCGCCGGTGTCATCCTCAACGGCCGGCATGGGTGGTGCTGTGGGAGCGGTGGATGCATGTCGAGCCAGCTCGCCTTTTTCGGCCGCCGCATTTGGAGCTGACATCAGTGGGGCTGAGATGCCGGCACTCGACGTGCGAATCAGCTTGCTACAGCAGCGGGTTAGTAATGGGGTCGGCTGTATTAACTTTATGGCATATTAACCACGATTTACATATTTTCTTGTTTGTATTCTTCTAAACTCAGCTCTTTGGTCGTTCTGCATTATGTTCTTTCCAACTTATGACCAAGCCACCAACTTTGTGAATCCCTGCTGTTCCAAGCCTGTCTTGTTCTCTCACGACTTGTATTCTTTCATTGTAATTTGTATTTGCTCTAACTACTTTCATGCTACTTCGTGTACTTGTTTCTTTTACGAGCTCATCAACCGATCGAAAACTAATTCCGGTCAGTTTTTCTGGTTAATGTCATTAACCAGTCAGTTTTTCTGGTTAATGGTAATTAGCTTTTTGACGCAGTTAAGTTATTTATGTTTGTTTTTTGGTATGTCGTTCTGTCGTCTACATCGCAAATTACATAACATAATTTCATTTATTTCCTCATTATACTTACACCATCCTGCTGGTGTGAAGATCTTTCGAAAATTATATTTGTCCTCTGTCTGCCAACATTCTTCTTGTTGAGCCATTGTTCTTAATGCTTCTGAGTCATAGTTTTTTTATGAGAGCATACCCAATTGCCTGTAAAATTTTTACTATAAGTTTCTCTATTCCGGTCACCATTCTTTGCTTCCTGCCAGCGTTCACCGCTGTCTTGTCCAGGTACGTTCATGCTGGTTGAACCAGTTGCACCATCAACCTTCTCAAAGATTGATCTTAGTAGCAGTTTTGTTTGATCGAGAGCACTGATAATTGTATGTAATATTCCACCTACAAACTTCTCCAATTCTACCACCATTGCTACTTTTCTAACAGTACTCACCGCTGTGTCGTCCAAGAGAACAACACGAACATCATCAACACTGAACCTCCTGGTGAAGATGCATGTCAGATTTCAAATTGAATCCTAACGTATATTTTCTGAGGTATTTTCAACCATTGATTCTAACCTATCTAATTGGCACGTGCGAAACCAAATGTTCTCAATGGTTACTTCTGACTATTGTAGGTGTCTGATATCATGAAGCAAACCATTAGCAAGAGCTGCACCAATGCTTGAGGCTCATCCGTATCTGATGATCTCCATATAAATTTTCGGGACATTGAGAAACTCGTAATTCTTTGGACCCTCAGTATTTTGTCATAATTTATACACTTTCGGAATCTACGTAAAACAACTGTACCTATCGACCACCAACAATGAATCGAATACACATTTGACACGATATTAGACCGGATGTAAAACATCCTGTTTGCGCGCTGTATTTCGAAAAAAGTGCATTTTTCAAATGTATTTCAGGAAGACGTTATTGTAATAGTGGCAATATAATACATATTTTCGGAATATACATGAAAAATTTAACCGATTGTGTGCCAAATAATAATCGAATTCATATTTGATTACATATTAATACCTGGTGTAAATACCCTACGCACACTCTGAATTTTTTGAAATAACTCAAATTTTAAATGTTTTTCCGGAAAAGGTTATTGAAATAATCGCAATATAATACATATTTTCGAAATCTACGCAAACAACTGCATCTACCGCAACTTGACGCTAACGTTAATTTAAACATCAACCCACCCTAGTGTGCCTACCTGTTCGTGTATTCCCTCTCTCGGAATCATACACGTTCTCTTTCTACTCTTGCTGTTCTCTCGTCGAGTCATACCTGAGCACACATTTGTATGTGTGTGTCATTGTACACTGTGCAATGTGCCAGTATACCTCCACTTATGTATGTGTGCGCGCGTTCATTGTGTGTCGGTGACCGCCAAACGAGTCTGTGCTACGCCAGAATTGCGGACGTCGAACTCACCTCCTCCCACCGTCCCATCCCTACTCTCTGATTTTCTGTATTCCTACATCTCTCCATGGATATGGTTGTATCGCGTGTCCGGAAACATGGTTCAGTGTGAAGGTCACACTGGCGCGCTATTTTACCGAGCTCCGTATGAGCGTGTAATACCATCCTCTTTTTTGTAGGTTCATCTCTTGCTCTAGTCCTTTTGTACTCCCCTAGTTAAACTGCGACCACGCTGGTATAGGGACACGAAGACAGGTCGGCCCCAATGTCTTTGTCAAGGCTAGCGTTGCCGATGCGGCTCTCTTCGCGGTGGCCTGAGTGTATTGACCTTGTTTCGGGTCTGGTTCAACCTTGCACGCAACACTAGTCTGTGCTTGTGCGTGTACGTTTTGTTGTGATGGCGAGGAGTGGATGTGATGCAGACATTGATTGACATGAGTGATTTGAAATTGTGGTTGACTTCGTGTTTTGTCCTGTCTGTGAGCTGCATGGCGTGAAAATATTTTTACTGAACGTATGTGCGACTTATGCACTCTTGACGTTTACGACATTTGTAGCGCTTGTGTGTGCACCACACTCGCCTCCGTCCGGTCGTCGACTGCCGCTATTGTCGCAGGGCGTTGACCCCGACCTGTTTCGTCTGTGCGTGTGTGTGTGTGCGTGGCAGCCAGTAGCCGGAAGGCATGCTGTTATCTCAGTGCTGTGAATCATCCGGCGGCGCTTCCAGGTGTATGGATGGTACATTCTAATGTGTACGTGTGGATATCCTGTGTGTACGTGTGGATGTGTGTGTGTGGTAATGGTGTGACGTGGTTGGATGCAAGACAAGGTGCACGGGCACGCTTCGGTTGCAGTGTGTGACAAACACGCGTGCACGCGGATGTGTGTTCAGCTTTGAGACGCGCAATCTTGCAGAGCGACGACCGGTCCTGGTGCGTTTGTCAGGCGACGCATGTCGGCTGGTTCTGTCTTAGATTGTCCCCAGAAAATACTAGGCAATGCTGGTTGGCCGGGTTTTCTGACAGCGTTGGTGGTTTTTTCATTTGGGGTGGTTATTTACGATGAGGATGTAAGGTGATGCAAAAAACAAAATGTCCATATCAAACGAATCAAATCATGTCTCGTCGGATAATTTTTTTTTTATAGGTTGATAATTTTGTGCAAGCTACGTCATAGACTATTTGATCGTGTGGCTCTGAGGATCCGCGTGTATCGACTGCAATGCTGAATAATATAAGAGTGACTGGTAACCGAGTAGAAAACGACTGATTGTTGATGTTTGATTGAAGATATTAGATAGGGTTTTCAAGCGCAACCTTCCATCCGATTGGTGGGCTGAAAAGGCCCTATTTGCGCATTGCTCCAATGTACGCGTAGCAAAATGGAGGCGGAGCTAACAGGCGCGTTCCGTTCAAGGCGATACCGGCGCTCTCTAACGGCGGAAAGTGTAACTAACGTAACCTAACCAACCAAACCTAACCTAACCAACCTAACCTAACCCAACCCAACCTAACCAACCTAACCTAACCTAACAACGAAAATTCATTTGTCAAAAATAACACTATAATAGTGCGTTGATTATCTTTGATAAATATAACTTTCATAAAGTAGTATTGCAATAATAAATGTTACTTAGGTATATTTATTATTGTTTTGTCGGCGAGACAAAGATCGAAATGAATTGAAAGAATTAAAAAATATTAAAAATTGCACACTAGAAGAGCCTTAATCATCTTTGAAAAGTTGTTATCTGTCGGAACGTGATTTTTGAATTAGTACATTGAAGAACATCGGAATCCCAGTACATAAAATCGAGCTAAACCAGCATATTTATAATTCGAAGTGAATCAATGAATGTCTAAGGTTTTATTAAATGTTGAGAAAGAAGCCCAAACGATCATCTCAAAACGACAAGAATAATCTAGGCTACTTTACGCCTTAAAATTCATTAAATTCTAAGCAACGCGCAGAGAAACTAAAGCGTTGCACTCATTCTCTGCAATGACGGCTCACAAGTTTCTTGCCGCACTGAGCGGAGCCCCATCCCTCTCGGCACGCCTGGGCTAATCCGGTGGGCGGAGCCTATTTAGCTTACGTTGACTTTGGAGCGATACGCAAAACGGTGGGTCCCGGCTGAAAAATATTTCATTTTGCAATTTGTTTATGCAAACAACGTATGAGTGTGAAAAACTACCTTATTCCTTCGGGCATGCTAGTGACTTATGAAAAGCTTGCTTGCTGATTGTGTTCTTCATATGAAATCGATGATTCGATGATGATGAATCGATGTCGATGATTTGAGGATTCATGGATTGCATGGATGTTTAATATGCGACTTGAGTCGGTTTATCGTCTGCTGTGTGGTTATGACTGTGTGTGGTTATGACTGATATGTGGTTATGACTGTGTGGTTAATCATCTACGCCGTGGTTGATGTGCTCCATTTCTCGGAAGCTGATAATACATTTATTCAGTGGATGCGACCGATTTCGGTGATAGCTGAGGTTCGTACTGCCTGTTCGTTCGTCATTGTTCAAGGTCGTCGGAACGGGAAGCTTTGCCTTGCTTATATGTAGTAGACGTTCTCGTTTGAATGGAATAAATCATATGATTACAAACAATGTGATACGTGCCTCACAGTTTCTTCTATTCAAAGTCTTATTTGGTATGTCTGCTGCTTAAGAATGATCTCAACCGAATCTCATCGTTGTTCATACTAAATTCATACTCTACATATTGCGGACTCGAGGGAACTGATCAAAATACAGTTCGAGTGTTTCCCTTATGTGCTTTTAGCCGAGATGTGCAGGGACAACCAGCGGTATTATTCAAGGGTCTTTTCATTAGGAGTCAGCTGTCTAAAGGGATGACCATCATCTTGTGATGCGTATTTGATGAGTTCTGACATATTTGTTCCTTTAGCTGCAAAACTTTATCATTGTTTGATCGATGCGGTTCATTCCATAGTCGTGCTTAATATACGCGTGTCTTGACGTATTGTCCTGCTACCATGCTTGTTCTATACGGTTTTACACTTCTACTTTTTCAATTCTTATAAACAGGGCTGTCAAAAGTTAATAATGGTACTTTCTCACCTAAGTTAATAGGGTTACTTTTTCATACGCAACCTAAAACAACACAAAGTTGTATGCGATATAATTATTTAAAAAGTTATTAGGTCATCAAGATTACTTCTTCATCGTTAGGTTACTTTTTTGCTTTCAGGCTACTTTCGTTATCGTTAGGTTAACTTTTGCTATTTTTTGTTATAGGTCACTTTACCACGGAGTTTGGTTACTTTTTGCAGACAAAAGGCACAAAAACAGGATTAAATAAATCAGGATAAAATAGGAAAATAGATGGAATATCAGGTTTGAAGTTCAAGAAATGTAAAAATTTTGGCTGTTAAGATTTAGCAATTGATATTGACCTAAGTATCTGTGTTCCACACTATTTCTACGTTTTTGGGCACGCAGGATAGTTTGATTCCATCTTGGGGAATGCGCACGAACCGGAGGGTGTCAGAAGATGTTTGGAGCGTGGGATAGTACGATGTTTGATCTCTCTATACCAGATACTGCACAATAACACTTGTAAATTCGCATTTTCTTGTACAAGAAGTATCACGTGATTATCAGAACGTGAGATATTGCTAATTTCACCGGGAGTAGAGGGTGCTTACATGTGGACGGGGTCATTCACACGTGCAGTGTTTGGAGTCACACAACTATACACACTGTCTCAGGAAATACAAGCTGTATCACGTGCTTATTTGATAGGGGTTCCTCACAAGTCTCATCGAAGCAATATAAAGAACATTGTTGCGATCATTACTGAAAATAGTTGTATTAGTAAGTAGTGTATTTCACCTTTGTATTAGCTTTAAACTTTTACCTACATTATTATGGTTATGACCCTTTTGAGGATGTTAACCTAACAATGTTGAGTCACTTTTGGGGATGTGTCGTAAAAATGGTGCCATATTGGAGAGAGGATGTACAAATTATACCAAATCGGATAGAGTATAGAAAAGAGGTACCGATGTGTTTCTTCTCTCAGAAATGCAAAAAGAAATTGATATTTGTGAGGTGTCATATAATATATTTAGGTTACTTTTGCTAAAAATAAAGCTCCTTTTTGTGCTTTTAGGTTACTTTTTTGACAGCCCTACTTATAACTCATTGTGTTTGTGGTAGCTCCTCTATGAACATCTGCATATCGGCACGCATAGTATAGACAAGCGTGAGTTAACTAAGAGTAAATGACGACAATGCATAGGCCATTTCTCATAGAGCACGTGCATTGCGAGTGCATGCTGCATGAAGGCACAGACAAGTGTACTCTCGTCGTACACTCTCACGTGCGTCCAACGGCTGTGCGCACTCAAGGTTATACAAACAGCATACACACACACGCACACACACGCACACACACGCACACACGCATACATGCATTCGACCGGCGAATAAACAGACGGACAGATGATGTGACCACTGTTCCTGAGTCTGTGTGCGCTAGTGTGCTCGGTCGAATGAGGGTAGTAGCGGAGATGAGTAGCGAAGGCTGACTCTAACTATATTCGTGCTCCTTCTGTATGTTTGTGTGTATGTGTGTGTATGTGTGTGTATGTGTGTGTTTCGGATGGATAAGGTCTGGTCTCAGGGTCGTGTTTTGTGACGTTGACGTCAGTCACCGAACACGGAAGATACAAATATGCATTCATAAACAAATACATCCGTTTAATGTATGTGCGTGTGATGCGTGGAGGTGATTCTAAACGTACAAGGTATTGGACAATGCAACTATAACTTCGCTATTTTTTCATTGTTATTGTTAGGGAAGCGGTACCATTTGGTCAGATGGAGTTGTTTCTTGAATGAACCGTATTGAGTAGTTCATGCTAAACATGTCCGGACACACGAATCGCCACGATATAGGTGTATTGTATCCTTTGTAATGTGGGAAACATTGTCTTTTTCTCTGTGGTCTTTTTCTCTGTCGCATTTAACATAATCTACCTTAGATCAGATACAATATGGATCTCTTTGTTTTCATAAGCTCACACAGGCGCTTTGAACTTGAACGTTTTCTCTCTCCAAGTGTACTCCAAAACATTCCTTCATTTGGACACCTCCGCCGTTGCGTTTTTATCAATGTCCGTGTGTGTGTGTTTTCTCATTTTTAGCTCGGTCTTCCTGATACGCACAATTTTGAGTTTGTCAACGGAGGTCACGGCATCAAGAACCCGCTGGTCAACGAACGGGCGTTGGAGGTCGAGAAACTGCCTCCGATAAGTGAGTGTTGAATTATGGTGGCGGCACTGCTAGTGAGCTTCAGTAAAACAATCTTCTGGGTCATGATGATCAGGAGGGTCGCGTCATGATGATCGGGTGCTATCGAATCGATCCCTGGCCCGAGTTATTTCACAAACACTTCCATTCAATTCCACCGTGAATTATGGTTGTAAGGACTACACAGTGTGGTGGATAGTCTATCGTGCTGATATGCACTCTTCCACAGCTCCAACTCAGTGATGATCACTTCGGTTTTTGTCTTCCGCTGACCTAGTGCAGGCCCAGGATCGGTTTGGACCTAGTGCAGGATGTATCGGTTTGCGGGTAGACCAGGACTTTATGCGAATGAACCTCTCGATCATCTGATTCTGGTGATAAACTGTGAATGAGTTAGCTATTTTAATTATGATAGTTATCTTCCACTGTCTTTGTGTCTTTCTCTCTTTCCTCGTATGCTTGTGCCTGTGTGGTTGTATATGTAGTGAGCGTGCGTATTCGTATCCAGCCTTGCGGGCCATGCACCGTAACATGCGGGGAGAGGGGTGGTGGGCACGCACACGCACACACACACACACATGCACACACACACACACACACACACACACACACACACACATACACACACACACACACACACACACACACACACACACATCACTTCCGTGCACAAAACGGTGTTTGTTTTCCATTGGTCACAGATACACACCAACGCACACTCACATGTACACTCGCCAGCGCACATACACATACGGTTAGCTTAATTACGGGCCATATGCTGTCTAACTTGCCATCTGGTCTCGTCATGTGTGCGTTTGTGTATGTGTGTGTGTGTGTGTGTGTGTGTGTGTGTGTGTGTGTGTGTGTGTGTGTGTGTGTGTGTGTGTGTGTGTGTGTGTGTGTGTGTGTGTGTGCAGGCAATGAAATGCGAAGGCAATGAACTTGGTCATGGTCATACTATATGTGCAATGCTCCAAGAGTTTCTACGTTCTAATATTATACATACTAATGCTTCCTTGTGTTTTTCTTGCGTTTTGTGTGTTGTGCACGCCAAACAAATGTTTATTTCTGACAATTTCATTGTTACTGGCATGTTGTTAACATGCGCACTGTTAATGTTTAAGAATGGGCTTGCTAAACGGCTTGTACAAGCCAAAAGTGCGTTTGTCTGTTTTTTTTCTGGATCGGTTTATGGAATGTGCGATTGAAAATGCTAATATAATAGTCGACCAGATGATATGAATGATGCGTGTGTGTGTCAGTATGTGAGGATACTCCCAAGATGTACATGTGCCGGTTATGCTCAAAGAAGTTCACGCTGCAACGCCTGCTAAATCGACACATGAAGTGTCATTCGGACGTCAAGCGCTACCTGTGCACATTCTGCGGCAAGGGTTTCAACGATACGTTCGACCTCAAGCGACACACGCGCACGCATACAGGTGTGTTCGCTATTGATATTTTCGATAGATAATTGGTAGCTGCAACTGATAGAAATTATGTCATGTTCATATATGTTTTATTGCGTTCAGCTTTGTTGTAATGCTGTTTGTCCGACTCATTGGACCGGCTCTTGAGCAGCTTCCGTCTAGTCAACGACAATGAGGGATTTCCGGTAGTATATGTTTGTCATGAGGTGCATATGCGCATGCTTTTTGGGTAGGTGACTATTGCTTGTTTAGGAAGGGGTAAGTGCTGGGAGGCAGTTGACTGCACGGGCCATGATCTGATACTGGTGAGTTTCCACCTCCCGTGTGACGACTACTACTCGCTTCTTTTTTCCTCATGTTGGAGCACTTCAACGAGAACCGATAGACATTTATCCCCTATACGTCACTCCTGTTTCTGTACCTTGTTGCTACTAGGCTAGAAATAACGACGCTGTCTCATAATTTGTCTTCCGTCAAATGAACATGGCTACCGTCATGAAAACACCAAGGGTGAGTTAGTATCTATTGCAGAATCGATTCTCGCGAAGCGTGGAAGTTCCCTCGGCTAACGTATTTTCAGTATTACATAACACAAATCAGACAGTTTGTATTTGTTTATATGCCATTTTATTTATTGTCGACATTAGTTCAATAGGCAGCTTAATTGAGTTGATTGAAAGGTGATTGAAGGCGGAGATGACTTTTGAGCTCAGTTAGCAAGACAGTAACCGCAATAATGCATAATTTTCAATATTAATAAGGGAGCCAATCACGAGGAATTTCGGAAGGCCAATTCGGGCAGGTTTGATTGGTTGATGAGTAAATTTTAGATATTTCGGGACAATTCGTAAGACAACAGCAGGCAATATGTGTATGGTTGCTGAACTATTACAGAGGTGTGAGAGCTGTGCTATGTGCAGTCGGCTCATGTGCAGTGGTGTATGCGACGGGTCTTTTGTTGAAGCGATGAGTGTGTGCGATTGCGATTTGCAAGTGTCTCGTGTTCGTCGTAAGGTGGACCGTCATTGTTTATACTTGTGTGTGTAATGTGCGGGTGTTTTCGGGTGGATGGGTGTGTGATTTCGTGTCTTTTGTTTTGTGTTAGTCGCGGTAAAGTGTGAGTGTTGGAAGTACACGTTCGTGAGACGGTTAGTGTCTCTGGTATGATAATCCATCGCGCCACAGATACAGCCAAGTGTCACTCGTGTGTTTGTGCCATGCTAAATACACATACGCGGGTGGTAAGTTATATTGTGGGTGTTTGAAGCTCCGGGATAGGAGGTGTTGTGGTGCAGTGGAGATTCAGTAGAGGGGTTCTCATCAGTGCGCTACTGTTATACGTACGTTCTACGAATTACGTCCAAAAGTCATACATTTTATTCTGTTATTTTCCCTAGTGCAGGTGAACACACGTAACTGGGAGCTAGTGTTGTCTGCTGTGTACGCCTATGACACTTGTGAAAATAGTTTATGGACGTACCACTGTCAACAAGGCTGGTGGCAATGAAATAAACGTTCGAACCGATCACACCAATATCTTGCAGCTTTTTCTGTCGGCTTGCAGTAGTAACGGTCAATGCCCTCTGTCGTTGAAGGTCAACGACCGCAACAATAGCTTTTAATGGGCGGCCGTGCGCACGCGCTCTTGCTCACAGGTGTCGTGGTTAGGCGCCCAGCTGTAGTGTACGGTACTGCGGTGGCCGGATACCATGGCAGGTGGCCGCAATCCTTGTGTGTTTGTGTTGTTTGCGGCTGGGATTGTTGCTCTGCAATAGCAGCCAGCGCTCCGTTCATTGGGGCTCTCAACTTCCGTGTTCCGTTCCGTCCTTATACGGGATGAGTGTGCGTGTTTGTGTATTCTCTCTTTCTTCCAGTTTCTCATCTTTTCCACGTGCACAGTGCATGGCTGCATTATGTAGCTTATAGCTCTTGCGCTCTTCCTGCGTTACTTTGTTGATTTCGTGCGATATTTGTAATACTAATGTGCTTGTGTGTGTGAGAGCAGGCGTGCGGCCGTACCGCTGTGCCATGTGCGAGAAGTCGTTTACACAGCGGTGTTCGTTGGAGTCGCACTGTCTCAAGGTGCACGGCCTACAGCACAGCTACTCGTACAAGGAGCGGCGAAATAAGGTCTACGTGTGTGAGGAGTGCGGCCACACCACCATAGAGCCGGAACAGCACTATTTCCACTTGAAGGACCTGCACCCCAACAGTCCGGCGCTGCTCAAGTTCTACGACAAGCGGCATTTCAAGTTCAACACCAATTTTGCCTCAATGCTGCTGCATGTGCGCTCCTAAAACATGCGCGCGAGTACGAACCGCTTACACACACATACGCATGCACGCATACATATGTGTATGGGTGTTCGAAATGTTAATGTTTGTGGGCACATGTGTTAATACTATTCGCCTGTATGTTGTTATTTTTTAAATGTTCACACACACTATATATATATATATATATATATATATATATATATATATATATATTTATATATATATATAGTATTTAATGATCGACTGGCTTAATGTTTTTAATTTGTACTTTGAATATATTTATATATGCGCTCGGCGTTTACGGTGCAGCGGCGACGTTATCGGTGTGTCGGCTGGCGTTGTGTATGTGTGTCGACCAGTGGCAATATAAATGCGTATGTATGCGCGCGTGTGTATGTATGTATACGAGTGTTGCTGTATTTGATCTCCTAAAAAAGCTCTTTTTCTCCTTTATCGCAAGTTTTCAATTTGGAGTTTAGCTGGTGCGGTTTTTTCTTATTTTTTTTTGGACGGGGAACGACGTGATCATATATGTGTGTGTGTCTGTACGCACACACTGCTCATTTACACACACATACGAATTTCGCGGGACTCCAAACTGCACCTTACTCCCGAGCATTTATGGCATTATTTTCGCACACGCCCGTATAACCGCGCTTGGTTGTGCTTATGTATATTTGTATTTCTACGTATATGTGTGCGTGTGTTACATTCCTTGAACGGCACAACAATTATTTTACTTGATATACACAAGCCTCTTGCTGTTTTTAACCACGAAAAATGTTCGCGCAAGACGAGCGCAGTTGTGCAGTATCCATTCCTCCTGTCAGTACATCTGTGTGTATGTATGTGTGTGTGTGTGCGTCGGCATTTAGATGTTCGTGAGTGAATGTTTGAAATAAAAGCCTACTCAATGTATCACATGCTGAACATCATATCTCCTGCATTAATCATGCAATCACCAATTCGACACACAAATAGACTCTATTTCCACACATGCACACACAGTTGAACAGTGTACACGCAAAAACCGAACGCAATTATTTCATGTTAACTGATAAAGCCATTTCCGGGCGCATATGTATGAGACCAAATCGGCGCTGATGGCGCGTTAAATCGCCCGATCCAATCAACGGACATAACAGCATTGGCGTCACCGCTCTTCTGACTGGTTAAATATAGAGGTCGCGACCTGCAACTGGAGCTTATTTTTATCTATCATTGACCAAGACAAACCAACATGAGCAAATACCACGCGCACCAATCTGGTATACAAACAGAGATATAGCTACCGCACAGAACAGCGTATTTTTTGAACTATAATGCGCACAAAGAGAATATGTGCTTAAACGAAAACGCTTCTATAGCTTACAAGGCGTCTCAAGATCAGTATCAGTATGTCGAGCAATGTTAAAATTATTCAAATATTTTGGTTCAGTTTACGTGCCTTACAATACATTTTGCCTACGAAAATGGAGCATTTGTCTGACAGAACAGTGCCTGATAGTGCGAGCAATACGGTGGGTGTTACATTCAAAGGCAGCGCACGCACATTATCACTTGCTGGCCTGTAGCGTGGTCGACAGCCACTCCATGGCCTGGTCGAGCCCCTCGCCGCGAATCGCCGACGTCTTGAAGATCTGAAAGGTGCGATTTTTGAGCGCCTCCAGGCCGAGACACGAGTACACCTCTGCCACCGACATGGCGCCGTCCATATCCTGCTTGTTGGCCAACACGGCTAACACAGCGCCACTCAGCTCCTCCTCCTAGCACACACACATACATACACACATAGCCTATGTCAAGCATAGCCTAAGTATATCAAATGATTCTACCCCGCAAACTGTGAGAGAGACAAAGACAGAGGTGTGAGTGTATATAAGAACCGTATTCACCTCCAGCATGGAGACCAGCTCTTGCTTGGAGACACCCATACGATCTCTGTCGACCGAGTCAACCACATATATGATCGCATCAGTACTGGCATAGTAGCAGCGCCAGTAAGGTCTGACACACACGCACGCACACACACACACGCACGCACACAAACACACCAATATTTTATCGCTGTTTAAAGAAATACTAGACAAATATTGGAAAAGAGACAGGACAGTCCGAGCATAGCTCATATCCTGTAACTCAACTAGGTGAGTACACACACACAGACACACACACACACACACACACACACACACACACACACACAAACACACACACACACACACACACACACACACACACACACAGTTCGTGTTGTGGCTTGAATAAGTAAGGACGTGATTGGCAGTGCTCCATGCGATTGGCTGTGACATTGAGTGCATTGAGTGCAAGTACAAGTTGTGGTGTTGTGTGGGCGCGATTGCTGGAGCTACTGGTGGTGAAATACTGGTGCTGGTGAGCTACTGGTGGCGGTGAGCGGTAAGGCTAAACGGCAAACAATTGCTACTATGTCCGGCAGGGAAGACAGAGAAAAGGAGAATCAAAAAGCCCGGTTTCAGTATAAACGAAAATGCGTGAAACATTGAGAGGATCTATGAAAAGATTGTCGAGCTCAGAACAGTAGTTGGGATGCTGAAAGGGAAAAAAACAAGCTAAGAAAGCTAAGCAAGAAAGCAAAGCTAGCAAGCAAAGCTAAGCAAGCAAGAAAGCTAGACCTGCAAGTAGAGTAAATGACAGCGCAAATGAGGGACCTGTCAAAGGAGGTCACAAGCCTTAAGGAGGAAAACCAAAGAGTGGTCAATAAGAACAGAGATCTGAGGGAAAGACTGGAGTTTCTGGAATACCCAAACAGGAAGCTCAAAGACAGACTCAAAGAGGCGGAAAAATAGGCAAACAGCAAAGAGAGGAAAATTAAGAGATGAAAGAGAAACAGGTGGGTGGGGGAAGATTCAGGAAGCTAGAGAAGGAAGCTTCAGAGAAATAATGCAAAAACAAAAGGAGGAGAATAAAGAGCTAATGAGAAAGCTTTACTGAGGATGTCACAAAAGAGGGTCTGGTCAGAGATATCGTTGAAAGAAAAAAGATGGAAGTGATTTATGTAGTGGAGGAAGATAAGGTGCAGTACAAAAAACAAAGAATATTCCAAGAGATGAAAAAACGATAGAGGTGATAGCAAAAGTAGAGGATGAACCTAATGATATCACAGGCGAAATTGACGTAGTACATAGATTGTGGCAGTACCAGCAAGGCAAATCCAGACCCATAATTATATAAATTGCCACACGAAGCGCTGCAACGAAAACGTTGGAAAATTCGTGGACGCTGGCAAAAGATGTCAAATACGAGAAAGTGGGGATACGCAAGAACATGAACTGGGAAGAGAGACAGGAGCTTACTGAAGGAATTCGCGAAGCAAAAAAACGAGACGAGAACGGATGATGAAAAGAACAAATTTGCATGGAGATACATAGAGAGAAGGATAAGAAAGTGGTACCTCAAACAGGAATGGATAAGAGCCCTGGATTTATCAAGAAAGAATATTTAAGACAAGGCTACACAATAATGTACACAAATATGGATGCATTCTTATCAGGAAGATTGGAACTCATAGATTACCAAAATGAGAATCTGAACCTGAAATGAAAATGAACCTGCCATTGTGGCAATATCCGAAACCAAGCTAAAAAAATGTGGACATAGGAGTGGTTAGCAGTAATTATATATTTAGGAAGGATAGAGAAAGTAAAGCAGGGGTGCAGTTATACTACTGGTTAAGAGAGGTATAACGGTTGTCAAATGTGATGCAGGAAAGGGAAACGTGGACTTTCTTGGTGTTCAAGTGTTAAGGAACAGGCACAATATATACACGGCTGTAGTGTATGTACCACCCAAAACCAGGGCGTGAGATTATAATTAATATAAATAACTTTAGGAAGAAACACCTATTGGGATACAAAAATGGCAAAATAAAATAAAGATGAAATAATAATGGTTGAATTTAATTGGAGAGGTCGACTGGCAAAACTGGGAATCAAACGGTGTACCTAAATGTTGGGGAAGCATGTTGATTGGTAATTTATGGATAATATGATGACACAATACGAAAGTCACCAGAATAAGATGAGACGATCGACCATCTATGATAGACTTGGTATTTACAAATAGCACATTTGATCAGGAGCATTAAACACATGAGCCCAATGGGTAAGTGCTCACATGGTACTGTGGAGGCGTGCAAGTTGCGTTGAGTGTTTGTGGTTGGGCGTTTGTATGTTTGCGAACGTGTGTTAGTGTGTCCTGTCGTGTGTGTACGTTTCGCTCGCTTGTATGCGTGTCTGGTGTGTATCCATGTCAAGTGTGTGGTTGCATGTCAGGTTGTGTATGCGTGTCAAGTGTATGCATGCTGTGTGTAGTCAGTCTTGGGTCAGTGGTGTGTCCGGTGTGTATGTGTCTACTGAACTAGTATGTCTGTGTATATCCTTTTGTATTGTTGAACGCGTTTAGGCGTGTGTGTGGGAATATGACCGTGTGAATGGTCATGTGACAATGTGAAAGGTCACATGACCGAGCTTATATAACACGGCACACTGCCGGTCAACTGGCATTCGCTCTGATTTGCTGGTATTAGCTTGTATTGTGATCTCGCCTGCAATAGACTTTTGTCGCCGTGTCTTCCTAGTTTTCAATGTGGCTTCATGACGCCACATACTGGTGACCCCGACGTGATCGTCTTCGACACCTACGTCTTTTCACGTCTTCTGACGCCTACGAGGTTCACATCTTCCGTGAGTTTTGATTTCTTCATTTCATCTTTTTCCTTTAAATTTCTTTCTTCATTTAATTTACCATTTCATTTTTTATGTTCAATTTGTTCATAAATTTAACTTTCGTTATGGCGAGTGATAACGCCGCTCCATTTCCCACTGAGAACGGGGCCGAAAGTACACCAGTGGTCGAAGTTTTCGCTTCTTCTGTGCATGGCGTGACTATTAAGCCACCGCCTTTCATGGATAATTGCATGGAAGGCTGGTTCGCAATCATGGAGGCACAATTTCGCCTCCAGCGAGTGTCGGTAGAGTCCACAAAATTCTACCACGTCATCGCAGCTCTGCCCCCGAACGTGGTGTGCAAAGTCAGTCCTGCTACAATGGAGCAAGAGTCATACTCACAGCTCAAATCCGAGGTTCTCCAGACTCTCGAGAAATCCAAAACGGAGCTGTTTGAGGAGCTCATTTCTAGCACTGTCATGACAGGTCGACCATCTGTCTATCTTAGTGAGCTGATGGCGCGTGCACGCAAAGTAAAAGTGACGGAAGATTTAGTTCATCACAAGTTTACTCAGGCGTTACCACCATCACTCGGCCCGGTCTTGGCTGCACAACAGCAGACACCGCTGGAACAGCCCGGCAAGCTGGCAGACGAGTTGACCCCGCTGGTGCCGTCGCAGTGCTTGGCCGCGCCCGGTATGTTTGCCCAGGCAGCGACCACTCATCGCTGCGGACGACAGCAGGAGAGAGTATCAAGGGCCAGATACGGCATAGGACTGCAGTCTTTTCATTCCGACCAACGCCCGAAAGTGTGTCGTGGTCATATATTTTTTGGCTCCGCTGCACGCACGTGCAAGCCATGGTGTCAGTGGCCACGGAAACCAGCAAATCTGGCGATGCAACTATCATCCAGGGGCTCCTCGCCGGTGCCTGCCGATCTTTCTCGTCCGTCGACCCCGGAAAACTAGATCGGCAGGCCATGGTAGCTGCATCAGGTGGCCTGCCGCTCCTCACAGTAGCAGCTCGTGTCGGAACCAAATGGTTGTCCTTCATTGTTGACACCGGAGCAGGCGTCTCTGTCCTTCCGCGGACCGAGGTAAGCACACTGTCGGTCCTGCCAACATCAGTGCGGTTATCCGCAGCCAATGGTCAGCCCATGACAGTACACGGCGAGAAAACAGCCCTCACCAGTACACGGTGAAGTTCGTGTCGACATTGTTCTGCAGAAGCTGCGTCGGAAGTTCACATGGACATTTGTAGTATCCGACGCAGTGTCTCCGTTGCTGGGCCACGATTTTTTGCGCCACTTTAAACTCATAGTCGATTGTCATCACAACTGCATTCGTGACACCACAACCTCGCTGCGAGCGCCGGCTAAGGTAAGTGGTGCACAACCGGTTGGCCTTGTCGTCAACGACTTGAATAATTTTCCTCATACTGTGCGCACGTTGATGTCTGATTATCATTCGCTACTTGCACCACGGTCAAACAATATGATTTCCATGCCTGTTCAGCACAGCATTGACACGGGCAGTGTCGCACCGGTCTTTGCTCGTCCTCGCCGACTGACGCCCGACAAAGATAATGCCGCTCGATCTGCTTTCGATGATCTCTTAGCGTCCGGTGTCGTCCGTCGCTCCAACTCGCCGTGGGCTTCTCCGCTTCATATGGTTGCTAAGAAAGCACCCGGCGAGTGGCGCATCACTGGAGATTATCGGGCGCTCAATGTCAAGACTGTGCATGACATATTCCCGATCCCACATATCCAGGATCTGTCAGCACATTTAGACGGCATGCCAGTATTTTCCAAATTGGACCTACTCCGGGCATATCATCAGGTTCCGATGAGTGAAGCCGACATACCGAAAACCGCTGTAGTGACTCCTTTCGGTTTATTTGAATATTTGTTTATGCCGTTGGGTCTCAAAAACGCCGGAGCCACCTTTCAGCGCATGATGAGTACGACACTTGCCCACCTGTCGTGCACATTCTTTTATCTAGACGATGTTATCGTGTTCTCGGTTGACGAGCAGCAGCACACGCGCGACGTCACGTGGACGGGGTGCCTAGACCCATCTCGTTTTTTTCGAGGAAGCTTTCTGCCGCGCAGCGGAAGTATATACTCTGTCTACGACCGCGAGTTGTTGGCCGCTTATTACGCCGTGGTAAATTTCCGTCATTTCCTGGAGGGGCGAGTGGTAACGCTGCTAACCGATCACAAACCGCTCGTCTAGGCTTTTCGCAGTCCTCGCATGGCTAAGTCAGACAGACAGCAGCGGCATTGGTAATATATTACCGAATATGTGGCCGATGTTCAGCATGTTCGCGGCACCGAGAACGTGGTCGCAGATTGCTTTGCGAGAGATGTGAACGTCATCCAATTGGAAGCATTTGATCTGCCCGCCATTGCGCGTGGTCAGTTGGGTGAACCAGATGTTATTAATCACGCCGACAGCCTGAAGAAGTTAAACTTGTCCGATGATATCGTACTACTGTGTGATACAACAACGCCTCATCCTAGGCCGTTTCTACCGCAGAGATGCCGGCTTCACGTGTTCCAGCAACTGCACAATATTGCACATCCTGGAGTTCGCGCCAGCACACGCGTGATGAAATCCAGGTATGTATGGCCTCACATGGACAAAGATATTAAGGATTGGGTAGGTAGTTGTACTGCCTGCCAACAATCAAAGATAACGCGCCACACAAAGTCGCCACTGTCGCAGTTTGATCCTCCTAGCGCGCGATTCGAGGTGGTGCACTTAGATCTCGTCGGTCCTCTGCCGCCGGCGGTTACAGCTGGTCACTCATTTTCCACGCCGTTCAGATACATACTGACATGCGTCGATCGTGCAAACCGCTGGCCCGAGGCGATGCCACTCACTGACATCACTGCATCATCTGTCGCCAACGCCTTTTTCACGGGCTGGGTTTCGCGTTTCGGTGTCCCACTCCATGTGTTAACGGATCGCGGAACCCATTTTGAATCTGAACTGGTCGAGGAATTATCCAAACTGGTAGGTTTCCATCGTGTTCGGACGACCGCCTATCATGCCCAATCTAACGGCATGGTAGAGCGTCTTCATCGTGTAATTAAAACAGCTATCATAGTCCGTAAAGAATGCTGGCTTTCGGCTCTTCCGGTCGTCATGTTGGGGATCCGATTGCTGCCAGCGGAGTCCGGGTTTTCGCCATTCACAGCCGTTACTGGTGGATATCTGCTGTGTCCTCGGGTGCCAACAGGCGACAACGTGTCCATTAAAGCACAGCACGACTTCGTGGGCGAACTCAACAAGAGAATGCAGGAGATCGTCTTTCACAGTTTGTCAGCCGGCACGTCACACAGCGCTCCGACATCCTACGTGCCAGCGCAGCTGATGAAATGTGAGCATGTGTGGTTGCGTGTCGATCGTATCCGCCGTCCACTCGAGGCACCATATCGGGGCCCTTTTCGCGTCGTATCCAGAACGCCGAAGGTTTTCACCATCGCTCTGCCAACCGGCGGATCAGAGTCCGTCTCAATAGATCGTCTGAAGCCAGCCATTGTCACTGCTGCGTCACCGGTCAAGGCCCCTTCGTCGCAGCCTCGTCCGGTTCCACGTGCACGTGTTACGCCCGCCAGCACCACTACGGCACGGCCTGTTCCTGTACCTGCTCCTCGTGCATCGCTACCAAAGAAAATCACTACCAGATGCGGTCGTACGGTTAGATTCAAGACAACACCGGATTTTCACTATTTTTGATGATTTTGTATTACTGATTTATCGTGTTCTATTCAGGACTTGTCATGCTGCTGCTATATATTGCGTGTGCCTATCTTGACATGTATCACGTGGACCAGTCGTGGTAAGTGTCATTTGAACATTTGGATGTTCGAATGTGTGAGAATATTGCGTCTATATTGGGTATGTGTGTGTGTGACTACGTATGCATGTGCGCACATGTGTATGTATGATTTGTATGTGGTGGATGTGTATACAAAAGGACACACACAGACATACTAGTTCAGTAGACACATACACACCGGACACACCACTGACCCAATACTAACCGCACACAGCATGCATACACTTGACACGCATACACAACTTGACATGCAACCACACACTTGACATGCATACACACCAGACACGCATACAAACGAGCGAAACGTACACACACGACAGGACACACTAACACACGTTCGCAAACATACAAACGCCCAACCACAAACACTCAACGCAACTTGCACGCCTCCATAGTACTCCGCCGCCTGAGAACGGAGTTCATAACACGTAGTATGACCATAGCGTGCGAAAAACAAACAAAATACAGTTATGACGAGAGAAATAACATGATGCAAAATACAAATATAACATGCCCCACATTCACATGAAAACGCCGTCATATCATAGCACGCAATTCTGTAAACACTTGACGTAAACTACAAAGAACAAGTGATAATTCACCGACGTTCAAGTCACAGCAGCATATTAAACAATTATGTGCAGATTTGCGAACGATGCGACACATGTAATACGCGTAAAAACAAAACACATCTCCCATCAAACGAGGTGACCGATATAACACTCACTGTCAAGGTCGGTCGCAATACCGTGAACAATAAGGGTTCGGCAAAGGGGCCCCTCAACATTCGGGCCCCCCGGACGGGGGGGTGCGGACCCGGACACGTACGGGGTGCGGTTGCTACGGCTCTGTTAAGGAGAGACTGGAATGAAAAAATCCTGGTTCAACAAGGCATGCAATAACGCTAGGAATATAAGAGCCTGGAATAAAATGAGAAAGTGAAACACGGAAGAAACCCGAAAGAAGTGAAAAATCGCGAGGAATGGGTATGTATATATACGACGGCAAGAACAAATGAAGTATGAAAAAGATATTCTGAACAAGCGTCACAAAACACCGAAATTGTTCTACAAATATATAAACAGCAAACTCAAGCAGAAAGTCGGAATCGATTCATTCCTCACAAAAGATGGATTATGTGACGATGCCAAGAAAATGAGCGAAATTTTGAACAAACAGTTGTTTTCACCAATATTTTTTCACCAACAAATCTGAGTTTACATGGAAACAAGTACGATCCAGGACACCACCAACGAAAAGTGCAAGACTGGTCAAGAGTGACATACTGCGAAGGCTAAGTGAATTGGATGGCAGAAAATTAACTGGGCCAGATGGAATATCGGGAATGGTATTGGAAGTGTGCAGAGAGCAATTAATCAAGCCTATTTACAACATATTTGAAAGTAATTTAAATACAGGCAAAGTTCCCAACGATTGGAAGCAAGCATGGATTGCATCAATATTCAAAAGTGGTGCAAGGAATGATCCAAGAAACTATAGGCTCATATCATTGACATGTGTAATCTGTAAGAAATATGAGAGAATCATAAGTAAGGAATGGGTGGACTATCTGGAAAATACCAAAATTAGGTCTACAAAACAGTATGGCTTCAGAAGAAAACTGTCGAGTCAAACGAACCTGGCGGACTTTTACTCAAAAGTCACTGACAGCCTACAGGAAAGAGATGGATGGGTAGATCGTATCTACCTAGACATGAAAAAACCTTTGACAAAGTGCCAATAACTAGATTACTATGCAAACTGATGTTGGAGGTATTGAGGGAGGGTTGCATAAGGCGGTTCATCGAGGCGCACCATTGATCTCCAGCCCCTCAATCAAAAACACCAGGGCACCAGGGAAACCCATCATACCGTCTCATGAGCTAAACAGGCGAGGTCCATCCCACCCGGAGTGTTCAAGACGGTGACAGACGCCTGGAACGGGTACCACTCCATCGAAATCCGGTCCGAGGACTGACACAAGACCACCTTTCTCACCGAGCAGGGCCGTTACCGGTACAGATGGGTTCCAATGGGTTTCATGGCATCTCAAGATGCGTACACAGAACGGTACGATGCCATAATTGCCGACGGCGCTAGAAAATCGAAATGCATCGACGATGTCATCATGTGGGACGAAGACCTGGAAAGTCACTGGTGGCGCGTTATCGATTATATGGACCGCGTAGGGAGAGCGGGAGTCATCCTCAACCCCGCGAAACTACAGTTCTCGAACACCGAAGTCAATTTTGCGGGGTTCCGCATCTCCTCCAGTGGCGTGAAGCCCCTGCAAAAATATCTCGACGCCATCACCAGCTACCCGCGACCCGCAAACATCACGGACGTCAGGGCCTGGTTTGGCCTAGTGAACCAAGTGTCCCACCACGGCCGGACAACAATCATGATGGCGTCCTTCAAACCGCTGCTCAGTCCGAAAACCCGCTTCCAGTGGGGACCTGAACTCGAGCGGGCGTAACAGCGGTCCAAGGCGGTCATCGTTGATGCCATAGCCGAGGGCGTTGAAATATTCGATCCCCACCGCCGAACGTGCCCCGACGCCGAACCCCGACTGGTCTCAGATAGGGGTGGGGTACTGGCTACGCCCGAAGCACTATGCCTGTCATTCCAAAGTCCCAGGATGCTGCCCAGACGGATGACGGGTGACACTGGCGGGTTCACGATTTTTGCGACCAGCGGAAGCCCGGTACGCCCCCATCGAAGGCGAGGCGCTCACGGTGGCGTGGGCTCTCGACAATAGTCGCTTTTTCACTCTAGGGTGTCGCGACCTCGTTGTCACCACAGACCACAAGCCACTGGTCAAGATACTGTCCGACAGAGCTCTGGACGAGATATCTAATCCGCGACTATTTCATCTAAAGCAATGCACACTCATGTGGAGATACCGCATCATACACGTTCCGGGAAAGGACATCCCTGCAGCAGACGCCACCTCACGCAACCCAGCGTCATGACAAGAGGACACGGGTGACACAAGACTTCCAAGCGACCTCTCGGCGTTTCGGGTGCACACAACCGCAAGTGATATCGACGCACCCATGGTGGCGTCACCCAAGTGCGCCGCGGGCAAACTCGGCGCAATCACATGGGACCGAGTCAAGAACGCCACAGCATCGGACGGGGCCATGACGAAGCTGACATCATACATACGGTGCGGATTCCCTGCATCAAGAGACGATGTGCCCGAAGAGCTCCAGCCGTATTGGCAGCACCGGAACGAGCTGTCCACTGTGGATGACGTGCCAATGATCGGCGGACGAATCGTGGTACCTCCGTCGCTACGCAACGAGGTCCTACGCGTCCTTCATGCTGCTCATCAGGGTTGTAGCAGTATGTACAGTAGAGCCCAGCACACGGTCTTCTGGCCCGGCCTAACAAAAGACATTGAAAGCACTCGTCACAGATGCTGCGACTGATGGCGGACCTCGCCGTCCCAACCACGCGCGCTGCCTGCCGCACCAACAGTCCCGTCACGCCCCTTCGAGGCAATCACAGCCGACTTCTTCACCACAAAAGGCGTCGGGCATCTAGTGATCGTTGACCGCTTCAGTGGCTGGCCACAAATCGTGGCCTCAGCATCAGGCTCAAGGGGCTTCAAGAGAGCCCTCGTAGACTTCTTCGCCACCTTTGACGTTCCCCAGGAGCTGAGTACCGACGGCGGCCCCGAGTTTACAGCCGGCGAAACAACAGACCTACTGAAGCGATGGGGAGTCCGTCATCGGCTGTCGTCTGCGTACCACGCAGTGTCAAATGGCCGCGCTGAAGTCGCCGTAAAATCTATGAAGCGCCTCCTGATGGCTCCGGATGACACCGACGGTAGCGTCTCATCGGAAAGCGTGTCCGCGGGTCTCCTCCAATATCGCAACACCCCCGACCCTACGACGGGTGTTTCCCCAGCGCAAATAGTTTTTGGCAGGAGCATCCTCGACCTTCTTCCCGTGGCACCCAACTCCCAAATCTTCAGTTGTGACAAGGTCCATCCAGTATGGCATGACACCTGGGAGCGACAAGACGCCCTGAGTCTGAGATTCGCAAAACAATCCGAGAAACTTCAAGCACAGAGTCGCCCCCTCAGTCCACTGGAGCCGGGCGCCAGTGCTGGTGCAAAACCAAGCGGGCCCCCACGCCAAACGATGGGATCGCTCGGGTGTGGTAGTCGACGCCAGGCCCAGCGACCAGTACCTCGTCAAGATCGAGGGCTCGGGAAGGGTAACCCTGCGCAACCGGCAATATCTTAGTAGAAAAAGAAGAAGAGAAGTAGAAGAGTCCACGTAGGTCTCACAGGGACCGTCCTACCACCGGCCCTCCCACAAACTATTAGCCACACACACCCTATACGCGATTCAGCCGCCTCAGCACCACCAACCCTCACCAGCGCGACGGGCCCTCCACCAGCCCCTGACAGGGCACCACAAGCAAGGCCATCCCTGGACAGGGAAACGAGAGACACCACACCGGCAAATCCGAGTGCCACCCAACAGTCAGTGGACGACGACCAACATCCTCTCGACGCACCAGCTCCAGGCGACAACCTCGGCACTGAGAGACCACAGCGGCACAGAAGGCCACCCGCTCACCTACGCGATTACGTCACCGATTTTTGAGTTTATGCCTATAAACTGGGGGGGATGATGAATAATAGGTAAGCACCCAGGTACTCGATATTGCACTATCGAGTACTCGATTCCAGCGGTACACACAATACGCATAGAGAACAGCGTCTTCCAGCACCGCTATTGTCAATTACCGTCTCCTCACATGTTGACATACTAAGTACGTTTGTATTTACTATTTCCTTGTGTTTGTTAACGTTAGATTTGACGATCATATGCGTTCTCACTTTAAGTATATCTGTTTGTTTGTTCATGTATATCTGTTTGCAGCGAATATCATTCTCTATCGGGTAATACAGGCGTTCCGTGTGAGGATATCTTTTGATCAGAAGGTGGACATTTCATGGAAGGGGTGGATGAAGAAAAGGACCTGGGTATAATTTTTCAGAATATCTGATCATGTGAACGAAACATAGGCTAAGTAGTAAGTATGGCGTATCAAACAACAGCCCAAATTAGAACATTATTTAATTATTTAGATTGCGAAGCACTAAACAATTATGTTGCTCAAATAAGACCCAAGTTGGAGTAGTTTGGACCTGTCTGGACGTCATACAAAAAAAAGATATAACAAAATTAGAGAAGATTCGAAGAATATTTTCGAAACTGTTCCCAGAATTAGAGAAATTACCATATGAAGACAGACTAAAAACACTTGGCTCAAGGACACTGCAAGAACGAAGGGAGAGAGGACATTTAATAGCGGGTTTCAAGCACTTAAATAGGTATGGCACAGTATTTGACATTTCGGAATACAAACAAAAAGAAGGAAGACGAGGGCACAACATGAAACTAAAGAAAACGAGACGCTGCAGCGACTTGAGGAAATATGGCTTCCCGTTTGGGTGTATTACCAAGTGGAATCATTTAAGCAATGATGTTGTGGGGGTCCCAACCATAAGTTCCTTAAAGTCGTTGCTGGACAAATGTGGCAATTACGACGGGCCAGCTCAAGCCATGCTCATCTCCCGTAAATACAACCCGCTGAGAGCACACACAGACACACACACACACACACACATACACACACGTGGTCCGATGTCGCCTGCATATAAGCTACTGCATATAACAGTAACAGTAGGCTAACAGTAACACGACGAAATATAAATATACATAAATGTACACAAATGGTTAAGCAAATACTATTGACACAAAGAGACACAAACATGTATACACATACACACAGCCTGATACACACACACACACACACACACCGGATGCTGGTCTGTCCACCCAGGTCCCACACTTGAAACTTCAGATTGTTGTAGGTCACTTGCTCAACGTTGAAGCCGATCGTGGGAATTGTCGTTACTACCTCGCCCACCTGCAGTCTGACACAACAGCAAAAACAAGAATAACAACAACTATAATAACACCAACATCAAAAGCATCAACAGTAACAGCAACAGTAATAACACAGCAATCTGGTACTGGAGCTGTGGCGTCTACGCTGTGAGTTCATCCCCCCAATTTGGGGGCCAAACTGCACCATCAAACCTTCTAGCCTTATCAGAACGAGGATGTCAAGCTCCTGGAATCAGCTCCCGTTACCCGGGCTCCACAGGTCTTTTTTCAACTCCGTACAACTGGCTCAAATAATGACACCATACCACACATACAGACACTACACCACACCAACACCGCTAGCCTCATACACACACGCTCATCCCCATATCCTCATAACCAGCCACTCACATCACGCTGACGTACGAAAGGCTCAGTTCAATGCAACTCATGCTTGAACTGGTGTCACACCACATACACATCACTTCGAAACATCACACAATACACACGGTCATTCATCTGCTCATTATGTACACCAAGCCCATCAACACCTGCACATACACTGACACCGGCACATCCATCAACACCATCAGCAGCGGCCCCAATCTCATCAGTCACCTATGTCATATCTATCAACATCACCGGTGCACCGGTAACATCAGCATCGCCGACATAATTTCCACACAACCCGTTCACCCTCACAATCATCAACCACTGCATCCTCCTCCTCACAATCATCACGATCACCATCAGATCTCCCACAATCATCACACTCATCAACACATTCAAAACCAAAGCCTCCATCACCATCAATAACACAACACCTCAACTACACTCACACACACTCAAACATTAAGCCGTGGTCACATTAGGTCAATTGTTGGCCAAGCCAACGATTGGCCTGCAGCGGACAATCGTGGGCTAGGCCAACAGTTGGCTTGGTCAATAATTGGCTTGCGAGTGGTCACACGAGGCCAGTAATTGTCCAAGCCAATAGATGTGGTGCAGAGTACATCGGTGTGGATTATTTCGCTTTCCTGACTATACCATTTGAATTTTGATTTAATTCAGGTGTATTCTTGAATGTACAGATCATAACTATATTCTGATCGTATACTATACATATATTGAACATATTCTTCAGCTTTTATATTTTTTTATAATTATACATATATATCATGATTCAACTCAGTTTGATAGCCTGTGATGTCTTGTGTTTTTGTGTTCGTTTTATTGTGGCAATTTTATCATGATGAGGTGGAATCTGTAATATAATATTTGTAAAATTTATGAAAATATTTGATACATTACTAGATTAAATGCTGATAAATAGATATATAGGTAAATATATATAAAGGCTGTAGAATATGTTTAATATATGTATATTAAACGATCAGAATATATTAATGATCTGTACATTCAAGAATACACCTGGATTAAATCAAAATTCAAATGGTATAGTCAGGAGAGCGAAATATACCACACCGACGTACTCTGCACTACAGCTATTGGCTTGGACAATTACTGGCCTCGTGTCAACATTCGCAAGCCAATTGTTGGCCTAGCCAACGATTGTCCGCTGCAAACCAACAGTTGGCCAGGCCAATCGTTGGATTGGCGAACAATTGGCCACAACCATGGCTTAACTTACACCGCGCACACATAAACATTATCCAGCTTAATATCGACCGCATCAACACAAACAATATGAACTATTTCAAGAAGCAAAACTACAACATCACATAACTTCCACATTCCATAACTACAGTAGCATACGCCAAGACCGCACTAGCGGTCGAAGCGGTGATCTCATCACAATACGCAAATCTATAAACTGCACAAACACCGGCATACAGATACAATCATTACTGCCATCACACAATAAAACATAAATTCATGCTATAAGCTAAATTACGCATTTGAACACAGCAGTGGAAAGTCTAATGTTACCTAACCTAACCTAACATAAATTCAATCAATCCAAATACGCACCGGTACACCTTCTCACACATCAATAATTATTGATGAATGTGGGCGTTGAATATAATCAACGCTTACATTCCACCACAAACATCACCAACGGTACCTTGCAACTACACACCAGAACTACACAACATCACAAATACACCAAACATCATACTGAGCGGAGATTTCAACGCCAAAGACCCTGCCTGGTACATCCACAATGCACACACTAACAGAGGCACATATATACTGCAACAAACAAAACACCTCTACATACTCAATAACACTCACCAACACACTCACTCATCAGGTACACTATCGCCCATCATCACCCGACACTACATTCTGTTCACCCAACCTCACTCAAACAACCACATAGAAGATGGTCAAAGAGCTTGGCTCCGACCACCTCCCAATCATCATCACTACCAAGGCTAGAGTAACACCAAACACGCATACGCACCTACACTAATCATAAAAGCACATTGAACACAATTCACGCACGACACAGAGCAGGCATAAACCGAAATAAATAAAACATTAATCACAGACATAAAAACAGGCCAATATTTAACAACATCATACACAAAACAAACAAACAACACATTCCAAAAGGCAACAGCAAACATCACAATCCAAAGTTTACACACGAAATTCAAACACTCATCAAACAACGTGATTAACTGAAACACTCTCCGGCACCACACTCACATAGTACATCAGATCAAATACACGCACTCAACACAACTGTTAACAGCAAAATACACGAACACAAATCGCTGAAATGACACTTCATAAAAACCCTGGATCACAAATCAAACACAACAAAATTATACAATACACTCAAGAGTATCACACTATCAAACAGCAACGTAACACGCACACACGAAGCCATCACAACCGATACAACATCAGTACCATCAAATAAGCAACAAGCTAACACACTCATTAATCACTACTCATACATCAGCCACATCACACCATCACATGAAGACAGACAAATCAACAGACGTGAACACACATTCAGCAAAGATCCACTATACACACCAGGGTTTGTATGGTTTAAACCACGTGGTTTTTTAGCCGCTTCAACACATACGTGTTTATATATCTATGCATGTATTTCTTGGTTAGATAATTATTAATATATTTCAAAATATATATCACACTCACACATTTGTGTGTTGTTACATATTGAATACCAGTGGTTGCCGCGTGCGATAAAAATGAGCGATAAACGATAAACCATAATTATCGCTGAGGTCAAACCTTTCATCGTTGATCGTTTATCGCAAAGTTTTCTAAAAGTATCGCTCATTCACTTACCGCTAGTCCCAAAAATGAGGAACGATAAACGACAGGTTCAAGACTTTTGTTAAAAAAATGTGTGTAGCCGGTCAATCACACTATTATTCACAGCTGTAGTGTGTCATTCTCGCTGGAGTTCTCTAATTAGGAGGGTGTGTGTCGCTCTCTCCCATGCGCCTTGACCCACCCCAACCATGACCCCTTCATGTTGAAGCAAGTGGCCCCTGCCCTTGAGGAAGACATCAAGAAGAGGTTCATCGGGAAATCGTCACCACCATCACATTCACACCTGACCCTCTCCACTCCAGCAAGATCCAGGACATAGTGACAGAAAAGCCTAAGGAAGCCAGCGACCCATTTGCCTTCCTGGGGAGCCCAACTGTCATGGAGAAGGATGAGCCCAGCATTGAGGAGCTCATCAAGGAAGTGGACGCCTGGGGCAGGATCAAGGTGACAGAGGTAAAGCCTGGTAATCCCCTAGCATGTACATGGAGAAGTGGATCTCGCTGTTCATAAAAAACAAGCCGGCCTTGCCCAGCTCTGCTGCCGTGGAGCGCGTGTTCAGCACTGCTGGTGACGTCCTCAGGTCCCGTACAAGCATGGCCAACGACAGGTTTGAAAAGCTGGTCTTCATCAGGGGAAACGTGCAGCTCATGGATGCTGTCTTGAGGAAGAAGAGTAGGGAGGGATAGTCTGAGTCAGAGAGACGAATGTGGAATAGAACATGTTGGCCATATACTTGTTCCAGTGACAGTTTTTGTCTATTTTAACAAATTTTCACCGTGGAAAAATAGTTTGTATGCTTTCAAAAAGTATTTCAACTAAATAAAGGTACTTATCAATTATTGTTTTTGTTATCGCAAATTAACATTTTTTATCGCTATCGTTTTATCGTTTATCGCAGGTTGGGGTTTGAATTTTTTTATCTTTTATCGTTTATCGCAGGTTGGGGAAAAACATCGTTTTACCGTTATGGCAAGTTTACAAAAGCTATCGCAGAAGGCACTGTTGAATACACATAAAACATGTGGATAACGCATGGGACACAATCAACAACAATTATGAGTAGAGCAGCCGCAGGAAAATGTGACATCAGTCGGAAGACTGTGATGTCCACCGACATTGACCATTGAGCCTGTGATGTGCACCGACATGATCATGTGCAAACACATCATGGTCTGAAGAAATCCGATTATTATCTAGAGACACGCTAGGCCACGCCTCTTTCGTGTCAGTGATTACAAAATAAAATAGATTATACAGGAATCAGCCTTTGGGCAAAGCCAGTTGAGGTTGTACGGCAGATTTGTGCGGTGAAATTTGAGTGTGTAGTGAGTTAGACTGTGAAAGGGTGTCTGGTGCGTTATGACTGGACGAAAACCTGATCCAGTTAGGACAAATTTTGAGAGGAAGAATAACGGGTACAAAAGGTTGTTGTACTGTATGTTGTCGATGTGGACTCACTGTGGAAGGGCGGGCTGTTAGAATGAAAAAGCACTGGGAAAATTGTAGAAAAGTGAGCATCAACTATCAGCATGGAGCAAGGACTTGAATGGTCCGGAAATATGGACAAAAACAGGAGAAAATATTTGAGAAACGGCGAAGCCAAGCGATTAGTGATGAACACTTCATTGCTTACACTCTGGATCCGCGCTATATGGGGAGAAAAATTAATGCACAGGTTGATGGTCACTGATGTAGTCGGGGAACGATATCCTCAATTGCTTTCCATGATTACGAAACTCAGATGCAAAGCAGCACCATTCAATAAAAACTACCTGTCTAACAGAAATTAGTTACAGTAACAGTAATCGCCAACAAAATGGCCAAGGCATTTGACCTGGTAAAGGCATTTATGGTGGCAGCTGCATCCTCGGCTGGTGTTGAATCTTCTCAAAACTTCCATTAGTCCACACCAAACTTCGCGATCGTCTTGGCACAGAAAAGGCCGATACGAGTGAAATATATTAGTTATTAATATACATCATTTTATGCATTGTATATTTTGTGTGTATTTTTGTGTATTTATTAGATTTTTACTTGAACGAATAAAAATCAATAAAGGACTATAATACACATAATAAATCACGTGAGAAGTTTACTTGTTGCTACATACACCAGCTAGCAGTAGCAGGAAGCTGATGAGCACCGATATTCGATGTTTCTGGTGAAATAGGTATTGTGACTAAAAAGTATTCTTCTTTGAAAAATAACCCCAAAAAACCCAATGGTTTTTGTTTTTTTATATGTAAAAAGAACCATTTTTTACACACCATTGGCACATGCGCAGACACAACACATCATGCACAACATCAAACAATCATCAGCTTGCGGTCCAGATGGAGTAAGTAACATCCATCTGAAACATCTCGGTCTACAAGACATACAGACACTCACTAACATATCCAAATATAGTTACTCACACAACACAATACCACACATCTGGAAAACGAGCATCATCACACTACACAAACAAAGCATATATCCTACGCTACCTTCTTCGCATCGTCCAATCACACTGCTTTGCACAACATAAAAAACAGAGCACCTGATACTCAAACTAATTACACCACAAACCCCCCTCTCATAAGCACAACACGGATTAAGATCACTGCACTCTATAACCACACTACTCACAAATCTCAGACTATGATGAATAACATAAACAAAACAAAACCACCACACTACTCATATCACTGAACATCAGTAAAGCTTTTGATAGGGTCCCACGTCAGACTCTCGCAAACAAAATACTAAACACCCCACTTCAGAACAACACAAATAGATGGCTGGTCAATTAACTCACTGGCAGATGCGCTTATGTGAGGTACAACTAGAGATGCGACCTAAAAAAAAACCCTTTTTTTTGCCAAAAAAAACCGCGACCAAAAAAACACGTTTTTTTGTTTTTTTTGAAGAGTCATGCAAAGAATTCAAATTATGGAAATGATATATTTGGCATGTTGAATGAATTATTTTTTATCAACACATGGGTTATTCATGCTATTAGTGACCCTATCAAATTGAATTATCATTAAATATGCACAATATAATTGTTATAATGTGTCTGAAAGCCCTAATATCAAAATTGCAATTGTTTGCACGGTACTGTGCGGCACTTCTATGTACAGTACAGTTTTGCATTCAATTATTGAGTTAATCATTGTGTAAGAAAGCAGGGTTTGAGAACCGTTTTTATGCTTAAATCTGAAACTGTTTTAAAAAAACAACAGGTGGCATAATTTTTTATTATTTTTTACACATTAACTTTTTCGTGCCAGATATTAACTACGTTGGTTATAATAAGTTTCATCATTTCATTCAGCAGATCAATTATTTGCAAATATAAGAGTACAAACACTGCAAATATTTACACAAATACTACGAATATGCACACAAACTTAGTGTCCCTAATGAGACTACGAATAAAAGCGGGTCGCAGTGGCAACGGACCAGGAAAACAGACCAGAAAAACGGACAATATTTTCGTGTAGGAAAAAAAACAATTGAGGAAATATATTTGATGTACAAAAGGGTGTTTGAACACAAATAACTACATCAAAGAAACCATCATCCATAAAACCAGTTCTAAAAATAGGTTACTAATAAAAAACCAGTTAATTTGGTTCAACTTTCCTTGATCTGCCGCCAATTTTCTTTGCAATCTCTACATCTACGAAAACAGTTTTTTCAAAAAAATATATTTTGAAAAAAACCATGGTTTAAAAGAACAGTTTAAATTAAGTGGTTTAACCAGCCGCTTATACGTACCAGCAGGCTACTTGCTATACAAAAGGTATTTGAACGTACATCAATCAAATCTATCTTACATAGATACTGTTTTAGAAAACATTGTTTCATTAAAAAGCGTCAGTTTAAATGAATGTTTGTCAAAAAAAACACTTGACCAACCAATTAGCTTGTCTTGTTCTGCTGCCAACATTTTCTGGACCTGTACATTAATAAAACAAATTTAAAACCAGTTTGAAAAACACAAATGCATTTTTTCATAAAAAACACGGTTTCTTTTAAAAAAACATGATTATTCAATGAATTTGTTTTGTTATGCTGACAAATTATTTCAAATATCCACATAATTAAAACCATCTTCAAAAACATGGGTTTTCTCAATGAAAAAAGGCTAAACCACCGGACCCGGATGCACTTTCAAACAGTCTCCTGAGGTATTTATTGATAAATATTCTTGTTTTTTATACTATTATCAAATTATCTTTGAAATAAGACACGTAAAGATGTACAAAACATCAATTGAACTCATTTCTATGTACTAAAATCTAACATCCGATGACAATTGGGGCTAATTCTAAAGAAACCAAAAAAACAAAAAAAGACCTAATAAAACATGTTTTTTTGCAAAAAAAAACGCAACAAAAAAAACGTTTTTTTTGGCATCACTAGGTACAACGGTCAACCATCCCACACACGCTACATAACAAACGGAATCCTTCAGGGCTCCGTTTTAGCACCAGCACTTTTTACACAACATGCCAGCACCCACCACTCCATCAATTAAAATAGCATCACATGAAGACGAAATCACAATCACAAGCACACACAGAAACGCCGACACAGCAGCGCACACACTACAACCATACATCAACACACTTCAACACTGGTTCACCACAAACAAACTCAGCACTGCACCTTCCTTATCCAGAGCCACACTCATTACCAACTAGACATCCGAACACAACTACACACTACACACCACTATCAACAACACATAAACATATACACATACTTTTTATATTCCTGTGATGTGAATTTGCATGTATTGTACGTTGAGCTGCCCCGTGAATAACTGGGTCTCGATCTGCCTATGAGCGCGTATAGTGTATGTGCGTGTGCGTTTGCTTGTGTTATGTGTAACCTTAACCGGCACGAGGACAGTTGTGTAGCGCGAAGGGCGCTGTATGCGTGGCGGGATTTGATCGTGTGGCATATATCGGAGTTGTGTTCGACTTTCTGGGTTGAGAGTGTATTTTGTGGACAGTGTCTTCCTTGTGCAGTATTGATTCCATTGTTATTCAATATATAAACGTTATTGCTTCATTACTGGCTTCTCTGGCTGCGGAATGGAGCGACAATTCCATAACTAATGCTACAATACTTTTTGAGTATTCGCGGTTGTGCTAGGATTGCATGGTTCATGAGCTTCAACTGTCACCTCACTGGCGACAAGAGTGGCATTTGGATGCACTAAAAATCGCAAATAGTTACCCTAATAAGTTGAGCTCAATGTATTGCTAAATTATCACCAATTTTAAATAATAAAGTAATAAAATTAATACACTGAAATCACACTAACATTAAACTTTGGGAGTTTCACGTTTTTGTTTCTACTCAATGTAATTTGAGCATTCGCGGGTGCGTTGAGATTGTGTGTTTCATATGCTTGTCTAGTTTGTTGAGTCTGTCGCACTGATGCCTGGTAGTGACATTAAAATCTACAATATAATTTGACAGATTCAAGAATGTTAATTTACTTAAATGTTCCGATGTCTAAATTGATTCTGCAGATAAAACATCATCTGATTATGCGGTAATTATAGTCAAGTGCTGTTGATCTAACTATACCATTTACAAGTCAATTTGGCAAAAGTGAAAATCAATTTGGTAATTCTTACAACTTGAGGTGGTGAACGCATTGTATAAAAAAGTTTACATATGCATTGGTATTTAACGATCGATTAATACAATTTATAATTGTTCTTGTATTTCTGCATTAATCAGAATACAATATTTAACGCGTTCAATTAGTGTAGCAAGTGTAATAGTTTCTCGGTTGTTAGTGTTTTAGATTAATTTGTTAATTGTAATTGAATTCAAGATTTGAAATTTAAAGTTGAGATATGAAATATAACAAAATAAGTGCGGCCGACAGAGCACGCGTGGTCAAGGCGCACAAAGAAGGGATAAATTGGAAGGATGTGGTCGACTCATTGGGAGTCAACACCAGCACAGCGTATAAGTGGTTGAGAAAATGAACAATTAAAGGAAACCCAAAAGCTGGCTCAAAGTCAATAACAAATCCAGAAATGATTGACAGTATTTTGTCCACGATCAAGGAGAATCCGTCGATCACGTTGCGGGAGCTGAAAGACATGATCCAGGCAGAGTTCAATGTACAAGTGTGCATAAATATAATACTTAAGGATTAGAGACCCTGCACACACAAAATGAGCCGTGCAGAAGTAAAAGAAAGCAGAACAATGTACATAAAAAATTATTTCAAGGGCGTTTTCAGAAGGAAGGAGGCACGCAGATTTGAGACACGCAGGGGATCTTTCAAGACAGCAGATGCCAACACCTGGTTCAGGCAGCTGGTTGACCAGTGTATAGCCGACGGTGTTTACAAGCCTACTTTTATATTTGACAACGCACCGGCACATTCCACCCTTGAGTCAGTCATTCAGCCAGATGAAGATGTCAGGCTGCTGAGGCTGGCACCGTATTCATACTTACTGAACCCGATTGAACTTCTGTTGAGCTCCTTTAAAGCATCTATCAAAAAAGAACTCCGCAGAGTCATTCCAGAAATATCGGCTGCGAGGAAAGAACAAGCTGGCACAACCTTGGTTGAGATGCGAGCCAGGACTTTGGAACATGCGGCTCTCTCAGCCATGGATAAATTTACTACGGAGAACATCATGGCATTCACCTCAAGAGTAGAAGTATATTATGGTGCAGCGGTCAGATGGGAAGACCTACATGAGATAGTCTGATGTCTGATCTTGCATTATATATAGTTATATGGTTACAAATGTGGAAATAGAATGCGTCTGTCTCAACCTTTACATCGTTCTTGTCTCTATGTTGATGAAATAATTATTATGCTGTCAAGATTCATGTTGTTGTTGATCTGTTCTGATAATATACGAGTCCATGAATGAATGTTAGTTTAATGTTAATTGGTAAAGCAACTTGGTAATTGATGAACAAATGCGTCTGTGACGTAAAACATTAATTCGCATTTTAAATATTTCTAAACATTCCGTGAATTACGCTGCTCCGGCCACTCAATTCAAACGACATTTTCTCCATACATGGATCCCTCCATATCTCGCTGCGCCTGTATGAAGACATATTGCATATCACAATTTTATCAATTTTTTTATATATAAAATCAAGAGAAGCCGTGGGAATGTTAACATTTACACTTGGGAGATTCAGAAAAAATCCTTGCCGACGACAGGATAAATATTGTGGTTTCAGTGTCGTTTTCATGCGTAATGTTAGCAGGTCGCAGAGCGAAGGTGTCTTAATGGGATGATACCATAGTGTGTGTACGCGTGCATATGACGCATTTCAAGCAGAGGAGGCTGCGTTTGAATGAGGGATGCACCCAACGGTCGAACGCTGAAATGTTTCATGTTTCGGGGCATTTGGCGAGCGAGAACCGTGTTTGTGGGGTTGTGTTATGTCGTGACGTAGCGTCGTCGTATTCACGTGTTTATTGTGCATTTGTTTACATTTGTTTTTGTTGAATTCATTAAAACATTGCATATTGGGCTTGCGGTGGCAGGGTTGTGACTGAAAACGAATTTCCCCTGCCAGCTACCTGAGCTTATATAAATTAATAACGGAAAATATTCTATAGTTTATTTTATTATTTATCTTGAATCGGAGCTAAGCACAATCACTAAAAATATCATATTGATGCAAATGTAATGGAATTCCTTATAAAAATGAATCCCTACATGGCAGCTTCTTAAATTATATATATTCTTAAACATAAGAAAACATCAATTCATATCATTTGCATGAGAAATAAATTTGTTGCTAAAACACAAATAAACAAAATGATTATGTATTATCAATTAATCTAATACCTCAACTTCTAAGAATTACCAAATAGATTTTCACTTTTGCCAAATTGACTTGTAAATGGTATAGTTGCTCTAAGGTTGTTCGAAAAGTATAAAAACTAGTTTAATTTTATTGCACAAATGCACTTGTCTATATCAGTGGTATGTCTATACTACATTGTCTACATATTTGTCCGTATGTGATGATATGCAGTGGTTTCTGCGATAACTTTTTTTCTAACTTGCGATAACGATAAAACGAAAATTTTCCCAACCTGCGATAAACGATAAACGAATATTTTTCTCAAAACCCAACCTGCGATAAGCGATAGCGATAAACAGGTTAACTTGTGATAACAAAAGCGATAAACGACAAATACTTTATTCAGTTGAACTATTTAAAAAAACATACAAACTATTTTTCCACAGTGAAAATTAAACTAGACAAAAGCTGTCACTGGAACCAGTCTATGACCTGCACGTTCTTTCCCACATTAGTCTCTCTGACTCAGACTTTCCCTCCTTCCTCTCCCTCCTCAAGACATCATCCAGGAGTTGCATGTTTCCCTTGGTGAAGGCCAGCTTATCTAACCTGTCGCTGGTCATGCATGCACGCTTGGGCCTAAGGACATCACCAGCAGTGCTGAACATGCGCTCCACGGCAGCAGAGCTGGGCAAGGCCGTGCTGTACTTGATGAACAGCGAGACCACTTTTCCATGTACATGCTGGGGCATTGCCCAGACTTCACCACTGCCACCTTATTCCTGCCCCAGGTATCTACCCCCTTCTTGAGCAGCTCCTCAATCTTGGGCCCACCCTCCTCTGTGACAATGGGGCTCTCCAGGAGGCAAATGGGTCGTCACTGGCTTCTTGAGGTTTTTCTGTCACAATGTACTGGTTCTGGTTGGAAGGGAGAGATCAGGTGTCACTTGCAGATGCAGAGAGCTGAAGCACCCCAAACATATTTCTACCAACTCCTCATAACCGAGAGGTTCACCAAAAGAGGTCAAGAGGAATATTTTTCTGCAGAAGTTGTGATATCAACATTGTCGCAAGGACGTTGCATAATGATGTACACCGCTGATCGCCCCCAAATTTACGCCCATCCCAAAATTTCACTCTGTATCCGCCACAGTCAGTGAACCTCTCCTCGATGTCTTCTTCAAGGGCAGAGGCCAAATGCTTCAACATGAAGGGGCCATGTTTGGGGTGGGTCAAGGCGCATGGGAGAGAGCGGCACACACCCTCCTAACTCGAGAACTCCAGCGAGACTGGCGCACCGCAGCTGTGAATAGTTATGTAATTGGCCAGCTACACACACACTTGGCATCTCTCATATGAGGTTTTTCAGGATTCACTTGCAAACCAGTGTTGATCCTTTTAGTCTCTACCCTATATATACTCTCAGCTAGAACTGGTCTGGAAACGTCCAGCGGGCTGTTGTGAATATTGTCGCCGTGCACATTTTTATAATTTACAGAATTATTTTGAACTTATCGTTTATCGATCCTCCTTTTTGGGACTAGCGATACGTGAATGAGCGATAATTTTAGAAAAATTTGCGATAAACGATAAAAAGTTTGACATCAACGATAATTATCGTTTATCGCTCATTTATATCGCACGCGGCAACCACTGATGATATGCACGCGCATGATGTGTAGCACCATATGTTACCGCAGTATAATTTGTTTACAAATTTACACCGAAAAATAAATCGCGATGCAGTACCAATATACTAACTTTATACTGAGGGAAATCCAACGGCAACGAGTACGGAGTGCAATTTCTTTGTGGTGGAGCAAATGGTGTATGTACTGGGGCTCGTATTATCAGCGGCCAATTCTGGTGGTTTTTGGAAAGCTCCCTTGGTTTCTTGGAGTTTATTTATGTTTGGTCCTCAGATTGTAGTTTGTGGTACTCCAGTGCGAAAGCAAAAAGAGGTGAGTCACTTTGTTTAATGTTGATGTTTGCTAATACTATTGTGCATATAAAATGGTTTTGTACGAATTGGTTTGGTCGTATTCGTTAATTTTCGGATTGCTTGTTGGTGGAATTGTACTTGGTTTTGAGCTTTAGGTTTCATCTTTGCTATGTTTTGTGCATATATTTCACACTAGATTTACGTTTCGACCATACTACAATATATCGCGGATTGGCGGTGTTGTTTTATATGGGTGGTCGGACTAGTAACTCCTTCGCACTTGAGCACTGCGGCGCGCTGCGGCTTTGGACGTGCTGTGACGCGGTGTAGACACAGTAAATCTCTTTCGGCCAGCCGCTCGAGACGATCGCGGCTGTGGTGGAGTATGACGTCTACAGGAACTACACTTCGCCACACCGAATAGGTATTATATAGTCCTTCTGTAGCTCTGTTATATTTCCTATTGTTTGTCGATGCTTTCGGTCCCGTGGTTTCATTAATTGTCGTTTTATGTGTCGTATATGATAATACCACACTATGGATGAGGAAGATATGGCTGGGGGTGCCGCTAAATCGTGAGACGTAGACCCAGGTCACAGAACAAGAGCTGTGACAGAAAGGGGAGCGCAGTACAGGGCGGCCGTTTTCACCCATGAACTGAATGCCGCGGCCATTAGTCTTGGCAGACTATCAGACAGAGTTAACGTAGCAATAGCCGATGTCGTAGCTTTGGAAGAGGCTAAGGGGCTGCGCAACGAGGCATTAGCGAAAAATGACGCGCTGACTTCGGTATATCAGCGTGTAGCGGACGTGGACTTGGGCGCCGCGGTGTTGGACACCCGGCTTCACGACAAGGTAGTGAGCCGTTACGACAAAGCGTTGCGATATGTCAATATATGTCAATATAATTATATGTCAATATATACATCCTGGAGCAGCGGTTGGAGACGCAGTCGAACGCCTCGGGCCTGTCGAGCGCTTCCAGACGCCCCTTGCCGCCGGCACCGGATACGGCGTCTCCTGCTGAACGTGCAATCGAACGCCTTGCGAATGTTCTCACCCGTTCCAGTTCACGAAAACTACCAATGCCGGAACCAGAAGTTTTTGACGGCGACCGTTTTAAATTTGCTCTATGGCTCCAATCCTTTCAGGCGATGGTTGAAGAGCAGGTCGAGGACAAGGCGGACTGTCTTTTTATCTCAACAGATATCTTCGCGGTGAGCCCAAATAAATGGTACTTGGCCTCATTCCGCTGCGCAGATCGGAAGCATATTGTAAAGCAAAGAGTATGCCAATTCGTCGCTATGGCGATTCCTTCAACACAAATGACGCATACCGACAACGACTGTATTATTGGCCGAGGATCCCCCGCTCATGATGGCACAGGCCTACGGAAATTTGCTGATTTCCTAGAAAATTGTGCCCATGCATCAGCGCTACTTCCCGGGCTGAAAACACTGGACGATTCCCGTGAAAATCAACGTCTGTTGAAGAAACTACCGACATATATTTCGGCCAAGTGGGAGTCCATGGTGGATGATCAGCGCGAAAGAATGGAGTACGCTGCGGACGCTGAGTATTGGTCAAGTGGACAACAGACGGGAGTGCCAGGACACTTCTATCCCTGTTTTGCGGAATTCGCCAGTTTCATAAGGAAACAAGCACGGATCGCTGGCGATCCCATAACGTCGGCGAGTGCACTGAAGGAGTCGTCGGATGGAGCAGGGAATCAACCAGTGAAACGAATGAGCGCCAACACTAAGAGTAGTCTATTTACTCATGCTGTAGAGGACGACACAAAGTCTCCAGGAATACCGGCCGAACGACACTGTCTTACAGGAGCGTCTGGTCGCACCGATGAAACAAAAATGTTTTGCGGCGTTTGCGACGCCAAATATCGCCGTGTTTTATGGGACACTCCACCCGTGGAAAGGGAGAAGTTGGTGAAAGAAAAAGGTTTGTGCTTTCGCTGCTTATGGCGTGGACATTTTGGGAGTGTGTCGCTCCAGAGTTCGATGTAGTATGTGCGGTGGTGGCCATGCAAGCGTCTTACATCACGATACAAGGCAGGACGGCGGCCAGACACAAGGCGATAAAACATCAAGTAACACTCCAGTGTCAAAGTCCGTGGTGATAAATGCATCAAGCATAGAAGCCGATGGTGAGTCGGTGACACACACTCTCATATTACCAGTATGGCTCCATTACGGCGGTAATATCGACAACCGGGTACTCACCTACGCGATCCTGGATGAGCAGTCAGACGCATCTTTCATATCCGAAGAGTGTCTGTAACGACTGCTCGCTCCCAGCAGACCGGCGGCACTACGTATTTCGACAATCGTGGGCGACACTGTAGTAGCCACGAAGAAAGTGGACAATTTAATGGTCCGGCGCTACAGTGAGAGCAAAACCATAAGGTTATCGGCCTTCTCGAGAGCGGAGATTCCCTCGAAGCGTAACCAGATTCCCCGCTGTCACACTAACGAACGTTGGGCACATCTGGCAGAGCGTTTAAAAACAGCACATGCCGAATCAATACCGGTCGGGCTTCTCATCGGTACCGATTGTTCCGCTGCACTAAGGCCAGTCGAAGTTGTGACTGGAATGCCGACCGATCCTTACAGAATCAAAACTCATCTGGGCTGGGGAGTCGTGGGAAGAGTGGCGGCGGCGACACGATCGTTTGGTGATAACGATTCGGTAAGCATAGGATGTTTGAGGACCGTTAAGCGACACAAGGAACTATTTGAGGTGCCGACCCTTGAAGACCGTGGCAAGGTGTTTTTATTCGAGGATACCAAATATATGGCTCTAATGGAGCGCGATGTGCAGCGACTGGAGGATGGTAGATTTGAAGCGCCCTTACCATTGAGAGATGAGAAGCCTGTCTTCCCCAATAATCGAGCAGCTGTGCGAGGTCGTCTAATGCGACTAAAGAACCGTTTTATACGTGACGATCCTTATTGCCGAGCTTATCGAGACTCGATGGAAGGTCTGCTAGCAGGTGGTTTTGCACGCGAAGTGACTCCTGCCAAATTGACTGTGAATAGCCATTGGTACATACCTCACCACGGTATAAATCATGGCGCCGCAAATAAAAAGTTTAGAGTTGTCTTCGATCGCAGCGCTATGTTGGGCGGTCACTCCCTCAATCAACACTTGATGCGAGGACCTGATTTAACCAGTAATCTGGTGGGCGTACTGCCAAGATTCCGCGAAGAGGTGATTGATATTGCCTGCGACATTGAGAAAATGTTTCATCAAGTCAGAGTCAAGCCTGAGTATCGTAGGATCCTCCGTTTTTTTGTGGTGGAAAAGCGAGAAGCTGAACGACGAGCCAGTAGACTACGAAATGACGGTGCACATTTTCGGCGCTTCATCATCCCCGAGTGTCGCCAATTCGGTTTTGAAAGCTACGGCATCAGCCGGGCGCGATGCGCACAACGCGGAACAGGTGGATTTCATATGTAGCAACTTCTACGTAGATGACGGTCTCAAGTCAGTGACCTCGGCGGAAGAAGCCATCAAACTGATTGACGACAGTAGGAAAATATGTGCGCATGCGGGATTTAAACTCTGCAAGTTTGTGTCGAATGACGTGTCTGTGGTTGAAGCGCTCAAACAGGAAGCAACAACACCGGGCATGCTGAAACTCAATCGTAGTCACGAGGACTCTTATGTGCAATGTACACTCGGAGTACACTGGGACGTAGAGTTGGACAGCATACGTTTCGTCATCGACCAAAAGACTGTCCCCGAAACAAGAAGAGGGATTTTGTCATCAATATACTCAGTATTTGATCCCCTTGGGATTGTGGCACCAGTCCTGTTGACGGGAAAGTGCATCATTCAGTGTCTCAGTCGCAGTGGCGTCGGCTGGGACGACATAGTTCCACAAGAAACTACAACACATTGGGTCAGGTGGCGGAACAGTCTGGCATCCTTGGCTGACTGGAACATTCCCGCTGCTACAAACCTCCCAAATTCGGTGTAGCGGTTGTCAGAGAGTTCCACCATTTTCTGACGCCAGTACTGTGGGTTTCGGTCACTGTACGTATCTGAGAGGTGATCAATACGTCCGACGGCAATGGAAGCGCGTGCAATATCTGGCGGATGAGTTTTGGAACAGGTGGAGAAAGGGATATTTGCAAACGCTTAAGACTAGAAACAAGTGGCACAAACCCCGAAGAAATGTTTCAGTCGATGACATTGTCATCGTTTCGGAAAATGAAGCAACGCGGAACGCGTGGCAGTTGGTCAGAGTAGTAGAAACGTTCCTGGATTCACAGGGTCTGGTGGGTAGAGTGAAGTTGGTAATGGGAGATAAATGTTTGGACAGTGCTGGGAAGAGAATAAAAACTCAGACATATCTGGAGAGACCCGTCCATAGTTTGATTTTCCTCGTCTCCGATTAGTATTCTACGCATAAATTGTGTATAAATATGGGAATTTTGGTGTTCAATTGTGTCACTCGTCGTTATAAACATCTGCTCTATTGGTGAGTGACGTATTGCGACGCGCATTCGGATTGTTTGTGTTTGGTTTGCCTTTGTTATGATAATATGCCTCGTTATTATATGTCAACGTTGATTCGCTTGCAAATCGGATACCCAATGCCGATGTTCGCCTTGTCTTGTGCTCACTTACAGTGAGAGTGGCGATCTTTGAGAACACGAACGTGGTTTATTTCAAAGGTTCTTGACTTGTTTTGATTATATGCGGACGTGTCATGCGACCTGTAGTCATGTATTGCCAATGTCACTTGCGATGTCAGGTGGGTCTTCATTCTCTGTATGTATATGTATGTTTGTTTTGAAATATGCATGTCGAAATCCACGTGTATGGCTTGGAGCCTCGATTGCGTTTACTGCGTTGGAGGTGGTCAAGGTTGGAATAATGTCCATGTGTGCGAGGTATATGTTTGCATTTCCTGAGTATGCTATTTTTAGATGTGTATTCTGCCAGTTTGAATTTCGTGCACGCTGGAGTGTTTTACCCGTCGAGGAGCCTATTTTTTGTACAACCAACGTGGTTCACTATACGGGTGATGTGATTTCAGTATTTGTGTGTGTAATTATCAGATCACTTTATTCCAGATATGGCGTTTCGATATTTGTTAGGTCGTTTTCTGAGCAAGCTTAGTCGTGTATACTCGTTTGGATGATATCCGATACTGAAAGGTCTGGTGCTAGGGTCGACTGTCATGTGGTTGAACTTTGTGTTCTGTGTGAAGTCTGTGGGTGGAGTAGACAGTAGATCGCAACCCGATCTAGGGAATCCATGTTACCGCAGTATAATTTGTTTACAAATTTACACCGAAAAATAAATTCAGATGTAGTACCAATATACTAACTTTATACTGAGGGAAACCCAACGGCAACGAACACGGAGTGCAATTTCTTTGTGGTGGAGCACATGGTGTATGTACTGGGGCTCGTATTATCAGCGGCCAATTCTGGTAATTTTTTGGAAAGCTCCCTTGGTTTCTTGGAGTTTATATTTGGTCCTCAGATTGTAGTTTGTGGTACTCCAGTGCGAGAGCAAAAAGAGGTGACAAGAGGTGGACACTTTGTTTAATGTTGATGTTTGCTAATACTATTATGCATATAAAATGGTTTTGTACGAATTGGTTTGGTCGTATTCGTGAATTTTCGGATTGCCTGTTGGTGGAATTGTACTTGGTTTTGAGCGTTAGGTTTCATCTTTGCTATGTTTTGTGGATATATTTCACACTAGATTTACGTTTCGACCATCCTACAATATATCGCGGATTGGAGGTGTTGTTTTATACGGGTGGTCGGACCAGTAACTCCTTCGCACTTGAGCACTGCGGCGCGCTGCGGCTTTGGACGTGCTGTGACGCGGTGCAGCCACACCATACACGGATACAATGCTCACACGTCTTCCAGGTAAATACTTATCGAGTTTATGTAGACAATATATGAACACGCTGCATTGTTGCAGTTGTCACATAGTTGCATTTGCAATAAGTCACCCTACTCATCATCAACTGTTCATCCGAACACAATAAACCCCACAAATCACTATCAACAACACGATCATCCCACACATGTAAACACCAAAACAAACTTGGCATCACACATGGCTAGATATGCGACCTAAAAAAACGAAGTTTTTTTTGCCAAAAACGTCGAACAAAAACACGTTTTTTGTATTTTTGAAGAGTCATGCAAATAGTTCAAATTATGGAAATGATATATTTGGGATGCCAAATGAATTATTTTTTTATCAACACATGAGATATTCATGCTATTAGTGACCCTACCAAATTGAGTTATCATTGAATATGCACAATAAAATTGTTATAATGTGTCTAAAAGCCCTAATATAATTGTTTACACGATACTGTGCGGCACTTATATGTACAGTACAACTGTGCATTCAATTATTAAGTTAATCACTGTATAAGAAAGCAGGGTTTGATAACCGTTTTTTCTGCTAAAAACTAAAACTATTTTGAAAAAACAGGTGGCATAATTTTTTATATACATATTACCTTTTTCCTACCAGAAATGAACTACATTGATTATAATAAGTTTCATAATTTCATTCAGTAGATCAATTATTTGCAAATATAAAAGTACAAACACTGCAAATATTTACACAAAGACTACAAATATACACACACACTTAGTGTCCCTAATGAGACTACGAATCAGGCCCCAGCGTCCCCCGCCTCGTCCGTGCTCTTCAGTGCTACGCCGCAACCTGCCGTCTTCTCCTTTCGTCTTCTGCCGTCCGGCGTCCATCACCGGACGCCGCGACAGGGTACAACACCTCGGCTCCAGCACCCTCCGTGCTTCCGCCGCCACCCGTGCTCTTCAGCACCCTATCGCAGCCGGCCGTGATCCACCGTCCACACAGGCCGTCTTGCATTCCGGGCCACGACGCCTCCTGTGGCTTCAGCAGCTCCTTGCCTACCTCATTGAGCACCAGCAGCTTCCCCCGACTGTTTCACCAGTTCTGCGACGTAGCCAGCACCAATGCAGGCGGGACGACGAGCAACCTCGGCGCAGCTCCCAGGCTGCCTCCTTGCCGGCACCATGCTCCACTGCCGTCCCCCTGCACACCCTCTTGCCAGAACACAACCTCTGTCTTCCACTTTGCCACTGATGTCCAAGGGTCAGTACCAACGTCGCTGCTGAAGTCATTGGTCGATTAATCGATTCCATGACAAAAACTACACTATTCCGAAGCAAAATCAAACCCATAAAAGCCACAAAAAAGCCACAATTCTACCCATAAAAGCCACAAAAAACAAATCACTGTAAAAGCCGAAATAGCTTGTAGAAGTAAAACAAAGACAATATGTATTAAAAGACAGCGCGCGCGTGGGACAGCGATGTCCCACGCGCGCCTACAAGAAACACCACACAGCAAACACACCCGAACACGACTCCCCACACACATCCTTACATCTTAACACGACACCCGATCACCGCCAAGTGATACCCAGAACGCACCCTGCATACGCAGCACTGTGCAAACACACGCACTTTGCAAACTCACGCACTTACACACACACTCGCACACAAACATACACACACAATGCGCAAAGCACCACGCCATCCAACACAAAAAGCATAAGCCCACACACACACAACGAAAACCTCTAACTTCAGTACGTTATATTCTTATGAGTGTTTATTGCGCTCTGTGTTTGTCTCATATTGCGTCGACGTGTAGCTGTTTTTTGTCTGTGCTATTTTTGTTATATTTAATCGCGCCATTGTTGTTATGTGCGCTTTATCAAATACATGTTGATGTATTTACGTTTATATGTGACATTCTGCTGGTTTCGGTGTATATATATACTTTCGTCGATCTGAACATTGTCCACTTGCTGTTTTCCTTTTGTCTCTTGTTGAAGTCATGCACGCCCGAGTTTCATAGCAAATATATGTTTGTTTGTTATTATCCAATATATTATGTGCACTGAACAGATAAGTAGCGCCCAAAGCCGTAATATACCATCGCAGTGTTAGGTGGCGATCCCGCTCCTTCTATAAGGTCTTACTGTTCAAATAAACGGTCGTGCTGTTTTGAGTGTGTGCTTGGTTGGACATATCCGCCTATCCGGTCAGTAGGTGCTGGTTTACGCTGGTGTTTCCTCCACCAATAGTATCGCACAACACGGGTCCCTCACTTTCCTCTCATTGGCCTCTATATCTTACTCCCCGCCTCTGGTCCACTTTCTCTGGACCAAAGGCAGCTTGACCTCTCGGCCGAGCAAGCCGCGAGCGCAACCAATAGTGGCGCTTCGCTGCTTACCGCGCCCCTTCTGTGGTGCTTGTGTCGACTGCGGGAACAGCAGGAACGTCCGGGTGGAGACCCAAATACTCGCGGCATACGCCGCATCTAGCGCACCCCTGCGTGGCGCGATTGCAGATAGTACGTCCAGGCTAGGCGGTCACAATCCCCACAACTACGCCCTCACAACACAGACAAACACATACCTCGAAAACAGCCAAAAAGATAAAAAAACACCAAACACACTTTACAACAGACAATTTCTCATCTCGCTTCCACCAGCTCCCCCACGCACATAAATCAAGAAACACAGACAGATCAAACAAGAAACACAGACAGGAAGACACCCACCAGATGCACACAATTCAGAAAACACCCCCACACGCGAAAACAAAATGCATCTGGCCAGGTTGAGATGCGGTCATCATCCTGCCGTTCTGTCGTATCAGAAAAGGTTGAACAATTCAATCGAGGGCACCTGAACAGATTGCAATTCAGCACCACACCCTATCACACACTGTAGACGAAACACACAACCAAAATGTATTTGCAGACAGGCGGGTGTGGGCAGTGATTCCCCACGCGCGCCTGCAAGACGTCAAGGCACGACCATGCCTGGAACACGACTCACACCGTGGCATACAGGAGCACACACACACACGCACAGGCCTCACACCCACCGCAACAACCAATCAGCGGCGAGCCGGTCACTCGCTATCCGCCGCGGGAGCACGATCACTATGATCACTTCACAGCGTGAAACTCATACACACATACCTATAAACACAGTAAGCCACACAGACTCTGGCACAATAACACGCTCACTTACAATCTCTCACTCTCTCGCAACGTACACAATCACAAAACACCTCGATCTGTTTTAAACGAACATAAACGAACTAAAGAGCAGACAATAAAAATACATAACAAAAAAAAAAACTTGACCCGACGACGGCCTCCACCAGACGCACACATCATGGCTGCGGCGAAGCACAAAACAGCAGACCTCAGCGTCCACCACGCTCCTGCCTAGCCCGTGATCTTTACTGCTCCGCCACAGTCTGCAGTCTTCTTCATCACCGGCTGCCGCGACAGGGCACAACACCTCGACCCCAGCACCCACCGTGCTCCCGCCGTCACCCGAGCTCTTCAACACGCTGCCGCAGACAGCCGTAACTCCGCAGCACACGCAAGCCGCGTCGACGTCGATCATTACCTCCGGCTTCAGCAGCACCTCTTTCTCACCTGCCGTCAACAACCAGCAGCCTCCACCAGCGATCTTCTAGTTGCCCCGCGACGAGTCCAGCACCAGTGCAGCCGGGACGACGAGCAGCCCTCGGCCGCAACTCCTCAGCTGCCACCTGCCGGCAACATGCTCTACTGTCGTCCCCCTGCACACCCACCTGACCACAACGCCGAACACCTCTACCACTCACAGGCAAAATACTTTCGAAACAAAAAAGCCGAAATAGCTTGTAGAGGAAATACACACATAAAATGTATTTAAAGACAGGCGCACGTGAGCATCACTGCCGCACGCGCGCCCACAAGACGTCACGACACGACCATGCTTAGAACACGACTCCAACACGAATCACTCAGGCTCACACCGTAATATACGGGAACACACACAGGGCACACACACACACACGTACAGGCCTCACACCCACCGCAACAACCAATCAGCGGCGAGCCGGTCACTCGCGCGCCGCCGCGGGGCATGAACACTTCACAGCGTGACACTCATACACACATACAAACACATACCTATAAACACAGTAAACCACACACAATCAGGCAAACTAACACGCGCACACACAATCTATCTCACTCTCTCTCTCTCTCTATGGCAACGTACACAATCACACAACACATACATCATAGACCACTGCACATCACACTCACTCACTCACTCTCACTGTCACACACACACACACACACACACAAGGACGCACACACGCACGCACACACACACACAACTCAGACACCAACATAAAATTAAGTCAACCAAGGACCTATGGGACAACCCGTCGTTGTCGTGTATTTCCTCAGGAGCTCGAGATTGCTCGCCAGACAACTTGAGGAACATCATCAACAACAACACAACAACTCAGGAGCTCGAGGTTGCTCGGCCAGACAACCTGAGGAACATCAACACAACAATCTCTCAGCCAAAAATAGCCGAGAAAGACATGAAAAAGACAATCACCTGTATAAGATTGTCGTTTTCCCAGCTCCGTCCAGACCAAGGATCAAAATTCGCAACTCCTTACCGCCAAACAGTCCGCGGAAATAACTCACCAGCGCTCCTGCGAAACACATGTAAACATACAACGACGAGCAAAGTTTCTGATTCAAATTCACATAACTGTTGATTTTATGTGTATATGTGATGTGCCACGATGCCCATCGAGATAGAGTTTTAAATTGGCCAACAATGTAAAAAACACCAGATAGACCACAAAAAATCACACGGCGCGACGTATGTGCACTTGCAATACTTCAAAAATTACATGCGAAAACATTCATTCCATGAATGTAACAGCCAGACACAATCACACAATTTTCACGTAGTTCTCACAAATGTGCTCGAAAGATACAAACACAAATTTTACAAATAATTGCAAAAGTTCAATCTGTTTGTATAGAAACTGCTTTGACCCATAACCCAGCTATCCTAGAGATACTTCAGCAGGAATAAGACAGAAGCAGCAGCAGGAATCAGCAGGAAGAAACGGTGAGAAATCCTGGTCAGCAACAATTACCACCGTTATCACCAAACACGCCTTGCGACTTGATGAAGCACAAATATGATTATTCATTCATTCATGTATTGCTTGATATAGCACTCATAAACATAAGCGCGAAAAAGTCACACAATAAACAATGCGGAAATACACCATATATGCTAGTATATAACAATATGTTATTAACCATATATGCATATAACAACAACAAATCTACCGAGGTCGAGGTTGCTCGGCCAGACAACCTGAGGAACAACAACAACAACAACAACAACAACAAATCTACCAAAATACCAAAATAATCAAACTGACACACCACCTAGACATGAGAGGCACACAAACACTCGCAGCAGCAGTCACCAACACCGCACATCCACCACATCACCTCACAACACAAGACAACACAGACAGAAACATAAAAACAACACCAAAGACACTTTACCACAGACAAATTTTCAGATCACTTCCACCAGCTCCCCCACGCACATCAATCAAGAAACACATACACACAGAGTTCGCACGGAAAGCCATACACTCACTACAACACAATACACTCCTACAAAGACACCCACCGGACATACACAAATCAGAAAACACACTCACAAGGGAATACAAGGTGCATCTGACCAGGTTGAGATGCGGTCATCATCCTGCCCTTCTGTCATATCAGAAAACGTTGAATGACTCAATCGATGACACCTGTCCAGATTGCAATTCAGCACCACACACCATCACACACAACTCAGACGCCAACACAAAATCAATTCAGTCAGGGACCTGTGGAACAACCCGGTCGGTGCCGTGTCTTTCCTCAGGAGCTCGAGGTTGCTCGGCCAGATAACTTGAGGAACAACAACAACAACAACAACTAAAACAAATGTAAGTCCTGGAGCTGCGACGTCTACGTCGTGGGACTAGAGATGCGACCTAAAAAACGTTTTTTTTCCAAAAAAACACGTTCTTTTTGGTTTTTCGAAGAGTCATGCAAATAATTCAAATTATGGAAATGATATATTTGGGATGTTAAATGAATTATTTTTTATCAACACATGGGTTATTCATGCTATTAGTGACCCTATCAAATTGAATTATCATTAAATATGCACAATATAATTGTTATAATGTGTCTGAAAGCCCTAATATCATTGTTTGCACGGTACTGTGCGGCACTCCTATGTACAGTACAGTTTTGCATTCAATAATTGAGTTAATCATTGTGTAAAAAAGCAGGGTTTGAGAACCGTTTTTATGCTAAAATCTGAAACTGTATAAAAAAACAACAGGTGGCATAATTGTTTATAATTTTTTACACATTAACTTTTTCCTGCCAGAAATTAACTACGTTGGTTATAATAAGTTTCATCATTTCATTCAGCAGATCAATTATTTGCAAATATAAGAGTACAAACACTGCAAATATTTACACAAATACTACGAATATGCACACAAACTTAGTGTCCCTAATGAGACTACGAATAAAAACGGGTCGCAGTGGCAACGGACCAGAAAAACGGGCAATATTTTCGTGTAGGAAAAAAACAACTGATGAAATATATTTGATGTACAAAAAGGTATTTGAACACAATTAACTACATCAAAGAAACCATCATCCATAAAACCAGTTCTAAAAACAGGTTACTAATAAAAAAAACAGTTAATTTGGTTCAACTTTCCTTGATCTGCCGCCAATTTTTTTTCGCAATCTCTACATCTACGAAAACAGTTTTTCAAAAAAATATATTTTGAAAAAAATACATGGTTTAAAAGAACAGTTTAAATTAAGTGGTTTAACCAGCCGCTTATACGTATCAGCAGGCTACTTGCTATACAAAAGGTATTTGAACGTACATCAATCAAATCTATCTTACATAGATACTGTTTTAGAAAATATTGTTTCATTAGAAAAGCGTTAGTTTAAATGAACGTTTGTCAAAAAAAACACTTGACCAACCAATTAACTTGTCTTGTTCTGCTGCCAACATTTTCTGGACCTGTACATTAATAAAACGAATTTAAAACCAGTTTGAAAAACATCATTGCATTTTTTCATAAAAAACACGGTTTCTTTTAAAAAGAACATGATTATTCAATGAACTTGTTTTGTTATGCTGACAAATTATTTGAAATATCCACATAATTAAAACCATCTTTAAAAACATGGCTTTTCTCAACGAAAAAAACTAAACCACCGGACCCGGATGCACTTTCAAACAGTCTCCTGAGGTATTTATTGATAAATATTCTTGTTTTCATACTATTATCAAATTATCTTTGAAATAAGACACGTAAAGATGTACAAAACATCAATTGAACTCATTTCTATGTACTAAAATCTAACATCCGATGGCAATTGGGACAAATTCTAGAAGAAAAAAACAAAAAACAAACCTAAAAGAACATGTTTTTTTTGCAAAAAAAAACGCATATAAAAAACGTTTTTTTGCATCACTACGTGGGACCACCCTCCAATCTGGAGACCAAACCACAGCAACAACCCTTCCAGGCTCGCCAAAACGACGGGGCTGTCGAGCTCCTGGGATCGGCTTCGGTCACCCGGGTTCCACAGGTTTTTTCCAGCTCCGTGCAACTGGCTCAAATCGTGACGCCACGCTAAACATACACAAACAACAGACACTGCACCAACACCGCTCGCCCCACACTTTCATTTCCACTCATGTCACCGTCTCCTGCGGGGGCGTCGATATATGACCGGCTCACGATCATTTCTCGTATGATCATACTCGCAGGAGACATATAATCCAATCAAAGCCCAAGACACACATACACCTGTCACATATGTACACAGACACTCACATCACGCCGACACACGAAAGGCTCAGTTCAGTGCAACTCCTACATGAACTGGTGCCACACCACATGCACATCACTTCACAACATCACACAATACACGCGCTCATTCATCTGCTCATTATGCGCACCAAACTCATCAACACCTGCACGTACACCGACACTGGCACATTCACCAACATCATCAGTCACCTCTGTTTCATCACCAATAACATCACCAGCGCGGTCATCAGCATCACCGACATCGCCATCATTCCCATCTTCACATACGACTCGTTCATCCTCACAATCACCAACAGCTTCATCCTCCTCACAATCATCACCAATACCATCAACTCCATCCTCACTCAATCATCACCATCAGTCATCCCATCATCAACACACTCATCAACACATTCACCACCGACACCTCCATCAACAACTAAACACCTCAACAACACTCATACACGCACAAACACCAACATACACCGCACACACATCAACATTCTCCAGCTTAACATCGACGACACCAACACAAAAAAACATGAACTAACACACTTCCTCACACGACACTCCATTCACATAGCACTCATACGGGAAACAAAATTACAACAGCACCACAGAACACCCACCTTTCACAATTACACCACCATCCGCCAAGTCCGCACTAGCGGCCGAGGCGGTGGCCTCATCACACTTATACATAGAACAATCAACTACACAAACATCAACACAGACACAAGCATTACTACCATCAAACGAAACCACAACAGAAACACAATCTATTCAAATACGCAACGGTACACATTCACACATTTCAATAATCGACGTCTACATTCCACCACAAACATCACCAACAGTACCTCGCAACTACACACCAGATATACGCAACACCACAAACATACCTAACATAATACTGGGCAGAGACTTCAATGCCAAAGATCCTGCCTGGTACAGCCACAATCCACTCACCAACAGAGGCAGAGACATACTTTAACACACAAACAGAACACCTCTACATACTCAACAACACTCACCAACACACTCACACAACACATCAGGCACACTATCATCCGACATCACCCGACATCACATTTTGCACACCGAATCTCACCCACACAACCACTGGGAAGGTGGACAAAGAGCTTGGCTCAGACCACCTCCCAATTATCATCACCACCAAAATCAAAACAGCACCAAACACACCCAGACGCACTTACACAAATTACACAAAAACCAATTGGTCACAATTCACACACGACACGGAACTAGCAGTTACACAACTCAACACAACAGACATCACAGACATAAACAAAACAGTCCATACATTTAACAATATCATACATAAGGAAGACAAACAACACATCCCAAAAGGCCACAAAAAACACCACAAACCAAACTTTACACAAGAAATACAAACACTCATCAAACAACGTGACACACTCAAACACTCTCCGACACCACACTCATACAATACATCACAACAAATACACACACTCAACACAACAATCAACAGCAAAATACACGAACAACAATCACACAACTGGCACAACTACATAAAACACTATATCACAGATCAAACACCTCAAAATTATACAACACATTCAAAAGCATCACACTCTCAAACAGCAATGTAACACGCACACATGCAGCCATCACGACCGACACAACATCAGTACCATCAAATAAACAACAAGCAAACACACTCATTAATCATTACTCACACATCAGCCACATCACTCCTTCACAAGAAGACAGAAAAATCATCCAACGAAAACACACATTCAGCACAGATCCACTATACACACCATTCACACATACGCAGACACGACACATCATATACAATATCAAACAATAATCAGCCTGTGGTCCAGATGGAATAAGTAACATCCATCTGAAACATCTTGTACCACAAGGCATACAGACACTCACCAACATATCCAACTATAGCTACACACTCCACAACATCACACACACAGCACATCACTCCACAACATCACACAATACACGAGGTCATTCATCTGCTCATCATGCGCACCAATCTCATCAACACCTGCACGTACACCGACACTGGCACATTCACCAACAACATCAGTCACCTCTGTTTCATCACCATCAACATTATCGCGGTCATCAGCACCACCGACATCACCATCATTCCCATCTTCACATACTACTCGTCCATCCTCACACTCACCAACAACTTCGTCCTCCTCACAAGCATCACTATCACCATCAGCACCATCCTCACTATCAGCACCATCATTTCTGCCATCATCATCACACTCACCACCACCACCACCTCCATCAACTTCTTAACACATCAACAACACTCTCACACGCACAAACACCAACTTACACCGCACACACAACATCAACATTCTACAGCTCAACATAGACGGCATCAACACAAAAAACACGAACTAACACATTTCCTCACACGACACTCCATTCACATAGCACTCATACAAGAAACAAAGTTACAACAGCACCACAGAACACCCACCTTTCACAATTACACCACCATCCGCCAAGACCGCACTAGCGGTCGAGGCGGTGGCCTCATCACACTCATACACAGAACAATCAACTACACAAACACCAGCACACAGACACAAGCACTACTACCACCAAACGACACCACAACAGAACAACAATCGATACAAATACGCACTGGCACACACTCACACATTTCAATCATCAACGTATACATTCCACCACAAACTTCACCAACAGTACCTCGCAACTACACACCAGATATACGCAACCTCACAAACACACCTAACATAAAACTGGGTGGCGACTTCAACGCCAAAGATCCTGCCTGGTACAGACACAATCCATTCACCAACAGAGGCACAGACATACTTCAACAAACAGAACACCTCTACATACTCAACAACACTCACCAACACACTCACACCACACATCAGGCACACTATCATTCGACATCACCTGACATCACATTTTGCACACCGAATCTCACCCACACAACCACTTGGAAGGTGGTCAAAGAGCTTGGCTCAGACCACCTTCCAATCGTCATCACCACCAAAATCAGAACTGCACCAAACACACCCAGACGCACTTACACAAATTACACAAAAGCCAATTGGTCACAATTCACACACGACACGGAACTAGCATTTACGCAACTCAACACAACAGACATCACAGACATAAACAAAACAGTCCCAACATTTAACAGCATCATACACAAGGCAGACAAACAACACATCCCAAAAGGACACAGAAAACACCACAACCCAAACTTTACACAAGAAATACACACACTCATCAAACAACGCGACACACCTGAAACACTCTCCGACACCACACTCACACAATACATCCGAACAAATACACGCACTCAACACCACAATCAACAGCAAGATACATGAACAAAAATCACTGAACTGGCACAACTACATAAAAACACTAGATCACAGATCAAACACCACAAAACTATACAACACACTGAAAAGCATCACACTCTCAAACAGCAATATAACACGCACACACGCAGCCATCACGACCGACACATCATCTGTACCATCAAATAAACAACAGGCAAACACACTCATTAACCACTACTCACACATCAGCCACATCACTCCTACACAAAAAGACAGGACAATCATCAGACGTAAACACACATTCAGCACAGATCCACTATACACACCATTCACACATGCGCAGACACGACACATCATACACAACATCAAACAATCATCAGCCTGTGGTCCAGATGGAATAAGTAACATCCATCTGAAACATCTTGGACCACAAGGCATACAGACACTCACTAACATATCCAACTACAGCTACTCACACAACACAATACCTCACATCTGGAAAACGGGCATCATCATCACACTACACAAACAAGGCACGGACCCCACGCTTCCTTCTTCACATCGTCCAATCACACTGCTCTGCACACCATCAAAAATCACAGAACGCCTCATACTCAAACTCATCACACCACAAATCCCACTATCACAATCACAACACGGCTTCAGATCACTGCACTCTACAACCACACTGCTCACAAAACTCACACAGACCATGATGGGTAACATAAACACAACAAAACCCCCACACAGAACACTACTCATAACACTCGACATCATCAAAGCCTTCGACAGAGTTCCACGACACAATCTCACAAACAAAATACTAGACACCACACTTCACAATAACACTAAGAGATGGTTGGCCAGCTACCTCGCTGGCAGATGCGCCCATGTGAGTTACAATGGACAATCATCTCACACACGCAACATAACAAACGGAGTCCCTCAGGGCTCCGTTTTAGCACCAACACTTTTCAACTTATACCTACACGACATGCCAGAACCCAACACTCCATCCATACAGATATCATCATATGCAGACGACATCACAATCACAAGCACACACAGACACGCCGACACAGCAGTGCACACACTACAACCTTACATCACCACACTACAACAATGGTTCAGCACAAACCAACTGAACATTGCACCTGCCAAATCCACAGCCACACTCATCACCAACTGGACATCCGAACACAACTACACACCACAAATCACCATCAACAACACGATCATCCCACACACGCACACACCAAAAATACTAAGTGTCACATACGGCACACAACTCTCATTCAAACAACACATCACCAACATTAAAACTAAAGTCACTCCACGCCTCAACACACTGAAAGCACTCTCACACACAACTTTCGGACACAACAAAGACACCACAACCACCATATACAAACAGTACATCCGACCCGTGATAGAATATGCTAGCCCCGCATGGGCTAGCAATCTCGCAACACGCCACACAAACACACTTCAAACACTTCAAAACACGGCACTCAGAACAATCACAGGATGCACAGCTACCACACCAGCAGACCACCTTCATCACGAAACCAAAATACTCAAACTGACACACCACCTAGACATGAGAGGCACACAAACACTCGCAGCAGCAGTCACCAACACAGCACATCGACTACATCACCTCACAACACAAGACAACACAGACAGAAACATAAAAACAACACCAAGCACACTTTACCACAGACAAATTTTCACATCACTTCCACCAGCTCCCCCACGCACACCAATCAAGAAACACATACACACAGAGATCGCACGGAAAACCATACACTCACTACAACACAATACACTCCTACAAAGACACCCAACGGACATACACAAATCAGAAAACACACTCACAAGGGAATACAAGGTGCATCTGGCCAGGTTGAGATGCGGTCATCATCCTGCCCTTCTGTCATATCAGAAAAGGTTGAATGACTCAATCGATAGCACCTGTCCAGATTGCAATTCAGCACCACACACCATCACACACATCTTGGAACACTGCACAGCACACACACAACTCAGACGCCAACACAAAATAAATTCAGTCAGAGACCTGTGGAACAACCCGGTCGGTGCCGTGTCTTTCCTCAGGAGCTCGAAGTTGCTCGGCCAGACAACTCGAGGAACAACAACAACAACAACTATAGCTACTCACACAACATAATACCTCACATCTGGAAAACGGGCATCATCATCACCCTTCACAAACAAGGCACAGATCCCACGCTACCTTCTTCACATCGTACAATCACACTACTCTGCACACCATCAAAAATCACAGAACGCCTCATACTTAAACTCATAACATCACAAATACCACTCTCGCAATCACAACACGGCTTCATATCACTGCACTCTACAACCACACTGCTCAAATAACTCACACATACCATAATGGGTAACACAAACACACCAAAACCACCACACTCTGTGGTGTAGACTCTGTGGTGCAGTTTTTAGCACACCCGCCTCACAAGCGGGAGGTCAGTGGTTCGAAACCCGGCGGAGAAGAATGTCATTGGGCGAATTCTACAATCCCACAGCCCCTGCTAACCCAGCAGTAAATGGTACCAGATATCAGTCATGAGTTGTACCATGCATTCTGGGGAGGTGGCCCTCTCTAATACGTCTTACGTCCTTGTGGCGCCATAGCGTGGAGAGGGTCGGTTCTGCGGTGGCAGCGAGCTGCACGGGGCACGCCTGTGTGTTCATAAGCTTCGGCTTCTTCCCGTGTAGCAGCTGCCACTTAGGCATTTAACCTTTTAACACAGAACACTACTCATACCACTCGACATCAGCAAAGCCTTCGACAGAGTTCCACGACACAATCTCACAAACAAAATACTAAAAACCACCCTTCACAATAACACAAACAGATGGTTGGCCAACTACAACGCTGGCAGATGCGCCCATGTGAGTTACAACAGACAATCACCTCACGCACGCAATATAACAAACGGAGTCCCTCAGGGCTTCGTTTTAGCACCAACATTATTTATTCTATACCTACATGGCATGTCAGCACCAAACACTCCATCCATACAGATATCATCATATGCAGACGACATCACAATCACAAGCACACACAGACAAGCCGACACAGCAGTGCAGACACTACAACAATGGTTCTCCACAAACAAACTGAACATTGCACCTGCCAATTTCACAGCCACTTATCCCCAACTGGACATCCGAAAACAACTACACACCACAAATCACTATCAATAACACGATCATCCCACACGCACACACCAAAAATACTAGGCGTCACATTCGACACACACCTCTAATTCAAACAACACATCACCAACATCAACACCAAAGTCACCCCACGCCTCAACACACTGAAAGCACTCTCACACACAACTTTCGGACACAACAAAGACACCACAACCCCCATATACAAACAATACAACAGAGCCGCGATAGAATATGCTAGCCCCGCGTGGGCTAGCAATCTCGCAACACGCCACACAAAACACTTCAAAACACCGCACTCAGAACCATCACAGGATGCACAGCCACCACACCAGTAGACCACCTCCATAACGAAAACAAAATCATGAAACTGAACCACCACCTAGACATGAGAGGCACACAAACACTCGCAGCAGCAGTCATCAACACAGCACACCCACTACATCACCTCACAACACAAGAAAACTGTAGTTGTATTGCAGAACAGATGTTGAATGATGAACGAGGAAATATATATATATATAACACAGTCACACAATCGCACAATAACCCACCGAGTAAATACACGCAACACTCATTATTCACACCGCAGGAAAAGAGTACAAAACGCCAAGTACAACGCACTCTTCACACCGCCGTGCACTGTAACTCAACGCTTCCGCGCACCGTTCACCCTTACACCATGTACGCCCGGTCTCGACTCTTCCATGAGACTCAACGCGTCATCGAACCCCCTTTACACTCCCCGTAATTCCCCAGTTACATCGTCACCAAGACATTGGACATTGGACATTGGACGCCGGACATTGAACCAATACACAGCTTCTTGAATGGTACATTGCTTGCGAGCAGCGATTGTTATCACCGAACGATAACATCTCTCAACTATGCCGTTGCCGCATGGTGCATGAGCACATAGGTAGTGGATTCTCACCCCCAACTGGTCGCGAATTGCCGAAACTCTGCTTCTGAACGCAGTGTCGTCATCGAGCAAAATTTCACGTGGGGCCGACCTCTCAAGAAACAGCGATTCAAGTAATGCCACCACAACATCACTTGTCTGCCCACGAACACGTTTCCAAATAGTGAACTTAGACGGTCCACAATCGATGATTGAGAGGTAATGACAACCACCGTAGTGCGTGAAATAAATGGCAATCCTGTCCCACACATCTTTGACGCTCAAGTTTCCATTCCTCCACTTCACTGGGGCGGGATCTACGGAGCTGCACACGTCGCATTTTCGCACTACTGCATATACCTCGCGTCGGGTGACACCTGGGTCGGCTTAGCGAGCAAAAAACAGTGACATCCTGACGCCTGGATGACCAGAATCGTGGTGGATATTACTGATCATTTGATTTCGATCTATTACAGGCGCACAAATCGGCGCGTCACGCAATTTAATTTCTTTCAACCAGGTCCGTGGCACCCGAGTGAGCGCATCTGCTGTGTTCTCTGCAGATTTAAAGAGGTTCACTTCAATTGACATGTCATATTCATGTGCAAGATCGGCAATGAGGCTGATTCTGCGTCGAATGAGCATTTCCCCCGCGGCCTTTGTTTTGACGCGGATTTTCCAGACAGTGCATCTTTCACCCATTTATACACCACTGCGGAGTACGTCATCGATTCGATACTTTTCATTTCCCACACAATGGCCAAATTGATGCCCTTGACCACCGCATCTAGTTCTGCCATATTAATATGCGTGGCGTCATCTCGTCTTAGCCATGCGGCATCTTCAATCACGTCTCCGTTTGATTCAAGACATGCTCCAATTGCCAGCGAGCTTGCGTTACCCAAAGGCGAGCAGTATACCCACTCATGTCCCAACGTCCATGTGATGGATCCTCTCGGCTGACTTTTCTGTCCAAATCAGCTACGACACTCTGCAGATGATCATCGTTGATTTCGTCATCCAAGCCACACGACACAGCGTTCGCCTTTCTCTTGACAAATGCAGAGGCCACTCTCAACCAACCACACGACGGATAATGAGCAATGAGTGCCCCACAATACGAAAACAATGACCTTTTTGTAAGCTTAGCTGGCAATTCCGGTAAATTGTTGTCTCTGGCCCAAGTGGGATGTCCACGCTCCCCCCAAACACGCATACCCAATACTCTCGACCCATCTGCGACGACTTCGGGAGCTTTGCTGCTCAACCCATATCGTGCAAAGTGGTATTTGGTGCGTTCCGGTGAGACAATATCGGCCTTGAACAAAATGTAATCCACATAGACTGATGCCACACTTTCTATCTCTCGGTCCATCTTTAGTGTTTATCTCTCGGTCGATCTTTTACCACTGCCTTCATAACCATTAGCGCCACATTCAAACCAGATCAAAGTCTTGTGAGACAAAAGCACGTTCCGTCGAGCACAGCAGTTTGATACGGCCACAGTGAATGGTCAACTCGAATCTGCAAGTAAGCCTTCTCAAGATCCAATATACCCACATTGACGCCCATACGACGCCATTCACGCAGCTTTTGGCCGCACGCGTCAGCATCCGCTGTGTGGCTTTCAATGCTTTTGTTCACTTCCCTGTAATCGAGTACCGGTCGGACCTTGCTATTATTTGGCTGCTCGACAGCCATCAACGGTATGAGACCTTTTGCCGGACCGAACCTGGCTTCATCATACTCCACCAGCCAACCTTTGGCAATCCAATCACGCAATTCCGTTACGTACTGAGGTCGATTAGACTTTTTCACGAAGTATTGTGATATCTGATTGTGTAACACTCAAGGCTCTACACCGTTGGCCCACTTCCAGCGAACTGTCCAAAAACCATCCATGCTGGAGAATGATAGTGAAAAATCCTTTTCACCGACGTGTATGTCGTCGTCAACATGCTTTTTATCATCAGACAGACGCAACGCAGTGTGAGTGTGCACCCGTTTACCACGTGTCACATAATCATTCGCACATGGATTGAACGTGATATTACTGTCAGTAGATATACACATGCCCTTCAAAGACGTGATCGCATTCATCCCCAAAACGAAATCGAACCCCAATGGCCTTGTCTGTGAAACAACAACTTCATGGCACGGTAGAACATCATCACCAATACTGAGTGTCACTGTTCCCGTTCCCAAGGTCGAGAATCACTCGCCGCTCATGGTAACGACGCTCACCTTTTTGCGCGCCCATTTTCTGCAGCAGGACACATGCACTATGCTCTAACTGCAGCATGTGTCGACCAGCGCACGCCGCTCAACACCGTCGATGGTCACATTCACCATCGGTAGCGCCCTGGCTAGTTTTGTCTCGGAGAGGAGTCCGGCGCTGACGACGCCTCTCCGCTGTCGTTTCCCGACTTGCCATGACTGTCTCGGCCGTTTTTTTGTTGTACGTGTTTTTATCACAACTGCTGCGGTTGCGGTTGGAGCGACAATGGCGCTGTATATGACCAATGCCTCCGCAACAGAAACACTTGATTTCCCGCTGTGCTGAATGCTCTGCTACTGGTTCCTTGGCGGCCAGACACACTTCGTTGTGCTGGTTCTCCTAGAGCAGTATGCGAGCCCTAGCTGTCAGCTGTGGCAAATCCAGCGACTCAAGTCGAGAATTCGCACGTAACGTTCTGCCCACCTCTGCAGGCAAACCCGAGAGCCATATCAGGCACTCCACCAAACACTGAAGCCAATCTCTTGAGATCGGCCAAGTATACATCGGGCGTCTCGTTGGGGTGTAGAGTGCGGGCATGAAACCGCTCGTAGGCTGTGTATGGATCAATTCCAAATGCCGCTTGCCGGGCCAACTTCACTTTCTGCACGCATTTTCTGTCAGACATCGGTAGCTGCTGGTACACAGCAGAAGCACCGCCGGACAAACGCAGAGCAATGACGGTCTGCACGTCAGTCACGCCTCGAAGTTCACATACGAGTTCGAATCTGTCGAACCACTGTGATATTCTGCGCGTCCGATCCACTGAGCTCCGGAATTAGACGCACGTCCATGCTGGTCCCTTGTTGATCACACAATATCCCACCGAGTAAATACACGCAACACTCATTATTCACACCGCGGAAAAGAGTAAAAAACGACAAGTACAACGCACACTTCACACCGCCGTGCACTGTGACTCAACGCTTCCGCGCACCGTTCACCCTTACACCATGTACGCCCGGTCTCGACTCTTCCATGAGACTCAACGCGTCATCGAACCCCTTTACACTCCCCGTAATTCCCCAGTTACATCGTCACCAAGACGGTACATTATACACGCACGCACGCACGCACGCACGCACGCACACATACACACCCACACATACACATAACTGCACATACGGCGTCTGCCATATGCATAACGGCGTCTGCCAGCGCGACCAGTGCTGCGCGTGTACACAGACACACATACATACAAACTTTGAATCGCATGTAAGCAAAAGTTCAGTTTAACGTAACATCTTGCACATCACTCGCTCTGGTGCCTCGGATCAACAATATGGAATTACAAAAACACAAACAGAAGCACAAAAACAACACCAAGCACACTTTACCACAGACACATTTTCATAGCACTTCCATCAGCTCCCCCACGCAAATCAATACAGAAACACATACACACAGAGATCGAACGGAAAGCTATACACTCACTACAACACAATACACTCCTACAAAGACACCGATCGGACATACACAAATCAGAAGACTCACTCACACGCGAAAACAAGGTGCATCTGCCCAGGTTGAGATGCGGTCGAAAAGGTTGAATGACTCAATCGATAACACCTGTCCAGATTGCAATTCAGCACCACACACCATCAAACACATCATGCAGCACTGCACAGCACACAAACATCTCAGACGCCAACACAAAATTACATCCATCAGGGACCTGTGGAACAACGCGGTCGGCGCCGTGTCTTTCCTCAGGATCTCGAGGTTGCTCGGCCAGACAACCTGAGGAACGTCAACAAAAACAACAACAAATGTACAATATAACAAATACAATACACCCCACATCAACATCAATACCAAAATTACATAAGATCGGATATACACATATAAATAGTGTGAATGGGAAAAACCTCATAAATCAACATTATACCGGCAACGTGAAATTGTTTTAATTAAATACACAGTATGGACAGCACAGTATTCAACACAGCCCACATGCAATGAACAGAGAAGCACAAAAAATATATAATAAAACATTCAGAAAAACGCATATTCAGTAAGAGAATGAGAATCAGGCTCAAAAGAAAAGGAAAAAAAGTACTCACGAAGAGAATAAGCAAATCTAGAGTATGAAGACAGCAATGTAATACGAGGTGGAAGAGAGTTGTAGAGACACAAGGGGGCACATAAATAAAAGAAATTGGACGACCAAGCTACTTCCTTGATTGCCCTCGGACAAATCAAAGAACGAGGGACACGAGAATAAGTACCAGCAGGTGACAGTAATTCCGATAGATAACACGGTTGCATAAGATCATGAAGACGTTTATATATTAAACAACAATTTACCCATTGTAATCCTTGGTCCCGATAAAGCTCAGACGAGTCTTCCAGTGGAAATTCTGCCAGCTCGGCAAGAACGCCTACAAAAACAATCAAAATAGTAAAAAACCACCAACTAGACTACAAAACGATGCAAAATAATCAAGCTACATCCAATTCATTAACGCCTCAAGCACACCGCATCTGTCTGTTCCCACATCATGCACACAAACACTTTGAATGCACATTTAATATCTCCCAACACTGATCCAAAAGACCCATGATTGTATTAGACAATTTTATGAGTTTTAGTATTTTGTTCATTATATTTCCACTTTTTGCAAGTCTTCCAATAGCACAGCATTGCCACATAATACAGTTGTTCGAGTACCAGTGGCTAGGGGTGGGCGAGAATCGACTCTAAAATCGATTCTCGGTATTCCAGAGGGCGGACTGCAGAATCGAGTCTGATTCGTCAAAATCGATTCTAACATGTTCTTGATTGACTTTATTTGAAGATTCACTCTAACAAAACATTAATGTTGACATATCTGCAGCATGACCTCACAAGATGTCAGAGGGAGATGCTTAGGGAATTTGTGACAGAGGCTAAGCAAAAGAAAGCGGACGACAAATCGGGACATTTTTTATACAGGGTTTGCAAGAGAACCTGATGTTCCAACATGTGACAGAGAATACAGGGCACCGGGAAGGACAAGTCAGTAGCTTGTTGGATCTGGTTATTACGGATCACGTAGACAGCGTCTGCACCTTATTTTGTGAGGCACCTATCGGAAAAAGTGATCATGTGTGTATAGTGTAGTGTACCTCTCGGTTTAGTTTCTGTGGAACCAAGACACTACCAAAAACGATGAATATATATTGATGAGCAGAACACGCAGAACACGAACAGTTGCACTTGCCAGATTCCTTACAAAATTGTCAACACACCCATTTATATAATATACAGCACATGATGTCTAATATAATTCTGTGAAGATGTACAGTATATATGTGTGTGTGTATGTATGTATGTGTGTGGATGACGTATTGTTTTGTGGAAAGAGAAAGTGTGAAAGAGCGAACACACGATGACTGGTTGCTGTGTGGATTAGTTGCAGAAACATGATGGCGTAAGATTGCGTGCAGTTCCTGTGATATGACTCGTATGCATTTCCGAGTACAGTTACTATACAATACTAATCAATGTTGCAACGTGATGAATAATAGATGACACACGCCACAGGAGTCCCCTTCCCAGATCAGGGCGAGAACCGTACAGCGGGTTTGACGACTCGGCCTGATCGAGTGCGGTAATTTGTTTGTGGCGTTGTGCAATGTATCGGCTGGACCACTATTTCCCCTGGTGGGTCGCTAATGTGTTCATTCTCTATAAAGGCCGGTTTAAGCCGATTCACACCGATGCGCTCATGTTTTCCATCTTTGTTAACTGTAAATGTCTTGGGCGTGCGCGTGATGACTTTATAAGGCCTTTGGTACACTGGCTGTAGTGGTTTGCGATGGCCGTCATGACGAATGAGCACAAGTGATGCTATGTTAAGGTCTGGCGGTACGTAGGTTGCACTTGAGGTAGTGCGTGTTTGCACTGGCCGAATTTGTGCGAAATGTGTGGACAGCTGGTGAGCCAAACTGCAGTGATTCGTGGTAGGAGCTGGCAGAATGAGTTCTCCGGGAAGACGCAATGCCATACCGTAAACCAGCTCGGCAGATGCACATTGTGTTTCTTGCTTCACGCTGCACCGTATTCCCAACAATGCAAGTGGCAGGCGGTCGATCCAGTTAGAACAGCCGCGTAGTGCCGATTTCAGCTGGCGATGGAGTCGCTCAATCATGCCGTTTGCAGCGGGGTTGTAAGCGGTGGTGTGCAGCGTGTCGGAGCCCAGACTGGCATTAATGGCACGCCATAGTTGAGAGCAAAACTGTGACCCTCTGTCAGATATGATAGTATGGGGTATTCCAAAACGAGATACCCAGGAGGCAATGAAGGCCTTAGCCACTGTATCTGCAGATATGTCAGTTATTGGACACGCCTCTGGCCAGCGTGTGAAGCGATCAATCATTGTGAGCACGTATCGGTGACCCTGACTTGGCGCCAGTGGGCCAACAATATCTATGTGAACGTGCTGAAACCGCTCAGTCGGTAGGGTAAATTGTGCCACGGGTGACCTCACGTGCCGATGGATTTTATTTTTCTGGCAATGTAAGCACTGCCGCGTCCATGTTTTAATGTCTCGGCGCATATTTGGCCACACAAATCTGTCGCTGATTAATCGCTGTGTGGCCGTACAACCAGGATGCGATAAAGTATGTAGAGCTTGAAAAACCTTTTTGCGCTCTGTTTGCGGGACCAGTGGCCGGGCTGTGCCAGTAGAAGTGTCGCAGATAATCGTTTCGTTGTGTGGGGGCAATGGCTTGGCAGACAGTTTTAATGAACCTGTACGACTGTTGCAAATATTTGTGATTTCACCGTCTGTTTTTTGTTGAGCTGCAATCTGAAACAAACTAATGTTCTCTTCCACGGTTGCAATGCGAGAGAGTGTGTCTGGAATTACGTTTTGATCGCCTTTGATGTACAAGACATCAGTGGTGAATTGGATAATATAGTCCAAGTGACGCTGTTCTCTGGGAGAATGATTTGCGGTGGATGACTTAATGGCTGACACTAATGGTTTGTGGTCAGTTATCAAAGTGAATTCTCTGCCTTCAACAAATGGGCGAAAATGCCTTATTGACATGTAGGCCGCTAATAACTATTTACCAAAAGCACTATATTTTTGCTGGGCAGAAGTAAGCTTGTGTGACCAGTACGCAAGTGGCTGCCAACTGCCGTTACAGCAGCATTAGCGAGCAGAGATTTGGCGTTGTTGAACGCTGCCAGTGATTCATCTGTCCAATTCACCGGTTTGTTTGATTTGCGTTTGCTGTCTGTGAGCATTGCATGGAGATACTGCAACGTTTGTGCAGCATTAGGCTGAAATCTATGGTAAAAATTTACCATGCCTAGAAATCTTCGTAACTCAGCATGCGTGCTGGGTTGTGGAAAATTTTGCACAGCAGCTACTCGGTCGTTGAGTGGTGATATGCCATTTGCTGATATCACGTGACCGAGAAAGTTGAGTTTTTCTACTCCGAAGACACATTTTTGTGGGTTGATGGGTATTCCGTGCTTGCAAAGTCGCCGAAATATTTCTTCAAGATGAGATCGGTGCTCATCTTGAGAGACGCTAGCGATGAGAATGTCATCTATGAACGTAAACGCGTACGGTAAGCCACGCAGTATAGAATCCATCAATTTTTGCATTGTTTGTGCACTATTTCTGAGACCAAACGGCATTCTCAACATTTCATAGAGGCCAAACGGAGTAGTGATAGCTGTTTTGTGCACGTCGTCTGGGTGCACTGGTACCTGAAAAAAAGCTTTCACTAGATCAATGCGAGAAAATACTTGTTTTCCATGTAGGCCGAGAGTGCAGTCTTGCAGGTACGGCACAGGGTAGCGATCCGGTACCGTTATTCTATTAAGTGCGCGATAATCTCCGCAAGGTCTCCAATGTCCTGGCGTTGGTTTTGGCACCATATGCAATGCTGACGCGTATGGACTGTTGCTGGGTCGAATTATGCCCTGGTCAAGCATAATCTTGAATTCGTTTTTAGCAATAGCTATACGTGAGGCATCTAGTCTGCGTGGGCGGCAATAAACAGGCTGCCCCCTTGTTTCAATGCGATGAACAACATCGTGTTTCACCTCCTCGCCAATAACAGGGGATGACGTTAACCGAGGATACTTGGCCAACAATGACTCAAATTGTTTGCTGTGAGATGGCAAGCACACTGATACTTGCAGAGAACTATGTCTGTTTAAGCCACTTGACTTGAGGCCGGTCTTGTTATCAATCTGTTGCCGAAGCCGTGGGTTAACACTGATATCGTGGTGAGATAAAAAGTCTACACCAATGATAGATATATCAATGTCCGCCAGAATAAATGACCATTGAAAAGTTCGGCGAAGTCCCAATGAAAGAGTAATAGGTCTGTGGCCATATGTGCGAATGGCAGTGGCGTTCACTGCTTGCAGGACCAAAGGAAATGGCGATTTGATACAAGTAGACATTTCTGGTAATTTTGCAAATTTGACTGGAAGCAAACTGTATTGCGCGCCAGTGTCTATCAAAAAATTAATACCAGTTTTTGAATCGCGCACGTAAAAAGGTGCGTTGAAATTTTCGCCATGCAAGGTGAGTGATGAGAGGGGTGAGACTGGCGGACTCTCACGCTCTCTTTCTAGTTTAAATAACCAGTGTAAGTGCAAGGCTTTATACATGTTCTGGCTTTCTCACCGTATTTGCTGCGATACCAGCAGAGCTCTTGTTGCTTTGAGTCGTTGGTCTCGTCTGGTGTTCTCTGTCTGTAACCTGTGCGTTGCGATGAACAACCGCGCGGCGACGCCAAGGTGAGCCTTTTCAATTATTGCTGTATATTCTTCAATTGGCGTTTTATATCAGCGATCTCACCTGCATTTGTCTTTGCTTGCGAACAATTGTCGTGGGCGGTGTTAGTGATGGATCCAACGACAGCACTAGCCCGTGGAAGGGCTCTTATCACACGATCAGCCGTGCCTGCCAAGGTCTCCAGAGATGTCTCTGGCGGCAGAAATTGCAGAAAAGGTGTCACCGCCTCTGGCATTGCTTGGAGGAAAATTTGTTTCACCAGTGGTGAATTGCTTTCCTTGATGTAAGGCGCGGTGAGCTCCTGCAGATGACGCAAAAACTGCGTCGGCCGTCTGTCACCCAACTCTTGTGCCTCCAGCAATGAGCGCAATTTCTGTTCAGAAGAGAGGCCAAGACGTGATTGCAGGGCAGCACAAAGTTGAGTGTAGCTGTCCTCTGGAGGGCTGCGGATCATGTCTATGAATTCCATCACATGATGGGCCGGCAGTAGAGATGCGGCGGTGTCGAAACATACACGTTCATCGTCAATTTTTGCTCTTGAGAAGAATAAATCTAGTTGTATAATCCAGATTTGCGGGGTGTCTTCCACAAAAGGTTGTGGCGAGCCGATGATAGCTGGTGCCTGTGTTGATGAAGCTGTTGCCATTGCAGAGTGATGTGATGTTGATTTCCAATCACGTCGGGATCAAATCACGTCGGGGTCACCACTTGTAGTGTACCTCTCGGTTTAGTTCCTGTGGAAACAAGACACTACCAAAAACGATGAATATATATTGATGAGCAGAACACGCAGAACACGAACAGTTGCACTTGCCAGATTCCTTACAAAATTGTCAACACACCCATTTATATAATATACAGCACATGATGTCATATATAATTCTGTGAAGATGTACAGTATATATGTGTGTGTGTATGTATGTATGTGTGTGGATGACGTATTGTTTTGTGGAAAGAGAAAGTGTGAAAGAGCGAACACACGATGACTGGTTGCTATGTGGATTAGTTGCAGAAACATGATGACGTAAGATTGCGTGCAGTTCCTGTGATATGACTCGTATGCATTTCCGAGTACAGTTACTATACAATACTAATCAATGTTGCAACGTGATGAATAATAGATGACACACGCCACAATAGTTTTTGAAGTGATTGGCAACCGAATAATAAACACGGAAAGAATCGTAAGAAAATATCACAAAGGAAATTACGAGGAAATAAGGAAAGACATCCGGAACGTTGACTGGCAGAAGGAGCTCTCCGAGTGGTGCAGTACGAGAATGACCATCAATCTTTGCAAAAGGATATTGATAAACTGGAGCAGTGGTCAAAGAGGTGGCAAATGCCTTTTAATAATGATAAGTGCAAAATTATGCACTATGGGAGGAATAATCCAGAGTTTGAGTACACGCTCGGCGGGACAAAGATTAAGGCGGTGACTGAGGAGAAAGACCCGGGAGTAGTCTTTGACCCACTGATGAACTTCAGCAACAATGCGTGCAAGGCCGCAGCCTCAGGAAATGCCAGATTGAGTCTTATTAAGAAAAATTTCAAACATCTGGGGGCTGAGCCATTTATGATGCTGTAAAAGACTATAGTCAGACCCAAGCTGGAATAATGCATGCCTGTGGCACAACCAATGTATAAGAAAGATGTTTTCAAGATTGAACAATTACAAAGAAGAGCCACACGATTGGTTGAGACAGTGCGGGATGAAGAATATCCTGTTAGACTTGAAAGGCTCAAGCTGCCATCACTTGAATATAGAAGGAAAAGAACATCAGTGCTGCAGGCATTTAGGATAGTAAAAAGAATAGAAAGACTTGATGAGAAGATCTTCTTTGAGCAAAACCTAGAGACACGGACAAGAGGACACAGTCAAAAGTTTCAAGAGAAGTTCTGCAGGAGCGAGGCAAGGAAGGCGGCGTTCAGTCAGCGAGTGGTGAGAGATTGGAACCGTTTACCTGAAGCAGTGGTAGATAGTGACACTGTCAATCAATTTAAGAAGCGACTTGGCAGATGGTGGAAGGAAGAACCAACGCTCTACATGAATCATAGAGAACCTGTTGTGACGAGATATTCTGCCATAACTACCTTCAACGACGAGGAGAGAGATACCAGCTGAAGCTGAAACTCTACGTTGGTGAGTCATTGGTGAGTCATATCTATTCTAGGTAACCAACGATAAATCCACCTCAAAACAATAATATTGTGTTTCACTCTACGATTCAGGCGGTGAATCTAGACATGTTTTGCTAGAAAATGCTCTACTTGTGCCATCTGTAGTATATATATATATAATTATTTTTACATATTGCTTATCATGTTAATTGCATTGATGTTAATTGCTTGTTAATTTATAATTGTGAGAGTTCCTGAGCGGCCATGGCAACGCAACGGAAAAATGTAACACGGGGAGATTTTTTGCAGGGAGGGAGGAGAATAGTGAGGGGAACGGAAGGAGTGTTTTACGTGTATTGGAGTTTGTTGAAAGTGTTGTTTCATTGTTAACTGTTTTATAATAAAAAACCACAAGCTATTTCGGCATGGCAAAAATTTCCCAAGATATGATAAAGCCATTCAATGGAGACGGAGATGTTGTCGCATGGATAAAAAAAGTGCGACTTGTTGCCAAGCTCCAGAAAGTGGATGATGTGGCGAGTTTGCTCCCACTGTACTTGGAAGGCTCTGCGCTTGCAACATATTTAGAAACGGAGGAGAATGATCAGGAAGATGCTGACAGAATCGAAGAAAAACTAAAGGAAGTATTTTCAGACAGTGCCTTCATTGCGTATCATAAATTGACCAGAATGAGATGGACAGGTGAGCCCATTGATGTGTTTTCAAATGAAATAAGGCGGTTGGCTGGACTGTCAGGATTTGTTGGAGAAGGTCTTGATAATATTGTAAAGTTATCATTCGTGAACGGATTTCCTGATGACATCAGCAAGCAGTTGCAGCAGATCAACAATGTGGGGCGTGTTCCATTGGGCGAAGTGCTTAGCAGGGCCAGAGTACTTGCTGTGAGAGGAGAGAGCTCCGTGAACGCAGTGGCGGCGAACAACACGCTGACTGACAGAAGAAAAACTGCAGTGCGTCGGAACTCATTCGAAGACAAATGCGTCGTACGCGGAGAGCCTCATATAGCGCGAAGTGGCAGCCATAGAAAATCAGTGACGTGTTTTAGATGTGGCAAGGAAGGCCACATTGCAGTTCAGTGCACCGCTGATCCGGGAAACGAGCAAAGGGGAACTGGTGCGCCAGCAGTCACCCCTTTGACTCACTGATGGCGCAGCCTGGCAGACTGCCTCTGGTCAATGTTTTAGTTGCAGGCAGAAATGTTCGGGCATTAATGGATACCGGCTGTTCAACAGTTGTCGTGACGACGAAGATTGTTAAGAATTATGAGGCAGGTGGTTTCATAAGTGCGTTTGACGGGAGGCAGGTGCAATGCCGAGGGAAGACCTGGGTCAACTTGACAGTGGAAGGCAGAAGCGTGAGAGCGCGTGCGATGGTAGTTGATAAGATATTGAACGACATAGATTGTGTATTAGGGATGGATGTGATTGATTGTCTTGGTGGTGTATTTGTGACAAATAATGGTGTCAAATTTGGGGATTGCAGTTGTGTTGCTGTGGGTGCTGAGACACCAGTACTAGGCAATATAACATACCACAGTAAGAAAAATGAGAGTACACAATTGAGTATCAACGATAAAGATTTTTTCGCGTCGTTCGATGGAGAAAAATGGGAGGTAGAATGGTTTGTGAAGGAAGACTCCCCAGTGTTAAATAACTCTATCGGCTGCTACAATCAAACAATAAAGTCAGAAACACGTCACGAGTTTGACACCGAAGTGCAACGTTGGGTAGCAGAAGGAATTCTGGTGCCGTGGACAGGCAACACAAAGTCGGGTGTATTACAGCTGCTTGCAGTGGTGCAACCGACGAAGAGAAAAGTTCGCCCAGTACTCGATTTTCGAGAATTAAATGAATATGTGAGTAGTCATACGGGTGATGAATTCATCGATATATGTAATGAAAAATTGAGGAAATGGAGGTGCATCGATGGTCCTGCGTCTGTGGTAGATTTGAAGACGGCATATCTGCAAATTCACGTGTCAAAGAAATTATGGAAATATCAGTTGGTCAAATACCGCGGCAAAGTCTACACTCTGACGAGAATGGGTTTTGGGTTATGTTCAGCCCCTAGAGTAATGACAAAAATTGTGCGAACGGTGCTGAAGCAGTCATATGTGATTGAGCGTGCTACCGACTCATACATCGACGATATTATCGTGAATGAGGCCATAATTTCAGCGAAGGCAGTGGTGCAACATCTACAGAAATATGGATTGGTGGCAAAACAGCCAGTGCCTATTGAGGAAGGTGCTGTGCTGGGCTTGAAAGTGTTCAGAAACAGAAATGGTGCACTTGTGTACAAAAGAGGAAATGAAGTTCCACAGTCGGTTGATAAATTAACAAAAAGGGAATTGTTCTCGTTGTGCGGAAAATTGGTAGGCCATTACCCGGTGGCGAGGTGGTTGAGACTGGCCTGCAGTTTCATTAAACGCAGAGCGCATGGCGGACATTGGGACAGACTGGTCGGTGACAATGTTGTGAAAATGATTCGAGAAGTCTTAGATAGAGTAAGGCGTGGTGACCCTGTAGGGGGTGTGTGGAATGTGCCAAAAACAAAGAAGGGGTGGTGTGGTGTGACGCTAGCAACTTGGCCGTTGGCGTGGCGCTGGAGATTGGTGGTCATATTGTTGAGGATGCAGCGTGGCAGCGAAAGGAGTCCGATGTTCACCACATCAATGTGGCTGAACTGGAAGGGGTATTGAAAGGATTGAATTTGGCTCTCAAGTGGAACTTGACCGATGTGGAAGTACGCACTGATTCAGCAACGGTATTGGGCTGGGTCAACGCAGCCTTAAATAAGGAGAGAAGAATCAAGACAAAAGGTGCAGCTGAGCTTCTGATAAAGCGACGGTTGGGTATACTGTGTGACTTGGTGGAGGAGCTCGAGCTGAAATTAAAGATTGTGCGAGTTCCCACTACGGTAAATAAAGCAGACGAGCTTACCCGCGTCAAGAAAGAATGGCTGGTAATGCCCGTAGAAAGTGAAGAAGAGAATCATTGCACCGCGTCGAGTTCTAGTGTATGTGCTATGACATCGGAAAGACTCGCTGAACTCCATGAATTACATCATATGGGTGTGGATAGAACACTTTATTTAGCGCGACAAGAGGATCCAAGAGTGACACGAGACCAAACACAACGTGTTGTTCAATGCTGTGTTAGATGCCAATCAATCGATCCAGCACCAGTCCAACACGCATCCGGAAGCCTGAATGTGAGCAAGTCATGGTCAAGATTGGCCATTGACGTGACTCATTACCGCCAGCAAACATATCTGTCAATTGTGGACTGTGGTCCAGGTCGGTTCGCCATCTGGCGAGAGCTGCGTGCTGAGAACGCAGAGCTGGTGTGTGCCATTCTCGATGAGATATTCAGGGAAAGAGGTCCAGTTCTCGAGCTGCTCATGGACAATGGTATGGTGTTTAGATCAGAGCAAATGAAAAGACTGATGGAAAGGTGGAAGATACAACCCTTTTTCAGAGCTGCATATCGCCCAAGTGGTAACGGCATTGTAGAGCGTCACCATCGTACCATCAAAGCTTTGGCAGAGAGAGCTCAAGTGACACCGTTGTCGGCAGTGTTTTGGTACAATATGACGCCACGCGAGGGCTTGACTCACAATTCGGTACCACATAAACACATCCATGCATACGAGTGGAGAAATCCATCGTTAGAAATGCCGCCGAGACGCGAGTCCACTCAGTCTTTCATCAGCGTAGGGGATGAAGTTTGGGTGAAGCCCCCCGTTCCTAAATGTACAACGCAGTGGACGCGCGGTAGAGTAACAGACATCAATTCGCCAAACAACATTTCTGTAGACGGGATGCCGCGACATATATTGGATGTGCGGCCGGCAAGAGACGCTCATGACGAACGCCACGTTCCTACAGATGCAGAGCACGACGATGTGGAATTGCCTCGGCGCTCAACAAGACAACGGAAGACCCCGGCGTGGCTAGATGATTATGTTACTGATTGATCTTCAGATCAAGGGGGCATGTAGTATATATATATATATATATATATATATATATTTATATATATATAATTATTTTTACATATTGCTTATCATGTTAATTGCATTGATGTTAATTGCTTGTTAATTTATAATTGTGAGAGTTCCTGAGTTGCCATGGCAACGCAACGGAAAAATGTAACACGGGGAGATTTTTTGCAGGGAGGGAGGATAATAGTGAGGGGAACGGAAGGAGTGTTTTACGTGTATTGGAGTTTGTTGAAAGTGTTGTTTCATTGTTAACTGTTTTATAATAAAAACCACACCATCATTTTCTCAGAACATTTTTTCTGTACAGGCTGCTGCAGAAAAGGGAAGTGAAGTGTCTTTTATTGGTAATCACGGATATTTGATCACACCTGATGGAACAAAGTTTCATAATTAGAAAAAGTGTAAACTTTATTATCTGTATAGTGTTGTTCGGTGTATTTTCCGTGAGAGAATATATGGTATTGTTTTGAGGTGGATTTCTCGTTGATTACCTAGAATAAATATGTGAAAAACTAATAAATATGTGGCGTTGTTGTCGAGTGGCGTGCGGTGTGACGTCATAGCGGTTCACTTGAGTCGACTGGTGCGAGGTATGACGTCGCACGTTGCTGCGCGCTGATTGGCCGCGATTTGAGCCTAGTGCCGGAGGCATGTATCAGCTGGCGTGTGTGAAGCTGGCTTTGCGAGCGGTCGAGCGTCATTCGGTTGGTGGCCTGTGCGTTGTAAGCATCGTTGCCGTGTGTTCGAGAGATATTCGCTGTGTGGACGTATTCTCGTCGTGTGCGCGGGTTTTTCCTGCGCGAGAGGTAAGAGGGCTTTGCCCGATTACATTACAAGCTATTTCGGCTTTATGGCTGAGGCCGTTGGCGGGGGCAAACGTGAGTTTGTCGAAGGGGGTTCCGGTAGCGAATCCGATGACTTCGGTCAGGAGGGTCAGAGACCCGAGCAGCGGGCCGCAGGACCCGTGGTAGATGTTGGCCAGTTGGCCAACATCTTAATGCAGGCCCGAGGGCCGATCCTTGACAGGATAGGGCGGGCTCTACCGCGTTTCGGTGGTGACGTCACCCTTGACGTCACTGAGTGGCTGGCCGACTTTGAGCGGCTATGCCGTGTCCAGCAGGTCGACCCTTGCGAAATGGTCGACCATATGCTGGATGGGAGCGCGCGCCGGCTTTACCGGCGCATGCTCGTGGGCGACGCCTCACAGTGGGCCGTGGTGAAAGCCACGCTGGTCGCCGAGTTTGGCGTGCCTCGCCAAGAGGCGTGGAGGCGTTTCTCGACTCGTCAGCTTCGATCTGGCGAGTCAGTGGACGCCTTTGTGGACGACCTAGAGCGTCTAGGTCGCCGTGTAGGGTTAACACCCGAGAGCTTGGCGTTCCGCGTCAAATTTTATGAGGGCCTACCCGACTCAATCTATGAATGGGCTATGGCGAGAGAGGGGGCGTATAACTCCGAGTTCGACAGCGTGCTGTCGGCGGTGCGCGCCAGAATTGGTGCACGTAGGGCTGCTGCAGCTAGAAACCGCCCATCTGGGGTGGTGGCTGCATCTAGGCAGCGAGTCAGCTACGCCCAAGTAGCGAGCAGCTCGAGGGACCGCTCTCCTGGTCCTCAAGCGTCGGACGAGCGAGACGGCTCTGTGTCTCGGTGGGCGGGCCGTCCGGAGCGCTCTTCTGCGCGCCGGACGCTCCGCTGCTACCGATGTGGCGGCGACCATCTGGTCCGCGAGTGCCCGGGAGCGCAATGCTACCGGTGTGGCAAGCACGGGCATTTCGCTCGTGATTGCGAGGAGCCGGCGTCGACGTCGACGTCACGCCGCTCGCGAGCTCGGACGAGCTCGCATTTTCATGCGGAGGGCGCAGCACGGGGCGCAGCGTCCTCCGACATGGAAGTCGACCGCAATTAAGCGGCGGCCCCTGTAAAGGGGCGACGGTGAGTCCCTGCTCTGCGCGTGGACTCATCAGCGGAGCACATTTGGTGCGTCGGGCCCGCCGGGCGATTCGAGGGACGGCCGGTGTATTGACTTCGCGTCGTATGCCGGTCGTTGTAGCTGTTCTCAACGGTCGTTGCTCCCGGTGTCTGGTTGACACGGGAAGTGAGTGCACAATTGTTAGTGCACGGGTTGTGGCGGGTTCACTTCCCCGTCGGGGACGACCGTTGATTACAGCGGATGGTAGGACTTCTCATGAGACGAAGTCCTGTGACGTAGTAATAGGGCTGCAGGGACACTGTTTTAGAGTTCCCGGGCTCGTAGTCAAGGGATTAGAAAACCTTGGGGTGGAGTGCCTCCTGGGCAACGATGTTATCGACCATATGGGAGGCGTGACAGTGAAAAGGGGTGTTGACTCTAAATACACCGTTGAGTGGGGGAAACCTTACCCCGAGGGGTGCTGTCGTGCACCGGCGCGTAAGAGTGTGTCTAATAAATCGACGAAGTGTGTGAGGTTTATGTTGGCAGGTTCCACGGATAGTCCGCAGCCGCTGGAAGTTGTCGACAAGGACTTCGTAGCGTCATTCGCTGAGGGCCGATGGACGGTGAGCTGGCGGTGGTCTGACAAAGAGCCGGACCAGCTACAGAACAGCGTGGCGGAGTACAGATGTACGAGAGCTCCCGGAGTGAGCGAGAGGTACAATGCCGAGATCCGGAGCTGGATCGAGAAAGGCTGGTTAATCACATGGCACGGCCCAGTAAAGGGGGTCATCCCGCTGTTGGCCGTCGTACAGCCGACGAAAGACAAAGTTCGTCCTGTTATGGATTACCGTGAGCTGAACGGCTTTGTCGAGTGTCACACAGGAGATGACGGTGTGTCAGTGTGTGCTGACAAGATCAGAGAGTGGAGGCAATGGCAGGGGGAGATCAAGGTAGTTGATCTCAAGTCGGCGTACCTGCAGATTCACGTGAGCCGAGATCTGTGGAAGTATCAGGTCGTGAGGTATAATGATGTGCATTATGCGTTGACGCGGCTGGGCTTCGGCCTGTCATGTGCACCAAGAATAATGACGCTGATTCTGCGAAAGGTCCTGTCATTGGACGAGAAGGTGCGAAAGGCGACAGATCATTTTGTCGACGATATCATCGTGAGGACGTCCGATGTGAGCGTGCAGCAGCTTCGGGAGCACCTGCGAAGGTATGGCTTTGAGACTAAGGAGCCGGAGGGCCTAGATGGGGGTCGATTATTGGGAATTGCTCTGAGGAAGGGACCCGATGGGTGGTTGAATATGTCGAGAGGGACAGCTCTTCGTGACGCTGCACCCGAATTGACAGGGCTGACCAAGCGTGGGTTGTTCTCCGTATGTGGTCGTTTAGTCGGCCATTACCCCGTTGCCGGGTGGTTACGCCCCCATTGCAGTTTTTTGAAACGGTTGGGGTGTGGCGGGTCGTGGGATAACCCGGTGGAGAATGTTGTGTGTGTGCTTGTGTCTGAGCAGTTGCAGCGTGTTCAGAAGGCGGACCCGGTAAGGGGTGGATGGGACGTGAACGCAGCTGGAGACGTCACTGTATGGACTGACGCGAGCACGTTGGCGCTTGGCGTGGTGGTCGAGGTGGACGGCTGCATCGTTGAGGATGCTACTTGGCTCCGTAAGAAGACCGACGTTCTACACATCAATGTGTCCGAACTGGAGGCAGTCGGTCGTGGCATCAATATGGCGATTTCGTGGGGGTTCAAGACGTTTACCGTCGCGACAGACTCGAGGACAGTGCTTAGTTGGATGGACAGCACTGTCGAGGGGCGCAACCGTGTCCGCACTAAAGGTTCTGCCGAGATGCTGGTGAAGCGCCGACTGGCGGTGATTAAGGAGACGATCGCCGAGCATGGCCTGACAGTTTCTCTCCGGTTTGTCTCGACTGTGGAGAATAAAGCTGATCAGATGACCAGGGTGGCCAAGAAGTGGCTTGTTCATCGTGACGCTGGTGAGGAGGAGGTGGCAATATCAGCAGCTATTGCTACGAAGAAGAGCATTAAGGACACCGTTTGGGCGGCTCATCTGCCCCATCATTTAGGTGTCGAGAGGACGCTGTACCTGGGTCAACAATTGCGGAGTGATTTGACGAGAGCCCATGTGAAGGCGGAGTTAGCTGGATGCGAGGCTTGTCAACGTATCGATCCAGCGGTGAGAGAGGAGAATCTCGTAGGGCAGGGTAGTCTGGCCGTGGACAGGGACTGGTATCGAGTGGCAGCGGACGTCACTCATTACGATGCCGGCGTTTACCTGTCGATGGTGGATTGTGGTTCATCACGTCTTGCCGTATGGCGCAGATTGCCGAATGAGACGGCGTTGTGCATTATAGCTCAGCTGCGGCAGATTGTGATTGAGCGTGGGCCGTTTGAGGAGCTGTTACTGGACAACTCTACGGCATTCCGGTCGGCGGCGATGGAGCAGTTCGCCGACGAGTGGTGCATTTCTTTGCGATTCCGAGCCGCATACGCCCCGGGCGGTAACGGGATCGTGGAGCGAAATCACCGTACGATCAAAAGGATCGCAGCGAGGGGACATATTTCCCCGGAGGAGGCGACGTTCTGGTACAACGTTACGCCGCGCAAAGAGACTCAGGTGAGCACTATTCCCTCGAGGTGTATTTTCAGATACGAGTGGCGTCTTCCATTTGAGACCGGCCGCAGGGACGCTGATGACCGGACAGCAGCGTTTGCCGTTGGTGACGAGGTGTGGGTGAAACCGCCGATCCCGTCATGTACAACGCCGTGGACCCTCGGGAAGGTGACCAGGGTCGTCTCACAGCACGTTGTGTGCGTAGATGGCATGCCGCGCCATGTGCGCGACCTGCGCAAGCGTCGCTGTGCCGGCCATAGTGGAGCCATAGACGAGACCGGCACTCATGGCGACGTGGAACCGATCAGCGGCGGTTGGGATGTGGATGCGACCGGCAATCGCGGAGATGTGGAGCCACCCGGTGGAGCCACCCGGTGTAGCTTGGACCTGAGCGGTGATGGCGGACGGGACGAGGCGGCCGATGGTCCCGGCGGTGACAGAACACCTGACAGCCTGCCACCTGAGCGACTGGCTACTGGCGAGGGCGTGGATGCGGACCGTGTGTCTGTGGAGCAGGAACCTGGTGAGCCCTCAGAGGACGTGAGTGTACATACTGCTCGAGAGAATGTCGGAGAGGGCGTCGCGGCTGAGAGAGTCGAGGATGAGGCTGCAGTCGAGCAGCCGAGGCGGTCAACGAGGAGACGTCGACCGCCGGCATGGTTAAACGAGTACGTGTGTCTATCCGATGATGAAGTTTAACCGTGCGTGTTTGCAAGCGTGTTTGTTGTGAGCTTTCAGGTGAAAAGCTGGGGGAGATGTGGCGTTGTTGTCGAGTGGCGTGCGGTGTGACGTCATAGCGGTTCACTTGAGTCGACTGGTGCGAGGTATGACGTCGCACGTTGCTGCGCGCTGATTGGCCGCGATTTGAGCCTAGTGCCGGAGGCGTGTATCAGCTGGCGTGTGTGAAGCTGGCTTTGCGAGCGGTCGAGCGTCATTCGGTTGGTGGCCTGTGCGTTGTAAGCATCGTTGCCGTGTGTTCGAGAGATATTCGCTGTGTGGACGTATTCTCGTCGTGTGCGCGGGTTTTTCCTGCGCGAGAGGTAAGAGGGCTTTGCCCGATTACATTACAATCGAAGAATGCATATGAATAAAACTTTTTTTAGTAATAAATTGTAGAGTTGTTATATAACATTGGGGTTGTTGTTGTTGTTTGAGAGAAGCGCTTCGGCCGTTGTCGGCCATTTCGTGCTGTACCACTTCCTCTGTTATTTCCTTTTGTCTTGGCGTAATACAAACACACTATTATCCAATTCGGCCCGAGGGGCCGAATTGATGGTATTTGTTTTGCCCTGCACTGATTGCAAATTTTCTAAATGTCTGTTTGTATCCTATCTCCTCCTAAACCACTGGACCGATTTTGTTGAAACTTTGTCCCTTAGGGTTTAAAATGGATGCAAGAAGGTCATAGGCTAGGTTTTGTTGACCTCCGACGTCATTTTCAAGGTCATTGAGTTCATTTGTGCCTCTTTACCCTATCTCTTCCTAAACCACTGGACCGATTTTGATGAAACTTGGTCCCTAGGGGTAAAATGGATGCAAGAAGGTCATAGGCTAGGTTTTGTTGCATATAAACATATAAACCAGCATATAAACCCGATAACAATCAAAACGTTATACTGTCTTTGTGTGTGTGCACAAACGAGTTTTTCACATTTTGGGGATTTTATGCCACGGGATTGAGGAAAACTGCTCAGCAGAATTGACAGTTTTTTATATCCACAGATTGGAAATTTTGTCTTCACCAAGATGATTTTTTTAAAAAATATGTAGTGCTAACATTCCAAAAGATATAACCGTTTATTCAAGACCACGTCATTTCCACCGACGACTGATAGATTTAACACAGCGATCAATGGAGACAATGGCGGATCCAGGAATTTTGCAGGGGGGCTTAGACTCTTTGAAATACATTTTTTAAATGTCCTTCACATGCAATGTTTACCCCTAATTTTGATATATCTTCTAAAAACATTTTCAACACGCCAATATATAATATTTAGCCCCACTATAAATATTTACTTCATCCGCCTATTATTTCTCGCTTCTGCGAAATCAACATCAGAGTTAATGTGCAAAGCGCATGACGTATTCGCTAGGGCACTAACGTTCGGGACAAAATCTAGCTAAAATCTAAAATTCAGTAGACGTGCAGCTTTTTCTGGCCACAAACCAGATCCAAAGCTGCATACCCCCAATTCGGCATTGATATCCTAAACCAACTACACATTATGGACAGATTACATAAGAGGGTAAAGAAGAAGCAAAATTATTAAATAATTTGGGACCAGAAGATACACATAGCAATAAGTCATAATGCTTTTAATGTCTACTACCTCTCACACAAACTCAATCCGACACAAACTCAACCCCTAGTTAGTGCTCATTTCTTGATGTAACCTAACCTGAATGTCTAGCAAATACGTCCGCCCGTTGTGGATCGTGTCGATCCGTTCTGGATCTTGAAGACAAATCCGTTAGTCTTGTATAAGAATGTATTATACAAGGTGAAATTGAACGTTTTATTGTCTATAGTTGCTGTCTGCGGGACATATCTATATATATAAAAGAGATCCTCTGTCTGTCTGTGTGTCTGTTTGTCTGTCCCACCCTCCTTGGTCCATTTTCCGCACGCTGGCACTCGGTAACCACTTGGTGTACCCGCCAACAATTTATACCATTACGTTGGAAATGTTCTTGTCTACACGATAGGATAAATTTACAATTTTAAAAATAAAACCAAGAAAAGTTATCGCGGTGAAAAGACAAAATGAACCCTGAAAAATGCGAAAATTTTGGTCAATATTCCTGCATCTACTCCTCATAAACCAGAAATGGTACAGTCATACAAATTATACCACTGTGTAGAAAATATTCTGTTCTACTCGGTAGGTTATAATTCATATCCAAAAATTAAATATAAAATATGTAAAAATGACAAAATTTCAGTCTACATTCAAAAATATTTTTAACTCGACGCGTCCGATCTTCTATACTTTTTTCTCTATTTTTCGACAACTAATTATGACACGTCTAAATCAATTATATCATCATACTGGAAATTTTGTCATCTACAAAACAGTATTAATTTTAATTTTCCAAAGTGTATTAAGAAAAAGTTGCGGCGGTGTGAAGTCAGAATGACAAAGTCAAAAAGGCAAAATTAGCACTGAAAAACGTGAACATTATGGTCAATATTCCGCCATCTATTCTTCATAAACCAGGAATGGTACAGCTATAAAAATTATACTATTGTGTAGAAAATTTTGTGTTCTACAAGAAACGCGATAATTTATACACACAAATGATACAAAAAACGTGTAAATTGGGCGAAATTCTCAAATACATCCAAAATTACACTTGATCACCGGGCGCCTAAATTAATTCATTTTTCTACCTATTTCTCAGGAACTATTTGTCACACATTAAAATAAAGTATATCATCGTGCTGGAAATTGTATTTTTTTAAAATGCGGTATAATTTTTAATTTTCCAAAGTGTATCTGAAGGAAGTTACGGCGGTGTAAAGTCAAAAGGACATATTGCCAATTTGACAGCTATTTTTCGCACTTGCGATTACACAGGAATATACTACTGTGTAGAGAATTTTGTGTTCTACAAGAAAAGGTGTAATTTATACCCACAAATGATACAAAAAACGTGTAAAATTGGCAAAATTCTCAAATACATCCAAAATTACACTTGAACACCGGGTGACTACAATTTATTCATTTTTATACCCATTTCTCAGCAACTGTTTGTCACACCTTAAAATTAATTATACCATCGTGCTAGAAATTTTGTTTCCTACAGTACGGTATAATTATTAATTTTCCAAAGTGTATCTGAACGAAGTTACGACGGTGTAAGGTCAAAATGTCATGTTGCCAATTTGACAGCTATTATGCGTACTTGCGATTACACATGAATATACACTGATTAAATTTCACTGAAGTCCAATCACAATTTACGCACTTGCGATTACACAGGAATATACTACTGTGTAGAGAATTTTGTGTTCTACAAGATAAGCTATAATTTATACCCACAAATGATACAAAAAACGTGTAAAATTGGCAAAATTCTCAAATACATCCAAAATTACACTTGAACACCGGGCGACTAAAATTAATTCATTTTTCTACTATTTCTCAGTAACTATTTGTTACACATAAAAATAAATTATACCATCGTTCTAGAAATCTTGTCTTCTACAAAACGGTATAATTTGTAATTTTCCAAAGGGTATCTGAAGGAAGTTACGGCGGTGTAAAGTCAAAAGGACATATTGCCAATTTGACAGCTATTATGCGTACTTGCGATTACACAGGAATATACACCGATTAAATTTCACTGAAGCCCAATCACAATTAAGAATGCATCATATTATCTCCAAGCATGGATGGTGTGGTTTTATTGCGTACAGTTTAATTAATGATACACTCTACTGAATATAAAGGCTTTATTGTCCTCAATAACGTTCCGCACGACGGGCGGGTAAAATGCTATTGGGAACAAAGTAAACTACTGAATTTAACTGTGTAATTTAATTGGTTTAATTTCAAGTTGCATAAGCATAAGTTGCATAAGGATATGGGCTGCAATATCATGTAATGCCAACTTATGCTGTTTTAGCGGAAGCATTAACCTGGAATTATAGAGATGACAGAAGATTGCATTGTTTTGATAGTGTTGTGGAAAAACATGTTTTCTAAATTGAAACATAAATTTCACATTTAGACTTTTATATTAGCTATAACTTTCCTGTGGGTTTGTTTTTCTTTTTCAATTTGCACTAATTTTTTTATGAATTGAATATTAATTATATTTTATGAACTGTTCCGCACGACGGGCGAATTAAATGTATCTATAAAGAGTGGGTTTAAATGATAGCGAGGTATATGATATTTTGCTAGCAGTAAATATTCTAGCGATAAAAGTAGAATAGCTCTTAAGCAAATGATTTTGGAGAATGATGTGAACCTTTAAATATATTTTGCGATCTGATGATATATGTATTAGGAATAATACGTAGCAGAATATAGATTGCATAATATAATATCGGCTGTAATATCAAGGGCTGTATTATCGGTGTAATCCAAAAAATAACAACTGTATGAATATGATGCATTAGTGGAAGCATTAACCGGGAATTATGAGATAATATGATAATGGTGTATAATTATATCGCATTATGCAACAAATGTGAATTTAGCTACCTTACAGTTTGGTACCGATACTATATTGGCGGGTTGAGAGAAAAGTATTGGTGGGCCGCGTGTTTGGGACCCCTGGGGTAGATAATCTCAGTCTTCTGATTACAAATTATGATCGCATCAGTATATTTTGTGATCACAAACTAATAAGTTAAATCACCTCAGACTAGGCTGAGAGCGGTCAAGATTGAATGGTTGGGTTGGGTTGGGTAGGTTTGACTCAGGTTATATTGGGTTTTAATGATAGCGGAAAATATATAAATTTTAACAATAAATATTATAGCGGTAAAAGTGAAATGGTACTTAAGCAAATGATATTGGGGAATGATGTTAAGTAATAAATATAGTTTGGAAACATTCTGATGAAAAGATTTCATCATCTTTCATTGTTTGTTTCGTGTTTGTGTTCTGAATTATACCACACGACGGGCAGATTTATATATCAGGCGGGTTGAGGGATAATATTTGTCAAAATAAGAACAAAAATATTCACATTTAGACTTTTCTATTGGTTAAGATATTTATAGGTTACATTTTTTGGTTTTCAATTTGTATTCATTATATTTTATGGATTTGATATGAATTTTATTGTATGAATTGTTCCGCACGACGGGTGGGTTTAAAAAAGTGTTTTTAGATCATTTTTTCAAATGGTTCATTTAAGAAAGGTAATTTTTTTTTAAGTAAAAATGTTCCGCGGGCAGCAACTATAGACAATATAACGTTCAATTTCCCCTGTAGAATTAATCCATACACAAAACCAATGGATTTGACTTCAAATATGAATTTTATTGTATGAATTGTTCCGCACGACGGGCGGGTTTAAAAAAGTGTTTTTTAGTTCATTTTTTCAAATGGCTCATCTTAAAAAAAGGTAATTTTTTTAAAATCAAAATGCTCCGCGTGCAGCAACTATAGACAATAGAACGTTCAATTTCCCCTGTAGAATTAATTCATACACAAAACCAATGGATTTGACTTCAAATATGAATTTTATTGTATGAATTGTTCCGCACGAGGGGCGGGTTTAAAAAAAGTGTTTCCATTTTTTAGTTCATTTTCTCAAATGGTTCATTTAAAAAAAGGTATTTTTTATTATAAAAATGCTCCGCGGGCAGCAACTATAGACAATAGAACGTTCAATTTACCCTGTAGAATTAATCCATGCACAAAACCAATGGATTTGACTTCAAGATCCAGAACGGATCGTGTTCGAGTTCTGAATTATTCAGCACGACGGACGGGTTTAAAAATGACTCAGGTGGGCTGAGGGGAAATATTTTGTCGAAATAAAAATAATTAAACTTATAATTTTCAATTGATTAATATTTTTATGAGTGTACCCTAATTCATTTTTATTTTTCCATATTTTTGTATGAATTGAATATGAATTTCATGTTATGAATTGCTCCGCACAACGGGCGGGTTTTAATGCTATATGTATACATAAAGAAGAAATTATCTGTCTGTCTGTGTATGTATGCTTGAATATGAGGTGACATAATTGCGCAGGTTCAATGGTATATCTATACATAAAGAAGAAATTATCTGTCTGTCTGTGTATGTATGCTTGAATATGAGGTGACATAATTGCGCGGATTCAATGGTATAGACCAGGGGCTTCAAACGCAAACGAAGGGATGGCTCATTTTTATAAAATAAAAATGTCCCGCGGGCAGCAATAAAACGTTCAATTTCACCGTATAGAATGAATTCATATACAAAACTAATGGATTTGACTTCAAGAACCAGAACGGATGGTGTTCGAGTTCTGAATTATTCCTCACGTCGGGCGGGTTTAAATATGAGGCGGGCTGAGTGAAAATATTTTGACAAAATATAATGAAAAATAATGAAATTTAGACTTTTTAATTAATTAAGGTCTTCATGAGTTTGCCTTATTTATTTTTAATTTGCAATATTTTTATGAATTGTTCCGCACAACGGGCGGGTTTTAATGCTAGTGCTGGTGACTAAAATTAATTCATTTTTCTACCTATTTCTCAAGAACTATTTGTTATACATAAAAATAAATTATACCATCGTGCTAGAAATTTTGTTTTCTACAATACGATATAATTTTTAATTTTCCAAAGTGTATCTGAAGGAAGTTACGGCGGTGTAAAGTCAAAAGGACATATTGCCAATTTGACAGCTATTTTTCGCACTTGCGATTACACAGGAATATACTACTGTGTAGAGAATTTTGTGTTCTACAAGAAAAGGTATAATTTATACCCACAAATTATACAAAAAACGTGTAAAATTGGCTAAATTCTCAAATACATCCAAAATTACACTTGAACACCGGGTGACTAAAATTAATACATTTCTCTACTATTTCTCAGTAACTATTTGTCACACATCAAATTTAATTATACCATCGTGCTAGAAATTTTGTTTTCTACAATACGGTATAATTCTTAATTTTCCAAAGTGTATCTGAAGGAAGTTACGGCGGTGTAAAGTCAAAATGTCATGTTGCCAATTTGACAGCTATTATGCGTACTTGTGATTACACATGAATATACACTGATTTAATTTCACTGAAGTCCAATCACAATTTACGCACTTGCGATTACACAGGAATATACTACTGTGTAGAGAATTTTGTGTTCTACAAGATAAGCTATAATTTATACCCACAAATGATACAAAAAACGTGTAAAATTGGCAAAATTCTCAAATACATCCAAAATTTCACTTGAACACCGGGCGACTAAAATTAATTCATTTTTCTACTATTTCTCAGTCTCTATTTCTTACATATAAAAATAAATTATACCATCGTGCTAGAAATATTGTTTTCTACAATACGGTATAATTTTTTATTTTCCTAAGGATATCTGAAGGAAGTTACGGCGGTGTAAATTCAAAAGGACATATTGCCAATTTGACAGCTATTATGCGCACTTGCGATTACACAGGAATATACTAATGTGTAGAGAATTTTGTGTTTTACAAGAAAAGGTATAATTTATACCCACAAATTATACAAAAAACGTGTAAAATTGGCTAAATTCTCAAATACATCCAAAATTACACTTGAACACCTGGTGACTAAAATTTAGTCATTTTTCTACCCATTTCTCAGGAACTGTTTGTCATACATTAAAATTAATTATACCATCGTGCTAGAAATTTTGTTTTCTACAATACGGTATAATTCTTAATTTTCCAAAGTGTATCTGAAGGAGGTTACGGCGGTGTGAAGTCAAAGGGACATTTTGCCAATTTGACAGCTATTATGCGCACTTGCGATTACACAGGAATATACACCGATTAAATTTCACTGAAGCCCAATCACAATTAAGAATGCATCATATTATCTCCAAGCATGGATGGTGTGGTTTTATTGCGTACAGTTTAATTAATGCTACACTATACTGAATATAAAGGCTTTATTGTCCTCAATAACGTTCCGCACGACGGGCGGGTAAAATGCTATTGGGAACAAAGTAATCTACTGAATTTAACTGTGTAATTTAATTGGTTTAATTTCAAGTTGCATAAGCATAAGTTGCATAAGGATATGGGTTGCAATATCATGTAATGCCAACTTATGCTGTTTTAGCGGAAGCATTAACCTGGAATTATAGAGATGACAGAAGGTTGCATTGTTTTGATAGTGTTACACTTCTGAATTACTACACACGAAGGACGGGTGTGAATTTGAGCAGTGTTGAGGGAAAAACATCGTCAATAATTAAAACAAGAATTTACAAATTTGAATTTTTCTATTGGTCGTTTTTCATCAATTTTCTTTGTGTTTGTTTCGTGTTTGAGTTATGAATTAATCCGCACGACGGGCAGCTTTAAATATGAGGCGGGTTGTGGAAAAACATGTTTTCTAAATTGAAACATAAATTTCACACTTAGACTTTTATATTGGCTAAAACTTTCCTATGGGTTTGTTTTATTTTTCAATTTGCACTAATTTTTATATGAATTGAATATTAATTATATTTTATGAACTGTTCCGCACGACGAGCGAATTAAATGTATCTATAAAGAGTGGGTTTAAATGAAAGCGAGCTATATGATATTTTGCTAGCAGTAAATATTTTAGCGATAAAAGTAGAATACCTCTCAAGCAAATGATTTTGGAGAATAATGTGAACCTTTAAATATATTTTGCGATCTGATGATATATGTATTAGGAATAATACGTAGCAGAATATAGATTGCATAATATAATATCGGCTGTAATATCAAGGGCTGTAATATCGGTGTAATCCAAAAAATGACAACTGTATGAATATGATGCATTAGTGGAAGCATTAACCAGGAATTATGAGATAATATGATAATGGTGTATAATTATATCGCATTATGCAACAAATGTGAATTTAGCTGCCTTACAGTTTGGTCCCGATACTATATTGGCGGGTTGAGAGAAAAGTATTGGTGGGCCGCGTGTTTGGGACCCCTGGGGTAGATAATCTCAGTCTTCTGATTACAAATTATGATCGCATCAGTATATTTTGTGATCACAAACTAATAAGTTAAATCACCTCAGACTAGGCTGAGAGCGGTCAAGATTGGATGGTTGGGTAGGTTTGACTCAGGTTATATTGGGTTTTAGTGATAGCGGAAAATATATAAATTTTAACAATAAATATGATAGCGGTAAAAGTGAAATAGTACTTAAGCAAATGATATTGGGGAATGATGTTAAGTAATAAATATAGTTTGGAAGCATTCTGATGAAAAGATTTCATCATCTTTCATTGTTTGTTTCGTGTTTGTGTTCTGAATTATACCACACGACGGGCAGATTTATATATCAGGCGGGTTGAGGGATAATATTTGTCAAAATAAGAACAAAAATATTCACATTTAGACTTTTCTATTGGTTGAGATATTTATAGGTTACATTTTTTTGTTTTCAATTTGTATTCATTATATTTTATGGATTTGATATGAATTTTATTGTATCAATTGTTCCGCACGACGGGTGGGTTTAAAAAAAGTGTTTTTTATCATTTTTTCAAATGGTTCATTTAAAAAAGGTAATTTTTTAAAAATAAAAATGTTCCGCGGGCAGCAACTATAGACAATAGAACGTTCAATTTCCCCTGTAGAATTAATCCATACACAAAACCAATGGATTTGACTTCAAATATGAATTTTATTGTATGAATTGTTCCGCACGACGGGCGGGTGTAAAAAAAGTGTTTCCATTTTTTAGTTCATTTTTTCAAATGGTTCATTTGAAAAAAGGTATTTTTTTTAAATAAAAATGGTGTTCGAGTTTTGAATTATTCCTCACGTCGGGCGGGTTTAAATATGAGGCGGGTTGAGTGAAAATATTTTGTCAAAATAAAATTAAAAATAATGAAATTTAGACCTTTTAATTGATTAAGGTTTTCATGACTTTGTCTTATTATTTTTAATTTGCAATTTTTTTATGAATTGCTCCGCACAACGGGCGGGTTTTAATGCTAGTCTATATATGTAAAAGAGATCCTCTGTCTGTGTGTCTGTCTGTCTGTCTGTCTGTTTGTCTGTCCCACCCTCCTTGGTCCATTTTCAGCAAGCTGCTACTCGGTAACCACTTTGTGTACCCGCTAACAATTTATAACATTACGTTGGAATTTTTTTTGTCTACACGATAGGCTCAATTAAAATGTTTAAAAATCAAAAAAAGATATAGCGGTGAAAAGACAAAATGAGGTCTGAAAAATGCGAAAATTTTGGTCAATATTCTACCATCTACTCCTCATAAACCATCAATGGTACAGCTATACAGATTATACCACTGTGTAGAGAAATTTCTGTTCTACAAGATAGGCTATACTTCATATCCGAAAATTAAATATAAAATATGTAAAAATTACAAAATTTCAATCTACATTCACAATTTCATTTTAACTTCGGGCGTCCAATTTTCTATACGTTTTTCTCTATTTCTCAAAAACCAATTATCACACATCTAAATAAATAATACCATCATGCTGGGAATTTTGTTTTCTACAGCACGGTATAAATTATAATTTTCCAGAGTGTACTAAAAAAAAGTTAGTCGGCGGTGTGAAGTCAAAAAGGCAAAATTTGCACTGAAAAACGTGAATATTTTGGTCAATATTCTAACAATCTACTCCTCATAAACCAGCAATGGCACAGCTATACGAATTATACCACTGTGTAGAAAATGTTATATCCTACAAGATAGGCTATTATGTATACCCAAAAAATATTCACAAAACGTGTATAATCGACAAAATTCTAATCTACGTCCAAAATATTGCTTGAACACCGTGCGAATAAAATTAATTCATTTTTCTACCTATTTCTCAGTAACTGTTTGTCACACATCAAAATAAATTATACCATCGTGCTAGAAATTATTTTTTTTACGATACCATATAATTTATAATTTTACAAAGTGTACCTAAAGGAAGTAATAGCGGTGCAAAGTCAAAATGACATGTTGCCAATTTGACAGGTACTGTGCACTAATCACTTGGGCTATAACGATAATAATAATATCAACATGTAGGAGATTTTATCGTCTACAATTTTCAGCATGACATGTTACATAATAAGACATCTTACCAAAGTTACAGACGTTTAAATCGATAATGACGACAGATTTTTGCGCATGAATGTACATAATTTATCGCTTTAACCAATGCATAAAGTGATGAAAATCTGCTGGAAATCACGTTCTGGAAGTACTTGCCATATACAAAATACAAAACTATCCATATATGGATCCATATACGGAAAAATCCATATACGGATTTGACCATCATGCTGGGAATTTTGTTTTCTACAGCACGGTATAAATTTTAATTTTCCAGAGTGTACTAAAAAAAAGTTAGTCGGCGGTGTGAAGTCAAAAAGGCAAAATTTGCACTGAAAAACGTGAATATTTTGGTCAATATTCTAACAATCTACTCCTCATAAACCAGCGGAGTTACAGCTATAAAAATTATACTATTGTGTAGAGAATTTTGTGTTCTACAAGAAATATTCTAATTTATACCCACAAATGATACCATAAACGTTAAATTGGCAAAATTCTCAAATACATCCAAAATTACACTTGAACACCGGGCGACTAAAATTAATTCATTTTTATACTATATCTCAGTAACTATCCGTTACATATAAAAATAAAGTATACCATTGTGCTGGAAATTGTGTTTTCTACAATACGGTATAATTTGTAATTTTCCGAAGGGTATCTGAAGGAAGTTACGGCGGTGTAAAGTCAAAAGGACATATTGCCAATTTGACAGCATTTGACAATTTGCACTTGCGATTACACAGGAATATGCACCGATTAAATTTCACTGAAGTCCAATCACAATTTACGCACTTGCGATTACACAGGAATATACTACTGTGTAGATAATGTTGTGTTCTACAATATAAGCTATAATTTGTACCCACAAATGATACAAAAAAACGTGTAAAATTGGCAAAATTCTCAAATACATCCAAAATTACACTTGAACACCGGGCGACTAAAATTTATTCATTTTTCTACAGGGTGACACAAAAAAAACAGAGCTCACTAAAAGTCTTATAACTCCTGAAATTTTATTCAGTTTGAAACAAAAATTATATGGAAATATGTACAACCTATGTAGCCAACATCTGCAAAGTCTCAATTCTGTACAACAAAAACTCGTTGTTCTACAGCCGCTCAAAGATATGTTCCAGATGCGCGCCCCGGAGCTGCAGGCAGACTTGGATTCGCCTGGCAAAGTTCTCAATGACCCTCCTGCACTCCTCTCTCGGGATGGCTCTGATGGCTGCTGTGATGGCTGCTTTGAGATGAGGGATGGTCTGGGGGTTGTGCTCATACACCCTGTCCTTGAGGTAACCCCACAGGTAGAAGTCTGGGGGGTTCAGGTCTGGTGAGTGCGGTGACCACTCCGGGTTGCACCTGCGGCTGATGAGTCGGTCATCGAAGCGCTGCTGCAGCCACTCCAGGGATTCATTGGAGGTGTGAGGGGTGGCTCCGTCCTGTTGAAACCACTGGAGGGCTCTGACAATGCCTCTACGCCGGCCAAGTGCTACCCAGAACTTGCGCAGGACCTGGATGTAGCGAAATGGCCACCCAGACAGTACACTTGACAGAGTGCAAGGGCCTTTGCAGGCAGTGGTCAGGGAGTGTGCTGCCCCAGAAGATGTTATTCTTAGAGTTAACGTGCCCAGACAGCAGAAAGTGGGCCTCGTCTGAAAACCACATGTTGTCGAGAAAGTCCGGTTCATCGACAATCTTGTCTGAAAACCACTGACACATGGTTACTCGCTTCCTCATGTCGTCAGCTGTGAGCTTGTGCTTGATTTGAGTCCTGTAGGGATAAAGATGGAGATCTGAGATCAAAATTCTTCTTACAGACTCCCGGTTGATGCCAAGCTCTTGACTTCGCCGACGCACAGACTTTCTTGGGCTGCGGACAACAGAGTCTCTGACTGCAGCAACATTGTCTTGTGTCCGTGATGATTTTGGTCGCCCAGAGTGTGATTGTCTGTTTTTGTTTTTTGCATTGAGGTTATTCACAGTCCCATGGGTTCTGAATTTTTTAACCCATCCGCAGATCACTGAGCTGACAGGAAATTCACGACAATTGAAATGGTCTTTGAATCGCAATTGCGTTTCCCGGAAAGACTTCAGCCGAAAATATGTCTCAACTGCAAATGTCTTTTGCTCTGTAGTCCAAGGCATTTAGAAGCTCACACGTGTTAGACTCTTAGATCAATCCGTCTTCTTAATGATCTGAAACAAATAACAGAATTACTTGAATATTGCGGAAATTATTCAACTTTTTATGAGCTCTGTTTTTTTGTGTCACCCTGTACTATTTCTCAGTAACTATTTGTCACACATCTAAATTAATTATACCATCGTGCTATAAATTTTGTTTTCTACAATACGGTGTAATTCTTAATTTTCCAAAGTGTATCTGAAGGAAGTTACGGCGGTGTAAATTCAAAAGGATATATTGCCAATTTGACAGCTATTATGCGCACTTGCGATTACACAGGAATATACTACTGTGTAGAGAATTTTGTGTTCTACAAGAAAAGGTATAATTTATACCCACAAATGATACAAAAAACGTGTAAAATTGGCAAAATTCTCAAATACATCCAAAATTACACTTGAACACCGGGCGACTAAAATTAATTAATTTTTCTTCTATTTCTCAGTAACTATTTGTTTTACATAAAAATAAATTATACCATCGTGCTAGAAATATTGTTTTCTACAATACGGTATAATTTGTAATTTTCCAAAGTGTATCTGAAGGAAGTTACGGCGGTGTAAAGTCAAAAGCACATATTACCAATTTGACAGCTATTATACGCACTTGCGATCATCATATTAGCTCCAAGCATGGATGGTGTGGTTTTATTGGGTACAGTTTAATTAATTAACTATACTGAATAGAAAGGCTTTATTGTCCTCAATATTTACACATGAATTGTTCCGCCCGACGGGCGGGTAAAATACTACTGGGAACAAAGTTTACTACTGAATTTTACTGTATAATTTAATTGGTTTAATTTCAAGTTGCATACGCTTGAGTTGCATAAGGATACGGATTGAAATATCATGCAATGCCAACTATATGCATCTGCTGTTTTAGCGGAACCATTAATCTGGAATTATAGAGATGACAGAAAGTTTCATTGTTTTGATAGTGTTACACTTCTGAATTACTACACACGAAGGACGGGCGAGAATTTGAGCAGTGTTGAAGGAAAAAACATCGTCAATAATTAAAACAAGAATTTACAAATTTGACTTTTTCTATTTGTCGTTTTTCATCAATTTTCTTTGTGTTTGTATCGTGTTTGAGTTCTGAATTATTCCGCACGACGGGCAGCTATAAACATGAGGCGGGTTGTGGAAAAACATGTTTTCTAAATTGAAACATAAATTTCACATTTGGACTTTTATATTGGCTAAAACTTTCCTATGGGTTTGTTTTTATTTTTCAATTTGCACTAATTTTCTTATGAATTGAATATTAATTATATTTTATGAACTGTTCCGCACGACGGGCGGGCTTAAATGTATCTATAAAGAGTGGGTTTAAATGATAGCGAGGTATATGATATTTTGCTAGCAGTAAATATTCTAGCGATAAAAGTAGAATAGCTCTTGAGCAAATGATGGTGGAGAATGATGTGAACCTTCAAATATATTTTGCGATCTGATGATATATGTATTGGGAATAATACGTAGCAGAATATAGATTGCATGATATAATATCGGCTGTATTATCAAGGGCTGTAATATCGGTGTAATCCAAAAAATGACAACTGTATGAATATGATGCATTAGTGGAAGCATTAAACGGGAATTATGAGATAATATGATAATGGTGTATAATTATATCGCATTATGCAACAAATGTGAATTTAGCTGCCTTACAGTTTGGTCCCGATACTATATTGGCGGGTTGAAGGAAAAGTATTGGTGGGCCGCGTGTTTGGGACCCCTGGGGTAGATAATCTCAGTCTTCTGATTACAAATTATGATCGCATCATTATATTTTGTGATCACAAACTAATAAGTTAAATCACCTCAGAGTAGGCTGAGTGCGGTCAAGATTGGATGGTTGGGTTGGGTTGGGTAGGTTTGACTCAGGTTATATTGGGTTTTAATGATATCGGAAAATATATAAATTTTAGCAATAAATATTATAGCGGTAAAAGTAAAATAGTACTTAAGCAAATGATATTGGGTAATGATGTTAAGTAATAAATATAGTTAGGAAACATTCTGATGAAAATATTTCATCATCTTTCATTGTTTGTTTCGTGATTGTGTTCTGAATTATACCACACGACGGGCAGATTTATATATCAGGCGGGCTGAGGGATAATATTTGTCAAAATAAGAACAAAAATATTCACATTTAGACTTTTCTATTGGTTAAGATATTTATAAGTTACATTTTTTGGTTTTCAATTTGTATTCATTATATTTTATGGATTTGATAAACGGACGGACGGACGGGTGGGTTTAAAAAAGTGTTTTTAGATCATTTTTTCAAATGGTTCATTTAAGAAAGGTAATTTTTTTTTAAGTAAAAATGTTCCGCGGGCAGCAACTATAGACAATATAACGTTCAATTTCCCCTGTAGAATTAATCCATACACAAAACCAATGGATTTGACTTCAAATATGAATTTTATGGTATGAATTCTTCCGCACGACGGGCGGGTTTAAAAAAGTGTTTTTTAGTTCATTTTTTCAAATGGCTCATCTTAAAAAAAGGTATTTTTTTAAAATCAAAATGCTCCGCGTGCAGCAACTATAGACAATAGAACGTTCAATTTCCCCTGTAGAATTAATTCATACACAAAACCAATGGATTTGACTTCAAATATGAATTTTATTGTATGAATTGTTCCGCACGAGGGGCGGGTTTAAAAAAAGTGTTTCCATTTTTTAGTTCATTTTCTCAAATGGTTCATTTAAAAAAAGGTATTTTTTATTATAAAAATGCTCCGCGGGCAGCAACTATAGACAATAGAACGTTCAATTTACCCTGTAGAATTAATCCATGCACAAAACCAATGGATTTGACTTCAAGATCCAGAACGGATCGTGTTCGAGTTCTGAATTATTCAGCACGACGGGCGGGTTTAAAAATGACTCAGGTGGGCTGAGGGGAAATATTTTGTCGAAATAAAAATAATTAAACTTATAATTTTCAATTGATTAATATTTTTATGAGTGTACCCTAATTCATTTTTATTTTTCCATATTTTTGTATGAATTGAATATGAATTTCATGTTATGAATTGCTCCGCACAACGGGCGGGTTTTAATGCTATATGTATACATAAAGAAGAAATTATCTGTCTGTCTGTGTATGTATGCTTGAATATGAGGTGACATAATTGCGCAGGTTCAATGGTATATCTATACATAAAGAAGAAATTATCTGTCTGTCTGTGTATGTATGCTTGAATATGAGGTGACATAATTGCGCGGATTCAATGGTATAGACCAGGGGCTTCAAACGCAAACGAAGGGATGGCTCATTTTTATAAAATAAAAATGTCCCGCGGGCAGCAATAAAACGTTCAATTTCACCGTATAGAATGAATTCATATACAAAACTAATGGATTTGACTTCAAGAACCAGAACGGATGGTGTTCGAGTTCTGAATTATTCCTCACGTCGGGCGGGTTTAAATATGAGGCGGGCTGAGTGAAAATATTTTGTCAAAATATAATGAAAAATAATGAAATTTAGACTTTTTAATTAATTAAGGTCTTCATGAGTTTGCCTTATTTATTTTTAATTTGCAATATTTTTATGAATTGTTCCGCACAACGGGCGGGTTTTAATGCTAGTGCTGGTGACTAAAATTAATTCATTTTTCTACCTATTTCTCAAGAACTATTTGTTATACATAAAAATAAATTATACCATCGTGCTAGAAATTTTGTTTTCTACAATACGATATAATTTTTAATTTTCCAAAGTGTATCTGAAGGAAGTTACGGCGGTGTGAAGTCAAAAGGACATATTGCCAATTTGACAGCTATTATGCGCACTTGCGATTACACAGGAATATACTACTGTGTAGATAATTTTGTGTTCTACAAGATAAGCTATAATTGATACCCACAAGTGATAAAAAAACGTGTAAAATTGGCAAAATTCTCAAATACATCCAAAATTACACTTGAACACCATGTGACTAAAATTAAATCATTTTTCTACTATTTCTCAATAACTATTTGTCACACATCAAAATTAAGTATACCATCGTGCTAGAAATTTTGTTTTCTACAATACGGTATAATTTTTAATTTTCCAAAGTGTATCTGAAGGAAGTTACGGCGGTGTAAAGTCAAAAGGACATATTGCCAATTTGACAGCTATTTTTCGCACTTGCGATTACACAGGAATATACTACTGTGTAGAGAATTTTGTGTTCTACAAGAAAAGGTGTAATTTATACCCACAAATGATACAAAAAACGTGTAAAATTGGCAAAATTCTCAAATACATCCAAAATTACACTTGAACACCGGGTGACTACAATTTATTCATTTTTATACCCATTTCTCAGCAACTGTTTGTCACACCTTAAAATTAATTATACCATCGTGCTAGAAATTTTGTTTCCTACAGTACGGTATAATTATTAATTTTCCAAAGTGTATCTGAACGAAGTTACGACGGTGTAAGGTCAAAATGTCATGTTGCCAATTTGACAGCTATTATGCGTACTTGCGATTACACATGAATATACACTGATTAAATTTCACTGAAGTCCAATCACAATTTACGCACTTGCGATTACACAGGAATATACTACTGTGTAGAGAATTTTGTGTTCTACAAGATAAGCTATAATTTATACCCACAAATGATACAAAAAACGTGTAAAATTGGCAAAATTCTCAAATACATCCAAAATTACACTTGAACACCGGGCGACTAAAATTAATTCATTTTTCTACTATTTCTCAGTAACTATTTGTTACACATAAAAATAAATTATACCATCGTTCTAGAAATCTTGTCTTCTACAAAACGGTATAATTTGTAATTTTCCAAAGGGTATCTGAAGGAAGTTACGGCGGTGTAAAGTCAAAAGGACATATTGCCAATTTGACAGCTATTATGCGTACTTGCGATTACACAGGAATATACACCGATTAAATTTCACTGAAGCCCAATCACAATTAAGAATGCATCATATTATCTCCAAGCATGGATGGTGTGGTTTTATTGCGTACAGTTTAATTAATGCTACACTATACTGAATATAAAGGCTTTATTGTCCTCAATAACGTTCCGCACGACGGGCGGGTAAAATGCTATTGGGAACAAAGTAATCTACTGAATTTAACTGTGTAATTTAATTGGTTTAATTTCAAGTTGCATAAGCATAAGTTGCATAAGGATATGGGTTGCAATATCATGTAATGCCAACTTATGCTGTTTTAGCGGAAGCATTAACCTGGAATTATAGAGATGACAGAAGGTTGCATTGTTTTGATAGTGTTACACTTCTGAATTACTACACACGAAGGACGGGTGTGAATTTGAGCAGTGTTGAGGGAAAAACATCGTCAATAATTAAAACAAGAATTTACAAATTTGAATTTTTCTATTGGTCGTTTTTCATCAATTTTCTTTGTGTTTGTTTCGTGTTTGAGTTATGAATTAATCCGCACGACGGGCAGCTTTAAATATGAGGCGGGTTGTGGAAAAACATGTTTTCTAAATTGAAACATAAATTTCACACTTAGACTTTTATATTGGCTAAAACTTTCCTATGGGTTTGTTTTATTTTTCAATTTGCACTAATTTTTATATGAATTGAATATTAATTATATTTTATGAACTGTTCCGCACGACGAGCGAATTAAATGTATCTATAAAGAGTGGGTTTAAATGAAAGCGAGCTATATGATATTTTGCTAGCAGTAAATATTTTAGCGATAAAAGTAGAATACCTCTCAAGCAAATGATTTTGGAGAATAATGTGAACCTTTAAATATATTTTGCGATCTGATGATATATGTATTAGGAATAATACGTAGCAGAATATAGATTGCATAATATAATATCGGCTGTAATATCAAGGGCTGTAATATCGGTGTAATCCAAAAAATGACAACTGTATGAATATGATGCATTAGTGGAAGCATTAACCGGGAATTATGAGATAATATGATAATGGTGTATAATTATATCGCATTATGCAACAAATGTGAATTTAGCTGCCTTACAGTTTGGTCCCGATACTATATTGGCGGGTTGAGAGAAAAGTATTGGTGGGCCGCGTGTTTGGGACCCCTGGGGTAGATAATCTCAGTCTTCTGATTACAAATTATGATCGCATCAGTATATTTTGTGATCACAAACTAATAAGTTAAATCACCTCAGACTAGGCTGAGAGCGGTCAAGATTGGATGGTTGGGTAGGTTTGACTCAGGTTATATTGGGTTTTAGTGATAGCGGAAAATATATAAATTTTAACAATAAATATGATAGCGGTAAAAGTGAAATAGTACTTAAGCAAATGATATTGGGGAATGATGTTAAGTAATAAATATAGTTTGGAAGCATTCTGATGAAAAGATTTCATCATCTTTCATTGTTTGTTTCGTGTTTGTGTTCTGAATTATACCACACGACGGGCAGATTTATATATCAGGCGGGTTGAGGGATAATATTTGTCAAAATAAGAACAAAAATATTCACATTTAGACTTTTCTATTGGTTAAGATATTTATAGGTTACATTTTTTTGTTTTCAATTTGTATTCATTATATTTTATGGATTTGATATGAATTTTATTGTATCAATTGTTCCGCACGACGGGTGGGTTTAAAAAAAGTGTTTTTTATCATTTTTTCAAATGGTTCATTTAAAAAAGGTAATTTTTTAAAAATAAAAATGTTCCGCGGGCAGCAACTATAGACAATAGAACGTTCAATTTCCCCTGTAGAATTAATCCATACACAAAACCAATGGATTTGACTTCAAATATGAATTTTATTGTATGAATTGTTCCGCACGACGGGCGGGTGTAAAAAAAGTGTTTCCATTTTTTAGTTCATTTTTTCAAATGGTTCATTTGAAAAAAGGTATTTTTTTTAAATAAAAATGGTGTTCGAGTTTTGAATTATTCCTCACGTCGGGCGGGTTTAAATATGAGGCGGGTTGAGTGAAAATATTTTGTCAAAATAAAATTAAAAATAATGAAATTTAGACCTTTTAATTGATTAAGGTTTTCATGACTTTGTCTTATTATTTTTAATTTGCAATTTTTTTATGAATTGCTCCGCACAACGGGCGGGTTTTAATGCTAGTCTATATATATAAAAGAGATCCTCTGTCTGTGTGTCTGTCTGTCTGTCTGTCTGTTTGTCTGTCCCACCCTCCTTGGTCCATTTTCAGCAAGCTGCTACTCGGTAACCACTTTGTGTACCCGCTAACAATTTATAACATTACGTTGGAATTTTTTTTGTCTACACGATAGGCTCAATTAAAATGTTTAAAAATCAAAAAAAGATATAGCGGTGAAAAGACAAAATGAGGTCTGAAAAATGCGAAAATTTTGGTCAATATTCTACCATCTACTCCTCATAAACCATCAATGGTACAGCTATACAGATTATACCACTGTGTAGAGAAATTTCTGTTCTACAAGATAGGCTATACTTCATATCCGAAAATTAAATATAAAATATGTAAAAATTACAAAATTTCAATCTACATTCACAATTTCATTTTAACTTCGGGCGTCCAATTTTCTATACGTTTTTCTCTATTTCTCAAAAACCAATTATCACACATCTAAATAGATAATACCATCATGCTGGGAATTTTGTTTTCTACAGCACGGTATAAATTATAATTTTCCAGAGTGTACTAAAAAAAAGTTAGTCGGCGGTGTGAAGTCAAAAAGGCAAAATTTGCACTGAAAAACGTGAATATTTTGGTCAATATTCTAACAATCTACTCCTCATAAACCAGCAATGGCACAGCTATACGAATTATACCACTGTGTAGAAAATGTTATATCCTACAAGATAGGCTATTATGTATACCCAAAAAATATTCACAAAACGTGTATAATCGACAAAATTCTAATCTACGTCCAAAATATTGCTTGAACACCGTGCGAATAAAATTAATTCATTTTTCTACCTATTTCTCAGTAACTGTTTGTCACACATCAAAATAAATTATACCATCGTGCTAGAAATTATTTTTTTTACGATACCATATAATTTATAATTTTACAAAGTGTACCTAAAGGAAGTAATAGCGGTGCAAAGTCAAAATGACATGTTGCCAATTTGACAGGTACTGTGCACTAATCACTTGGGCTATAACGATAATAATAATATCAACATGTAGGAGATTTTATCGTCTACAATTTTCAGCATGACATGTTACATAATAAGACATCTTACCAAAGTTACAGACGTTTAAATCGATAATGACGACAGATTTTTGCGCATGAATGTACATAATTTATCGCTTTAACCAATGCATAAAGTGATGAAAATCTGCTGGAAATCACGTTCTGGAAGTACTTGCCATATACAAAATACAAAACTATCCATATATGGATCCATATACGGAAAAATCCATATACGGATTTGACCATCATGCTGGGAATTTTGTTTTCTACAGCACGGTATAAATTTTAATTTTCCAGAGTGTACTAAAAAAAAGTTAGTCGGCGGTGTGAAGTCAAAAAGGCAAAATTTGCACTGAAAAACGTGAATATTTTGGTCAATATTCTAACAATCTACTCCTCATAAACCAGCGGAGTTACAGCTATAAAAATTATACTATTGTGTAGAGAATTTTGTGTTCTACAAGAAATATTCTAATTTATACCCACAAATGATACCATAAACGTTAAATTGGCAAAATTCTCAAATACATCCAAAATTACACTTGAACACCGGGCGACTAAAATTAATTCATTTTTATACTATATCTCAGTAACTATCCGTTACATATAAAAATAAAGTATACCATTGTGCTGGAAATTGTGTTTTCTACAATACGGTATAATTTGTAATTTTCCAAAGGGTATCTGAAGGAAGTTACGGCGGTGTAAAGTCAAAAGGACATATTGCCAATTTGACAGCATTTGACAATTTGCACTTGCGATTACACAGGAATATGCACCGATTAAATTTCACTGAAGTCCAATCACAATTTACGCACTTGCGATTACACAGGAATATACTACTGTGTAGATAATGTTGTGTTCTACAATATAAGCTATAATTTGTACCCACAAATGATACAAAAAAACGTGTAAAATTGGCAAAATTCTCAAATACATCCAAAATTACACTTGAACACCGGGCGACTAAAATTTATTCATTTTTCTACAGGGTGACACAAAAAAAACAGAGCTCACTAAAAGTCTTATAACTCCTGAAATTTTATTCAGTTTGAAACAAAAATTATATGGAAATATGTACAACCTATGTAGCCAACATCTGCAAAGTCTCAATTCTGTACAACAAAAACTCGTTGTTCTACAGCCGCTCAAAGATATGTTCCAGATGCGCGCCCCGGAGCTGCAGGCAGACTTGGATTCGCCTGGCAAAGTTCTCAATGACCCTCCTGCACTCCTCTCTCGGGATGGCTCTGATGGCTGCTGTGATGGCTGCTTTGAGATGAGGGATGGTCTGGGGGTTGTGCTCATACACCCTGTCCTTGAGGTAACCCCACAGGTAGAAGTCTGGGGGGTTCAGGTCTGGTGAGTGCGGTGACCACTCCGGGTTGCACCTGCGGCTGATGAGTCGGTCATCGAAGCGCTGCTGCAGCCACTCCAGGGATTCATTGGAGGTGTGAGGGGTGGCTCCGTCCTGTTGAAACCACTGGAGGGCTCTGACAATGCCTCTACGCCGGCCAAGTGCTACCCAGAACTTGCGCAGGACCTGGATGTAGCGAAATGGCCACCCAGACAGTACACTTGACAGAGTGCAAAGGCCTTTGCAGGCAGTGGTCAGGGAGTGTGCTGCCCCAGAAGATGTTATTCTTAGAGTTAACGTGCCCAGACAGCAGAAAGTGGGCCTCGTCTGAAAACCACATGTTGTCGAGAAAGTCCGGTTCATCGACAATCTTGTCTGAAAACCACTGACACATGGTTACTCGCTTCCTCATGTCGTCAGCTGTGAGCTTGTGCTTGATTTGAGTCCTGTAGGGATAAAGATGGAGATCTGAGATCAAAATTCTTCTTACAGACTCCCGGTTGATGCCAAGCTCTTGACTTCGCCGACGCACAGACTTTCTTGGGCTGCGGACAACAGAGTCTCTGACTGCAGCAACATTGTCTTGTGTCCGTGATGATTTTGGTCGCCCAGAGTGTGATTGTCTGTTTTTGTTTTTTGCATTGAGGTTATTCACAGTCCCATGGGTTCTGAATTTTTTAACCCATCCGCAGATCACTGAGCTGACAGGAAATTCACGACAATTGAAATGGTCTTTGAATCGCAATTGCGTTTCCCGGAAAGACTTCAGCCGAAAATATGTCTCAACTGCAAATGTCTTTTGCTCTGTAGTCCAAGGCATTTAGAAGCTCACACGTGTTAGACTCTTAGATCAATCCGTCTTCTTAATGATCTGAAACAAATAACAGAATTACTTGAATATTGCGGAAATTATTCAACTTTTTATGAGCTCTGTTTTTTTGTGTCACCCTGTACTATTTCTCAGTAACTATTTGTCACACATCTAAATTAATTATACCATCGTGCTATAAATTTTGTTTTCTACAATACGGTGTAATTCTTAATTTTCCAAAGTGTATCTGAAGGAAGTTACGGCGGTGTAAATTCAAAAGGATATATTGCCAATTTGACAGCTATTATGCGCACTTGCGATTACACAGGAATATACTACTGTGTAGAGAATTTTGTGTTCTACAAGAAAAGGTATAATTTATACCCACAAATGATACAAAAAACGTGTAAAATTGGCAAAATTCTCAAATACATCCAAAATTACACTTGAACACCGGGCGACTAAAATTAATTAATTTTTCTTCTATTTCTCAGTAACTATTTGTTTTACATAAAAATAAATTATACCATCGTGCTAGAAATATTGTTTTCTACAATACGGTATAATTTGTAATTTTCCAAAGTGTATCTGAAGGAAGTTACGGCGGTGTAAAGTCAAAAGCACATATTACCAATTTGACAGCTATTATACGCACTTGCGATCATCATATTAGCTCCAAGCATGGATGGTGTGGTTTTATTGGGTACAGTTTAATTAATTAACTATACTGAATAGAAAGGCTTTATTGTCCTCAATATTTACACATGAATTGTTCCGCCCGACGGGCGGGTAAAATACTACTGGGAACAAAGTTTACTACTGAATTTTACTGTATAATTTAATTGGTTTAATTTCAAGTTGCATACGCTTGAGTTGCATAAGGATACGGATTGAAATATCATGCAATGCCAACTATATGCATCTGCTGTTTTAGCGGAACCATTAATCTGGAATTATAGAGATGACAGAAAGTTTCATTGTTTTGATAGTGTTACACTTCTGAATTACTACACACGAAGGACGGGCGAGAATTTGAGCAGTGTTGAAGGAAAAAACATCGTCAATAATTAAAACAAGAATTTACAAATTTGACTTTTTCTATTTGTCGTTTTTCATCAATTTTCTTTGTGTTTGTATCGTGTTTGAGTTCTGAATTATTCCGCACGACGGGCAGCTATAAATATGAGGCGGGTTGTGGAAAAACATGTTTTCTAAATTGAAACATAAATTTCACATTTGGACTTTTATATTGGCTAAAACTTTCCTATGGGTTTGTTTTTATTTTTCAATTTGCACTAATTTTTTTATGAATTGAATATTAATTATATTTTATGAACTGTTCCGCACGACGGGCGGGCTTAAATGTATCTATAAAGAGTGGGTTTAAATGATAGCGAGGTATATGATATTTTGCTAGCAGTAAATATTCTAGCGATAAAAGTAGAATAGCTCTTGAGCAAATGATGGTGGAGAATGATGTGAACCTTCAAATATATTTTGCGATCTGATGATATATGTATTGGGAATAATACGTAGCAGAATATAGATTGCATGATATAATATCGGCTGTATTATCAAGGGCTGTAATATCGGTGTAATCCAAAAAATGACAACTGTATGAATATGATGCATTAGTGGAAGCATTAAACGGGAATTATGAGATAATATGATAATGGTGTATAATTATATCGCATTATGCAACAAATGTGAATTTAGCTGCCTTACAGTTTGGTCCCGATACTATATTGGCGGGTTGAAGGAAAAGTATTGGTGGGCCGCGTGTTTGGGACCCCTGGGGTAGATAATCTCAGTCTTCTGATTACAAATTATGATCGCATCATTATATTTTGTGATCACAAACTAATAAGTTAAATCACCTCAGAGTAGGCTGAGTGCGGTCAAGATTGGATGGTTGGGTTGGGTTGGGTAGGTTTGACTCAGGTTATATTGGGTTTTAATGATATCGGAAAATATATAAATTTTAGCAATAAATATTATAGCGGTAAAAGTAAAATAGTACTTAAGCAAATGATATTGGGTAATGATGTTAAGTAATAAATATAGTTAGGAAACATTCTGATGAAAATATTTCATCATCTTTCATTGTTTGTTTCGTGATTGTGTTCTGAATTATACCACACGACGGGCAGATTTATATATCAGGCGGGCTGAGGGATAATATTTGTCAAAATAAGAACAAAAATATTCACATTTAGACTTTTCTATTGGTTAAGATATTTATAAGTTACATTTTTTGGTTTTCAATTTGTATTCATTATATTTTATGGATTTGATAAACGGACGGACGGACGGGTGGGTTTAAAAAAGTGTTTTTAGATCATTTTTTCAAATGGTTCATTTAAGAAAGGTAATTTTTTTTTAAGTAAAAATGTTCCGCGGGCAGCAACTATAGACAATATAACGTTCAATTTCCCCTGTAGAATTAATCCATACACAAAACCAATGGATTTGACTTCAAATATGAATTTTATGGTATGAATTCTTCCGCACGACGGGCGGGTTTAAAAAAGTGTTTTTTAGTTCATTTTTTCAAATGGCTCATCTTAAAAAAAGGTATTTTTTTTAAAATCAAAATGCTCCGCGTGCAGCAACTATAGACAATAGAACGTTCAATTTCCCCTGTAGAATTAATTCATACACAAAACCAATGGATTTGACTTCAAATATGAATTTTATTGTATGAATTGTTCCGCACGAGGGGCGGGTTTAAAAAAAGTGTTTCCATTTTTTAGTTCATTTTCTCAAATGGTTCATTTAAAAAAGGTATTTTTTATTATAAAAATGCTCCGCGGGCAGCAACTATAGACAATAGAACGTTCAATTTACCCTGTAGAATTAATCCATGCACAAAACCAATGGATTTGACTTCAAGATCCAGAACGGATCGTGTTCGAGTTCTGAATTATTCAGCACGACGGGCGGGTTTAAAAATGACTCAGGTGGGCTGAGGGGAAATATTTTGTCGAAATAAAAATAATTAAACTTATAATTTTCAATTGATTAATATTTTTATGAGTGTACCCTAATTCATTTTTATTTTTCCATATTTTTGTATGAATTGAATATGAATTTCATGTTATGAATTGCTCCGCACAACGGGCGGGTTTTAATGCTATATGTATACATAAAGAAGAAATTATCTGTCTGTCTGTGTATGTATGCTTGAATATGAGGTGACATAATTGCGCAGGTTCAATGGTATATCTATACATAAAGAAGAAATTATCTGTCTGTCTGTGTATGTATGCTTGAATATGAGGTGACATAATTGCGCGGATTCAATGGTATAGACCAGGGGCTTCAAACGCAAACGAAGGGATGGCTCATTTTTATAAAATAAAAATGTCCCGCGGGCAGCAATAAAACGTTCAATTTCACCGTATAGAATGAATTCATATACAAAACTAATGGATTTGACTTCAAGAACCAGAACGGATGGTGTTCGAGTTCTGAATTATTCCTCACGTCGGGCGGGTTTAAATATGAGGCGGGCTGAGTGAAAATATTTTGTCAAAATATAATGAAAAATAATGAAATTTAGACTTTTTAATTAATTAAGGTCTTCATGAGTTTGCCTTATTTATTTTTAATTTGCAATATTTTTATGAATTGTTCCGCACAACGGGCGGGTTTTAATGCTAGTGCTGGTGACTAAAATTAATTCATTTTTCTACCTATTTCTCAAGAACTATTTGTTATACATAAAAATAAATTATACCATCGTGCTAGAAATTTTGTTTTCTACAATACGATATAATTTTTAATTTTCCAAAGTGTATCTGAAGGAAGTTACGGCGGTGTGAAGTCAAAAGGACATATTGCCAATTTGACAGCTATTATGCGCACTTGCGATTACACAGGAATATACTACTGTGTAGATAATTTTGTGTTCTACAAGATAAGCTATAATTGATACCCACAAGTGATAAAAAAACGTGTAAAATTGGCAAAATTCTCAAATACATCCAAAATTACACTTGAACACCATGTGACTAAAATTAAATCATTTTTCTACTATTTCTCAATAACTATTTGTCACACATCAAAATTAAGTATACCATCGTGCTAGAAATTTTGTTTTCTACAATACGGTATAATTTTTAATTTTCCAAAGTGTATCTGAAGGAAGTTACGGCGGTGTAAAGTCAAAAGGACATATTGCCAATTTGACAGCTATTTTTCGCACTTGCGATTACACAGGAATATACTACTGTGTAGAGAATTTTGTGTTCTACAAGAAAAGGTGTAATTTATACCCACAAATGATACAAAAAACGTGTAAAATTGGCAAAATTCTCAAATACATCCAAAATTACACTTGAACACCGGGTGACTACAATTTATTCATTTTTATACCCATTTCTCAGCAACTGTTTGTCACACCTTAAAATTAATTATACCATCGTGCTAGAAATTTTGTTTCCTACAGTACGGTATAATTATTAATTTTCCAAAGTGTATCTGAACGAAGTTACGACGGTGTAAGGTCAAAATGTCATGTTGCCAATTTGACAGCTATTATGCGTACTTGCGATTACACATGAATATACACTGATTAAATTTCACTGAAGTCCAATCACAATTTACGCACTTGCGATTACACAGGAATATACTACTGTGTAGAGAATTTTGTGTTCTACAAGATAAGCTATAATTTATACCCACAAATGATACAAAAAACGTGTAAAATTGGCAAAATTCTCAAATACATCCAAAATTACACTTGAACACCGGGCGACTAAAATTAATTCATTTTTCTACTATTTCTCAGTAACTATTTGTTACACATAAAAATAAATTATACCATCGTTCTAGAAATCTTGTCTTCTACAAAACGGTATAATTTGTAATTTTCCAAAGGGTATCTGAAGGAAGTTACGGCGGTGTAAAGTCAAAAGGACATATTGCCAATTTGACAGCTATTATGCGTACTTGCGATTACACAGGAATATACACCGATTAAATTTCACTGAAGCCCAATCACAATTAAGAATGCATCATATTATCTCCAAGCATGGATGGTGTGGTTTTATTGCGTACAGTTTAATTAATGCTACACTATACTGAATATAAAGGCTTTATTGTCCTCAATAACGTTCCGCACGACGGGCGGGTAAAATGCTATTGGGAACAAAGTAATCTACTGAATTTAACTGTGTAATTTAATTGGTTTAATTTCAAGTTGCATAAGCATAAGTTGCATAAGGATATGGGTTGCAATATCATGTAATGCCAACTTATGCTGTTTTAGCGGAAGCATTAACCTGGAATTATAGAGATGACAGAAGGTTGCATTGTTTTGATAGTGTTACACTTCTGAATTACTACACACGAAGGACGGGTGTGAATTTGAGCAGTGTTGAGGGAAAAACATCGTCAATAATTAAAACAAGAATTTACAAATTTGAATTTTTCTATTGGTCGTTTTTCATCAATTTTCTTTGTGTTTGTTTCGTGTTTGAGTTATGAATTAATCCGCACGACGGGCAGCTTTAAATATGAGGCGGGTTGTGGAAAAACATGTTTTCTAAATTGAAACATAAATTTCACACTTAGACTTTTATATTGGCTAAAACTTTCCTATGGGTTTGTTTTATTTTTCAATTTGCACTAATTTTTATATGAATTGAATATTAATTATATTTTATGAACTGTTCCGCACGACGGGCGAATTAAATGTATCTATAAAGAGTGGGTTTAAATGATAGCGAGCTATATGATATTTTGCTAGCAGTAAATATTCTAGCGATAAAAGTAGAATACCTCTCAAGCAAATGATTTTGGAGAATAATGTGAACCTTTAAATATATTTTGCGATCTGATGATATATGTATTAGGAATAATACGTAGCAGAATATAGATTGCATAATATAATATCGGCTGTAATATCAAGGGCTGTAATATCGGTGTAATCCAAAAAATGACAACTGTATGAATATGATGCATTAGTGGAAGCATTAACCGGGAATTATGAGATAATATGATAATGGTGTATAATTATATCGCATTATGCAACAAATGTGAATTTAGCTGCCTTACAGTTTGGTCCCGATACTATATTGGCGGGTTGAGAGAAAAGTATTGGTGGGCCGCGTGTTTGGGACCCCTGGGGTAGATAATCTCAGTCTTCTGATTACAAATTATGATCGCATCAGTATATTTTGTGATCACAAACTAATAAGTTAAATCACCTCAGACTAGGCTGAGAGCGGTCAAGATTGGATGGTTGGGTAGGTTTGACTCAGGTTATATTGGGTTTTAGTGATAGCGGAAAATATATAAATTTTAACAATAAATATGATAGCGGTAAAAGTGAAATAGTACTTAAGCAAATGATATTGGGGAATGATGTTAAGTAATAAATATAGTTTGGAAGCATTCTGATGAAAAGATTTCATCATCTTTCATTGTTTGTTTCGTGTTTGTGTTCTGAATTATACCACACGACGGGCAGATTTATATATCAGGCGGGTTGAGGGATAATATTTGTCAAAATAAGAACAAAAATATTCACATTTAGACTTTTCTATTGGTTAAGATATTTATAGGTTACATTTTTTTGTTTTCAATTTGTATTCATTATATTTTATGGATTTGATATGAATTTTATTGTATCAATTGTTCCGCACGACGGGTGGGTTTAAAAAAAGTGTTTTTTATCATTTTTTCAAATGGTTCATTTAAAAAAGGTAATTTTTTAAAAATAAAAATGTTCCGCGGGCAGCAACTATAGACAATAGAACGTTCAATTTCCCCTGTAGAATTAATCCATACACAAAACCAATGGATTTGACTTCAAATATGAATTTTATTGTATGAATTGTTCCGCACGACGGGCGGGTGTAAAAAAAGTGTTTCCATTTTTTAGTTCATTTTTTCAAATGGTTCATTTGAAAAAAGGTATTTTTTAAATAAAAATGGTGTTCGAGTTTTGAATTATTCCTCACGTCGGGCGGGTTTAAATATGAGGCGGGTTGAGTGAAAATATTTTGTCAAAATAAAATTAAAAATAATGAAATTTAGACCTTTTAATTGATTAAGGTTTTCATGACTTTGTCTTATTATTTTTAATTTGCAATTTTTTTATGAATTGCTCCGCACAACGGGCGGGTTTTAATGCTAGTCTATATATATAATAGAGATCCTCTGTCTGTGTGTCTGTCTGTCTGTCTGTCTGTTTGTCTGTCCCACCCTCCTTGGTCCATTTTCAGCAAGCTGCTACTCGGTAACCACTTTGTGTACCCGCTAACAATTTATAACATTACGTTGGAATTTTTTTTGTCTACACGATAGGCTCAATTAAAATGTTTAAAAATCAAAAAAAGATATAGCGGTGAAAAGACAAAATGAGGTCTGAAAAATGCGAAAATTTTGGTCAATATTCTACCATCTACTCCTCATAAACCATCAATGGTACAGCTATACAGATTATACCACTGTGTAGAGAAATTTCTGTTCTACAAGATAGGCTATACTTCATATCCGAAAATTAAATATAAAATATGTAAAAATTACAAAATTTCAATCTACATTCACAATTTCATTTTAACTTCGGGCGTCCGATTTTCTATACGTTTTTCTCTATTTCTCAAAAACCAATTATCACACATCTAAATAAATAATACCATCATGCTGGGAATTTTGTTTTCTACAGCACGGTATAAATTATAATTTTCCAGAGTGTACTAAAAAAAAGTTAGTCGGCGGTGTGAAGTCAAAAAGGCAAAATTTGCACTGAAAAACGTGAATATTTTGGTCAATATTCTAACAATCTACTCCTCATAAACCAGCAATGGCACAGCTATACGAATTATACCACTGTGTAGAAAATGTTATATCCTACAAGATAGGCTATTATGTATACCCAAAAAATATTCACAAAACGTGTATAATCGACAAAATTCTAATCTACGTCCAAAATATTGCTTGAACACCGTGCGAATAAAATTAATTCATTTTTCTACCTATTTCTCAGTAACTGTTTGTCACACATCAAAATAAATTATACCATCGTGCTAGAAATTATTTTTTTTACGATACCATATAATTTATAATTTTACAAAGTGTACCTAAAGGAAGTAATAGCGGTGCAAAGTCAAAATGACATGTTGCCAATTTGACAGGTACTGTGCACTAATCACTTGGGCTATAACGATAATAATAATATCAACATGTAGGAGATTTTATCGTCTACAATTTTCAGCATGACATGTTACATAATAAGACATCTTACCAAAGTTACAGACGTTTAAATCGATAATGACGACAGATTTTTGCGCATGAATGTACATAATTTATCGCTTTAACCAATGCATAAAGTGATGAAAATCTGCTGGAAATCACGTTCTGGAAGTACTTGCCATATACAAAATACAAAACTATCCATATATGGATCCATATACGGAAAAATCCATATACGGATTTGACCATCATGCTGGGAATTTTGTTTTCTACAGCACGGTATAAATTATAATTTTCCAGAGTGTACTAAAAAAAGTTAGTCGGCGGTGTGAAGTCAAAAAGGCAAAATTTGCACTGAAAAACGTGAATATTTTGGTCAATATTCTAACAATCTACTCCTCATAAACCAGCGGAGTTACAGCTATAAAAATTATACTATTGTGTAGAGAATTTTGTGTTCTACAAGAAATATTCTAATTTATACCCACAAATGATACCATAAACGTTAAATTGGCAAAATTCTCAAATACATCCAAAATTACACTTGAACACCGGGCGACTAAAATTAATTCATTTTTATACTATATCTCAGTAACTATCCGTTACATATAAAAATAAAGTATACCATTGTGCTGGAAATTGTGTTTTCTACAATACGGTATAATTTGTAATTTTCCAAAGGGTATCTGAAGGAAGTTACGGCGGTGTAAAGTCAAAAGGACATATTGCCAATTTGACAGCATTTGACAATTTGCACTTGCGATTACACAGGAATATGCACCGATTAAATTTCACTGAAGTCCAATCACAATTTACGCACTTGCGATTACACAGGAATATACTACTGTGTAGATAATGTTGTGTTCTACAATATAAGCTATAATTTGTACCCACAAATGATACAAAAAAACGTGTAAAATTGGCAAAATTCTCAAATACATCCACAATTACACTTGAACACCGGGCGACTAAAATTTATTCATTTTTCTACAGGGTGACACAAAAAAAACAGAGCTCACTAAAAGTCTTATAACTCCTGAAATTTTATTCAGTTTGAAACAAAAATTCTATGGAAATATGTACAACCTATGTAGCCAACATCTGCAAAGTCTCAATTCTGTACAACAAAAACTCGTTGTTCTACAGCCGCTCAAAGATATGTTCCAGATGCGCGCCCCGGAGCTGCAGGCAGACTTGGATTCGCCTGGCAAAGTTCTCAATGACCCTCCTGCACTCCTCTCTCGGGATGGCTCTGATGGCTGCTGTGATGGCTGCTTTGAGATGAGGGATGGTCTGGGGGTTGTGCTCATACACCCTGTCCTTGAGGTAACCCCACAGGTAGAAGTCTGGGGGGTTCAGGTCTGGTGAGTGCGGTGACCACTCCGGGTTGCACCTGCGGCTGATGAGTCGGTCATCGAAGCGCTGCTGCAGCCACTCCAGGGATTCATTGGAGGTGTGAGGGGTGGCTCCGTCCTGTTGAAACCACTGGAGGGCTCTGACAATGCCTCTACGCCGGCCAAGTGCTACCCAGAACTTGCGCAGGACCTGGATGTAGCGAAATGGCCACCCAGACAGTACACTTGACAGAGTGCAAGGGCCTTTGCAGGCAGTGGTCAGGGAGTGTGCTGCCCCAGAAGATGTTATTCTTAGAGTTAACGTGCCCAGACAGCAGAAAGTGGGCCTCGTCTGAAAACCACATGTTGTCGAGAAAGTCCGGTTCATCGACAATCTTGTCTGAAAACCACTGACACATGGTTACTCGCTTCCTCATGTCGTCAGCTGTGAGCTTGTGCTTGATTTGAGTCCTGTAGGGATAAAGATGGAGATCTGAGATCAAAATTCTTCTTACAGACTCCCGGTTGATGCCAAGCTCTTGACTTCGCCGACGCACAGACTTTCTTGGGCTGCGGACAACAGAGTCTCTGACTGCAGCAACATTGTCTTGTGTCCGTGATGATTTTGGTCGCCCAGAGTGTGATTGTCTGTTTTTGTTTTTTGCATTGAGGTTATTCACAGTCCCATGGGTTCTGAATTTTTTAACCCATCCGCAGATCACTGAGCTGACAGGAAATTCACGACAATTGAAATGGTCTTTGAATCGCAATTGCGTTTCCCGGAAAGACTTCAGCCGAAAATATGTCTCAACTGCAAATGTCTTTTGCTCTGTAGTCCAAGGCATTTAGAAGCTCACACGTGTTAGACTCTTAGATCAATCCGTCTTCTTAATGATCTGAAACAAATAACAGAATTACTTGAATATTGCGGAAATTATTCAACTTTTTATGAGCTCTGTTTTTTTGTGTCACCCTGTACTATTTCTCAGTAACTATTTGTCACACATCTAAATTAATTATACCATCGTGCTATAAATTTTGTTTTCTACAATACGGTGTAATTCTTAATTTTCCAAAGTGTATCTGAAGGAAGTTACGGCGGTGTAAATTCAAAAGGATATATTGCCAATTTGACAGCTATTATGCGCACTTGCGATTACACAGGAATATACTACTGTGTAGAGAATTTTGTGTTCTACAAGAAAAGGTATAATTTATACCCACAAATGATACAAAAAACGTGTAAAATTGGCAAAATTCTCAAATACATCCAAAATTACACTTGAACACCGGGCGACTAAAATTAATTAATTTTTCTTCTATTTCTCAGTAACTATTTGTTTTACATAAAAATAAATTATACCATCGTGCTAGAAATATTGTTTTCTACAATACGGTATAATTTGTAATTTTCCAAAGTGTATCTGAAGGAAGTTACGGCGGTGTAAAGTCAAAAGCACATATTACCAATTTGACAGCTATTATACGCACTTGCGATCATCATATTAGCTCCAAGCATGGATGGTGTGGTTTTATTGGGTACAGTTTAATTAATTAACTATACTGAATAGAAAGGCTTTATTGTCCTCAATATTTACACATGAATTGTTCCGCCCGACGGGCGGGTAAAATACTACTGGGAACAAAGTTTACTACTGAATTTTACTGTATAATTTAATTGGTTTAATTTCAAGTTGCATACGCTTGAGTTGCATAAGGATACGGATTGAAATATCATGCAATGCCAACTATATGCATCTGCTGTTTTAGCGGAACCATTAATCTGGAATTATAGAGATGACAGAAAGTTTCATTGTTTTGATAGTGTTACACTTCTGAATTACTACACACGAAGGACGGGCGAGAATTTGAGCAGTGTTGAAGGAAAAAACATCGTCAATAATTAAAACAAGAATTTACAAATTTGACTTTTTCTATTTGTCGTTTTTCATCAATTTTCTTTGTGTTTGTATCGTGTTTGAGTTCTGAATTATTCCGCACGACGGGCAGCTATAAATATGAGGCGGGTTGTGGAAAAACATGTTTTCTAAATTGAAACATAAATTTCACATTTGGACTTTTATATTGGCTAAAACTTTCCTATGGGTTTGTTTTTATTTTTCAATTTGCACTAATTTTTTTATGAATTGAATATTAATTATATTTTATGAACTGTTCCGCACGACGGGCGGGCTTAAATGTATCTATAAAGAGTGGGTTTAAATGATAGCGAGGTATATGATATTTTGCTAGCAGTAAATATTCTAGCGATAAAAGTAGAATAGCTCTTGAGCAAATGATGGTGGAGAATGATGTGAACCTTCAAATATATTTTGCGATCTGATGATATATGTATTGGGAATAATACGTAGCAGAATATAGATTGCATGATATAATATCGGCTGTATTATCAAGGGCTGTAATATCGGTGTAATCCAAAAAATGACAACTGTATGAATATGATGCATTAGTGGAAGCATTAACCGGGAATTATGAGATAATATGATAATGGTGTATAATTATATCGCATTATGCAACAAATGTGAATTTAGCTGCCTTACAGTTTGGTCCCGATACTATATTGGCGGGTTGAGAGAAAAGTATTGGTGGGCCGCGTGTTTGGGACCCCTGGGGTAGATAATCTCAGTCTTCTGATTACAAATTATGATCGCATCATTATATTTTGTGATCACAAACTAATAAGTTAAATCACCTCAGAGTAGGCTGAGTGCGGTCAAGATTGGATGGTTGGGTTGGGTTGGGTAGGTTTGACTCAGGTTATATTGGGTTTTAATGATATCGGAAAATATATAAATTTTAGCAATAAATATTATAGCGGTAAAAGTAAAATAGTACTTAAGCAAATGATATTGGGTAATGATGTTAAGTAATAAATATAGTTAGGAAACATTCTGATGAAAATATTTCATCATTTTTCATTGTTTGTTTCGTGATTGTGTTCTGAATTATACCACACGACGGGCAGATTTATATATCAGGCGGGCTGAGGGATAATATTTGTCAAAATAAGAACAAAAATATTCACATTTAGACTTTTCTATTGGTTAAGATATTTATAAGTTACATTTTTTGGTTTTCAATTTGTATTCATTATATTTTATGGATTTGATATGAATTTTATTGTATGAATTGTTCCGCACGACGGGCGGGTTTAAAAAAGTGTTTTTAGTTCATTTTTTCAAATGGCTCATCTTAAAAAAAGGTAATTTTTTTAAAATAAAAATGCTCCGCGTGCAGCAACTATAGACAATAGAACGTTCAATTTCCCCTGTAGAATTAATTCATACACAAAACCAATGGATTTGACTTCAAATATGAATTTTATTGTATGAATTGTTCCGCACGAGGGGCGGGTGTAAAAAAAGTGTTTCCATTTTTTAGTTCATTTTCTCAAATGGTTCATTTAAAAAAAGGTATTTTTTATTATAAAAATGCTCCGCGGGCAGCAACTATAGACAATAGAACGTTCAATTTACCCTGTAGAATTAATCCATGCACAAAACCAATGGATTTGACTTCAAGATCCAGAACGGATCGTGTTCGAGTTCTGAATTATTCAGCACGACGGGTGGGCTTAAAAATAACTCAGGCGGACTGAGGGGAAATATTTTGTCGAAATAAAAATAATTAAACTTATAATTTGCAATATATGAATATTTTTATGAGTGTACCCTATTTCATTTTTATTTTTCCATATTTTTTATGAATTGAATATGAATTTCATGTTATGAATTGCTCCGCACAACAGGCGGGTTTTAATGCTATATCTATCTATATATATAAAAGAGATCCTCTGTGTGTGTGTGTGTGTGTGTGTGTCTGTGTGTTCACCATCCTTGGTCCATTTTCTATCAACTAATACTCGGCCACCACTTGGCGTACCCGCTGAAAATTTATACCATCATGTTGGAAATTTTCTTGTCTACACTTAACATTAAATTTTAAATTTTAAAAATGAAATCAAAAAAAGTTATTGTGGTGAAAAAACAAAATGAACCCTAAAAAATGCGAAAATTTTGGTCAATTTTCTGAAGACTACTCCTCATAAATCAGCAATGGTATAACTATACAAAATATACCACTGTGTAGACAGTTTTATTTTCTACTCAACGCATTATAATTTATACCCAAAAACTGAATATAAAACATGTAAAATGGAAAAAAATTCAATATACATTCAAAATTATATTTAACCTCCACGCGTCCGATTTTCTATACTTTTTTCTTTTTTTCTCAAAAAATAATTATCACACATCTAAATAAATAATACCATCATGCTGGGAATTTTGTTATCTACAACACGGTATAATTTTTAATTTTCCAAAGTGTATTAAAAAAAAGTTACGGCGGTGTGAAGTGTAAATGACAAAAGGGCAAAAAGGCAAAATTAGCAAAAATATCGTGAATATTTTGGTCAATATTTCGCTATCTATTCCTCATAAACCAGCAATGGTACAGCTATAAAAATTATACTATTATGTAGATAATTTTGTGTTCTATAAGAACATTTATTACTTGTACCCACAAATGATACAAAAAAACGTATAAAATTGGCAAAATTCTCAAATGCATCCAAAATTACACTTGAACACCGGGTGACTAAACTTTATTCATTTTTCTACTCTTTGTCAGTAACTATTTCTCACACATTAAAATTAATTATACCATCGTGCTAGAAATTTTGTTTTTTACAATTCGGTATAATTCTTAATTTTCCAAAGTGTATCCGAAGAAAGTTACGGCGGTGTAAAGTCAAAATGTCATGTTGCCAATTTGACAGCTATTATGCGCACTTGCGATTACACAGGAATATACAACTGTGTAGATAATTTTGTGTTCTACAAGATAAGCTATAATTCATACCCACAGATGATACAAAAAATGTGTAAAATTGGCAAAATTCTCCAATACATCCAAAATTACACTTGAACACCGGGCGACTAAAATTAATTAATTTTTCTACTATTTATCAGTAACTATTTGTTATACATGAAAATAAATTATACCATAGTGCTAGAAATTTTGTTTTCTACAATACGGTATAATTTATAATTTTCCAAAGTGTATCTGTAGGAAGTTACGGCGGTGTAAAGTCAAAATGTCATGTTGCCAATTTGACAGCTATCATGCGCACTTGCGATTACACATGAATATACACTGATTTAATTTCACTGAAGTCCAATCACAATTTACGCACTTGCGATTACACAGGAATATACTACTGTGTAGAGAATTTTGTGTTCTACAAGATAAGCTATAATTTATACCCACAAATGGTACAAAAAACGTGTACAATTGGCAAAATTCTCAAATACATCCAAAATTACACTTGAACACCGGGTGATTAAAATTAATTCATTTTTCTACCCATGTCTCAGGAACTATTTGTCACACATTACAATAAATAATACCATCGTGCTAGAAATTTTGTTTTCTACAATACGGCATAATTTGTAATTTTCCAAAGTGTATCTAAAGGAAGTTATGGCGGTGTAAAGTCAAAAGGACATATTGCCAATTTGACAGCTATTATGCGCACTTGCGATTACACAGGAATATACTACTGTGTAGATAATTTTGTGTTCTACAAGATAAGTTATAATTTATACCCACAAATGATACAAAAAACGTGTAAAATTGGCAAAATTCGCAAATACATCCAAAATTACACTTGAACAACGGGCGACTAAAATTAATTCATTTTTCTACTATTTACAAGTAACTATTTGTTATACGTGAAAATAAAATATACCATCGTGCTAGAAATTTTGTGTTCTACAAAATGATATAATTTTTAATTTTCCAAAGTGTATGTAAAGGAAGTTACGGCGATGTAAAGTCAAAATGTCATGTTGCCAATTTGACAGCTATTATGCGCACTTGCGATTACACATGAATATACACTGATTTAATTTCACTGAAGTCCAATCACAATTTTCGCACTTGCGATTACACAGGAATATACTACTGTGTAGAGAATTTTGTGATCTACAATATAAGCTATAATTTATACCCACAAATGGTACAAAAAACGTGTAAAATTGGCAAAATTCTCAAATACATCCAAAATTACACTTGAACACCGGGCGACTAAAATTAATTTATTTTTCTACTATTTCATAGTAACTATTTGTTATACATAAAAATAAATTATACCATCGTGCTAGAAATCAGGTTTTCTACAATACGGTATAATTTGTAATTTTCCAAAGGGTATCTGAAGGAAGTTACGGCGGTGTAAAATCAAAAGGACATATTGCCAATTTGACAGCTATTATGCGCACTTGCGATTACACAGGAATATGCACCGATTAAATTTCACTGAAGCCCAATCACAATTAAGAATGCATCATATTATCTCCAAGCATGGATTGTGTGGTTTTTTTGCGTACAGTTTAATTAATGCTACACTATACTGAATAGAAAGTCATTATTGTCCTCAATATTTACACATGTTCCGCACGACGGGCGGGTAAAATACTACTGGGAACAAAGTTAACTACTGAATTTTACTGTAAAATTTAATTTGTTTAATTTCAAGTTGCATAAGCTTAAGCTGCATAAGGATATGGGTTGTAATATCATGCAATGCCAACTATATAAATATGCTGTTTTAGCGGACGCATAAACCTGGAATTATAGAGATGACACAAGGTTTCATTTTTTTGATAGTGTTACACTTCTGAATTACTACACACGAAGGATGGGTGTGAACTTGAGCAGTGTTGAGGAAAAAACTTCGTTAATAATTAAAACAAGAATTTACAAATTTATATTTTTCTATTGGATAAGCTTTTTGCTTTTTGATTCATTATATTCTATTTATAGTTCCGCACGACGGGCGGGTTTAAATACGAGGCAGTTCGAGGGAAAATATTTTCCCACATCTAAAATAAATACATTCACATTTAGACTTTTCTATTGGTTAAGACTTTTTATGGGTTTACTTTTTCTTTTTTAATTTCTAATCATTTTTATTAATTCAATATTCATTTTACTTTATTTATTGTTCTGCACAAAGGGCGGGTTTTAATGCTAGATGGTGATGTTGAGTTATAAATATATTTTGAAAACAATATGATAAAAAAATGAGTCATTTTTCATGGTTTTGTGTCAGAGTTCTGAATTATTCAGCACGACGGGCAGGTTTAAATATGAGGCGGTTTAGGTAAACTATTTTGTCAAAATAAGATAAAAATATATAAATTTAGACTTTTTATGGGTTTACTCTTTTCTTTATTAATTCATATTTATTTTCGCTTATAAATTGAATACAAATTTAATGGTATGAATTGTTCCGCAAGACCGGTTTATATGCTAGAATTTCCATTCAATGTTATGTGTTTGTGTTCTGAATTATTCCGCACGACGGGCAGGCTCAAATATAAGGCGGATTGAGGGATAATATTTTGTCAAATTTAAATTTAAAATATTCACATTTTGAGTTTTTATTGGTGAAGGTATATACAGGTTAAATTTTTTGCTTTTGTATTTGTATTCAGTTTATTTATGGATTGAATATGAATTTTACTTTATTAATTGTTCCGCACGACGGGCGGATTCAAATCTATATACATATATATATATATCTATATATATAAAAGAGATCCTCTGTCTGTCTGTCTGTGTGTTTGTCTGTCCCACCCTCCTTGGTCACATTTTCAGCAAGCTGCTACTCGGTAACCACTTAATGTACCCGCCAACAATGTATACCATTACGCTGGAAATTTTCTTGTCTACACGATAGGATAAATTTAAAATTTTAAAAATGAAACCAAGAAAAGTTATCGCGGTGAAAAGACAAAATGAACCCTGAAAAATGCGAAAATTTTGGTCAATATTCCTGCATATACTCCTCATAAACCAGAAATGGTACAGCCAAACAGATTATACCAATGTGTAGAAAATATTCTGTTCTACTCGGTAGATTTCAATTCATATCCAAAAATTAAATATAAAATATGTAAAAATGACAAAATTTCAGTCTACATTCAAAAATATTTTTAAACTCGACGCGTCCGATTTTCTATACTTTTTTCTCTATTTTTCGACAACTAACTATGACACGTCTAAACCAATTATATCATCATACTGGAAATTTTGTCATCTACAAAACGGTATAAATGGTACAGCTATAAAAATGAATATACCAGGAAAGGTACAGCTATAAAAAATATACTATTGTGTAGAAAATTTTGTGTTCTACAAGAAACGCGATAATTTATACCCACAAATGATACAAAAGACGTGTAAAATGGGCGAAGTTCTCAAATACATCCAAAATTACACTTGAACACCGGGTGACTAAAATAAATTCATTTTTCTACCTATTTCTCAAGAACTATTTGTTATACATAAAAATATATTATACCATGGTGCTAGAAATCTTGTTTTCTACAATACGGTATAACTTGTAGTTTTCCAAAGTGTATCTGAAGTAAGTTACGGCGGTGTGAAGTCAAAAGGACATATTGCCAATTTGACAGCCATTATGGGCACTTGTTTCTGAAGGAAGTTACGGCGGTGTAAAGTCAAAATGTCATGTTGCCAATTTGACAGCTATTATGCGCACTTGCGATTACACATGAATATACACTGATTTAATTTTACTGAAGTCCAGTCACAATTTACGCACTTGCGATTACACAGGAATATACTACTGTGTAGAGAATTTTGTGTACTACAAGATAAGCTATAATTTATACCCACAAATGATACGAAAAACGTGTAAAATTGGCCAAATTCTCAAATACATCCAAAATTACACTTGAACACCGGGCGACTAAAATTAATTCATTTTTCTACTATTTATCAGTAACTATTTGTTACACACAAAAATAAATTATACCATCGTGCTAGAAATCTTGTTTTCTACAATACGGTATAATTTGTAGTTTTCCAAAGTATATCTGAAGGAAGTTACGGCGGTGTAAAGTCAAAATGACATATTGCCAATTTGACAGCTATTATGCGCACTTGCGATTACACAGGAGTATACACCGATAAAATTTCACTGAAGCCCAATCACGATTAAGAATGCATCATATTAGCTCCAAGCATGGATGGTGTGGTTTTATTGCGTACAGTTTAATTAATGCTACACTATACTGAATAGAAAGGCTTTATTGTCCTCAATATTTACACATTAATTGTTCCGCACGACGGGCGGGTAAAATGCCACTGGGAACAAAGTAAACTACTGAATTTTACTGAATAATTTAATTGGTTTAATTTCAAGCTGCATAAGCATATGGGTTGCAATATCATGTAATGCCGACTATATGCATATGCTGCTTTAGCGGAAGCATTAATCTGGAATTTATAGAGAATTATAGAGATGACAAAGTTTCATTGTTTTCCACGAAAACAATGGAACTTCATTTTTTCATGAATGAAATGATGTGAACTTGAAATGAAATGAAAAATGAAAAATGAAATGAACTTCATTTTTTCATGAATGAATGAACAATGAAATTTCATTGACATTTTGCCAATTTGACAGCTATTGTGCACTAATCACTTGGGCTATATAAATAAAAATTGTACCAACATGTAGGATAATTTGCGTCTACAGTTTTCAGTATGACAACTTTCACAAAAATCGATTTGATATGATTGTCGATAGGTTCATTTTCTCACCTCACTCGTTCAGTTTGCGCACCAAAATGCCTCTAATGGTTCATGTGTATGTTACACACGCGCATACATGGCTTTAAACGTTACACACGCGCACTCATCTCATGCCGAATTGTTCAAGTGTATGCCACACACACACACACACACAAACATCACTTCAAACATGCCGAATTGTTCAAGTGTATGCAATGCCACCTAGATACAGTATCTAGTATCAGATAGTGTATCTAGGTGGCGTTGGTGTATGCCACACACACACACGCACACACACACACACACACACATACCGATTGTTTTAGTTGTGCCCTGTAAGTGAAGCTAAAGAGAGAGCCAGGCGGGCGGTACATCAAACAAAGCTCACCCCCAAAACAAAGCTTACTCCCTGGCTCATGACACGTGTCAACATCGCCTGCAGCATATCTAACTGAATTTCCTCGAACGTCTTGAATCAATTGTAGTCTATCAAATTCGAATTTGGTCAATCAAATTGCGTTTCAGAAGCAGCGACCAATCAGGGGCGCTGTGACATTTGGAAGAAGCGAATTAATTAATGCAGAATTAATGCTATTAATGAATTTAATGCTTTTTTTTTACCATTTTAAAGCAAATAATTCATGTATAAAGCTTCGTACACGGTTAAAACCGAATTATTTCTTGTCCACGGTCAAGTTATTAGCGCAACTATTTGTTATTTTTAGCGCTTCCAAATCGCCAGTGAGGTGACAGTTGAAGCTCATGAAGCATGCAATTCTAGCACAAACGCGAATACTCAAAACGTATTGTGGTTATCGAATGTAAAAAAGTGTCGAATGTCAAATAGTTATCGAATGTAAAAAATTACAAATTTTCCCCACAAAAATATGTTTCTCATTATGCAGTGATTCTCACTACCCTTTTACGAGTCTAAGTGAAATTTTTGCAAAATTATAAATGCAACTTTTTGGCGCAACTTTTATGATTTTTTAGCGCAACTTTTCTTTGTTTTTAGCGCACCAAAAGGTCACCCTGGTCATAAGACGGAATGTACCGTCCCTGAAAGTGTGATGTTTCTATAGATGTGTGTGTGTGTGTGTGTGCACGAATTGCTCACGAGTGATCTCCGAGAACAGTGGCTCTATACGCTGACATTGATAAATTGGCTGATAGAGTTCCTCATAAAGTAAGCACACACGGTACATATCTGCATTGTAATTGTAGTACATACCATAGCACATAATTGTATAGTACATATTAAGTAGTACATATCTGTGTTTTACGACTAATGCTAAATTTTTCATGTGAAATACAATAAAATGTTCTGATAACAATTAAGTTTAATATTAAATGTAAAATCAATAACATACATTCTGTTTCTAGCTGGGACAATTTTGATTTAGGTTGGGACAACATTGATTTCAGTTAGGACAATTTTGATTTCAGTTGGGACTAATGAAATTGTAAAGGTATATAATACTATTTAAGCAAAGGATGTTGGACATGGTGTGAACCTACAGATATATTTTCGAAACATTCTGATTATAAATGTACTAGGAATAAAACGTGGCAGAACAGCATATGGCGTGAAATATCGGTGTAATCCTGAAAATACCAGTCATATGCATATAATGTAACTGCTGAATCATTTACTAGGAATTATAGAGGTGACAGGATTTGTCGGTCGTTGTGTGGTGTGTGTGCACATTTGATATGATTACTTTTATAATTATGACTGTATAATTTTGCATGATTCATGTGCGCGCCATCGATTGTTGATGTTTTTTGTCATGTAGTGTGCGCGCCAAAAGGCGTCATGCGTATGCTATCCACACGCGCACACAAATCGTTTCAAACGTGCCGAATTGTTCGACTCTATGCCACACACACACACGCGCAGACACACACACATACCGATTGTTTTAGTTGTGCCCTGTAAGTGAAGCTAAAGAGAGAGCGAGGCGGGCGGTACATCAAACAAAGCTCAACCCCGAAACAAAGCTTACTCCCTGGCTCATGACACGTGTCAACATCGCCTGCAGCATATCTAACTGAATTTCCTCGAACGTCTCGAATCAATTGTAGTCTATCAAATTGGAATTTGGTCAATCAAATTGCGTTTTAGAAGCAGCGACCAATCAGGGGTGCTGTGACATTTGGAAGAAGCGAATATTTGAACCCATAAAGTTATATATACATGTGTTCGGTGTTAACTTCAGTCATTCTTGCAGCACCACTCTCTGCGTGTCTCTGTTACTGTGCGTTTCTCTCGCTCCGTACTTTGTGTTTTGCCTGGTCGATCTACTATCAGCGGCAGATACAACGAGCGTTACTGCGCAACTGCTACACGATCTGGTGAGTTTGATTGTTGTTATTAATTTTCATTTGTTTATTCTACAATAATAAAAATAAATAATAATTAAACTATAATACACAAATGCAGGTTTTTCAGATATATTTAAAAAATAAAAATATGAATATTTAATACATATTGGTATTTATTGCTTACGAGCTAACTAAGCTTACACGTAAGAAAAGTTGACCTGTACTGAATTTGTTCAGGAAAAATTAATTGGACATGTAGGAATATCACATTGATGTAAACATATTATATATTTAAAACATTTGTGCGCACTAAATGCTGCTAAACTCGTTGATATTGTATTTTGTCAATTATTATAGTATTGTGACACACACATATTCAACTTCTTTACAATTAATTCTGGTTTTTCATACTGATTTCTACCTACTCTCTTGGAAACATAGAGATTGCCCATTTTCTTGAACACTACAGGATAGTTGCCTTGTCTATAAAGATAGTTAAGTTTTGAAATAACTCCAGGGAGCCACTAGGCAGTGCTAGAGCTGTATGTCTAGACCGCGGGCTGCCGACCCCCAGGTTAGGTTAGGTAGGATTAGTTTGTGTTACGTTAGTTCATGACAGGCTCAAATTGCTGAACAAAATTTTGGGTATCCAGGTAATCATGCTGTATCAAACAGAGGGGTAGTTTGATGAAATTCAAGCCATCTTTATGAATATTTTAGTCGCTAAGTCATTATTGGATACTTCAAACAGATACCCGTGTCTAATCCAAGAACTAATTTGGAATATACTACTAGAAACAATTTCATTTTCAATATCTTTTTGAGTATGTCATATACATATATATATATATATATATATATATATATATATATATATATATATATATATATATATATATATATATATATATATATATATAATAATTTTCTAATGTATTTCTTATATAATATTGCAGGCTTAAACTATACGCTAGATTGGCTTGAGTTAGGTTGAGTTAGATCATTGTAGGTTATATTGTTATGTAATACTTAATACGGGCTACACAATCCTTTCGGATCATCATGCCCTGCCGTCTTGTGTATTGTATTAGAGAAATTGTGTATTGTGAAAGGCAAAATAAATGATGATGTTGTCAATATAGCCAGGTATGTCAGCTAGAGGGTTAGTGCATGAGCAGAGAGTACTTGGTTATATCAATAAACTCGACGAATTAATTTTAAATTCTTCATTGATGAGCTTGACTACATAAAAAACGCAAGCAGAACAGGTATTAAAAGTACTTCACATAGTGTCCAACTTGCTGGTAGTTAGTCATTAAAAGATTAGGGAATTTTATGTTATCACATATAATTCTTTTTTCATATATAATAATCAACTAAATTCCGTCTTAAGTAAAAAATAAATGTCTAAGAAATATATACGTGCGGGTATATATGTATGTCGTTAGATGAATGCTACAAGTGAAAATTATCTACAAAACAGTCCAATATTTAAACATATGAAAATTGAATAGCTGATTTTGGGTTTTTTGACAACATATTTAGGCATTTTTCGCCGCATAATACAAACATAAAACGCCGAAAAATATCACATAAAATTCCCACTCTAGCCATTATTCAATTGATTCAGTTGTAAATCATTCAACCATTTGTTTCTCATTTGTGGTTGTTTACTATGGTGTAGCGGTCCATATAACAATTGTTTATATTTTTTGTCCCTAGATGGTACCATATCTTATCTCGAAAATTCTACAAAAAGACTTGAAGTATATTTTTGCTAAATAAGGAAATATAAATAATTTTCCCTGATCATACATTACATTCACATTGAAAATATTTACATTCTTGCTTTTTGTTTTGCGAACGGTTTGCCTAAAATTGTATATTTAGGCCATGCTACTTCCCGCGTGTTTGTGGCTGGTTGCCACGGAAATGCATCGTTGGTTGCTGTACACCACACTTGAGGTGTTACTTTTCTACAATAATAATAATTCGGCTAGACTATGACAAATTAATGCTTTTTTCACATATTATAATACTATAAATAGTAAATTCATATTTAGAAATATTTGTAATTCTTGATTTCTGCTCAGATTGTTCAACTCACGGTTTGATTCAAAACCTGTTATTTGTGCCATTACTTAATTGAGTTAGTGTCCCGCCTATTTTGTTTCGACTGCGTATTTTATACGGCAAATTCAAATTTTAACTGGACAGTGTACTTTCACACGGTACCATATTATTTTATCATTTTCAAGTATTAAGTTAATGAGCATTATAAATTTAACAAAAAATCTACCTACACGTTCCTGTGCAATGTTTTACATTTACTCTTCATAGTTTGAGTTCTACTTTTACTCTGTTGTAACAATTAATTTTATTAATATTTTATGCAACACATGAAGTATCTATAAATATATACAACTAAAGTTGTATTTATTTAGTATGCCTGTGTTTGTAATTGTTTTTCAGAAATTCCGTCATTGCATAACGTACACCAGACTGAGATTGAGGTTTTTCAAAAACGTTTGCATATTTCCAATATCATTACTCCACAATGTTTCTGAATATCACATATCAAATGCATAGCAATTTACACCAATGCATTTGGCCAAGCAAACATGCGCTATCATTACAATACCTTTCATGCCTAATTTTACTATCCGTTACATATGTGCATTACTGAATTCTTACAATTCAAGTTTGCGTTTTAGAATTTATTTGAGCCATATATATATATATATATATATATATATATATATATATATATATATATATATATATTTGAAGTTCTCGACATATATGAAGAGAGAGAACAAAACAAAAATGACGGAGGTGGCTGTCATTTGTGTTTTCAGCCATTTCTGTCATTATTATTTGAGCCTTGTTTATATCAACGACTGTTAAACTCGATAAGTTTTCTGTCATGAGTAAACAACTAACCACTACAATTTTGAAATAATAATTGTATTGTACTAGGTATAGATTATGGCCAATTCTATGTGTACACTATGAGAGTATCAAATGAAGTGATGGCATCCTCCTGGAGAAAATGTCTCAGCTCCTTCTGAAGAAAAGTTTGTCTAAGTTTTTGGTAGTGGAAAAACTCGGCACCGCGCTGCACTGGTGGATCCAGTAGATGTTTTCTGTAGAATTAGCTGATTTAAGCATTATCGAAAAAACGTTGCATAATGATTGATGACTGATCGTTGCATGACTGATCGCTCCCAAATTTGAGCCCCTCCCCCCATATTTTTTCAGCTCTTTCTAAAATTGCAATCTGGATCCGTCACAGTATCGCTGTAATTTCAATTGCAGTTCATAACACCACACTTCGGAATTTCGTAGGCACATAAGCAATAGTGACCAATAAATTTAGGCGGTAACACATAAATACGTTCTACACAGCAACAAGTGAAACAGCACTACTGCAAAAACACAGATCAACTGTCAATTGATGACCAGTATGATGCTGACGCAATTTCGGTCTCACTGTTTCCCTCGACCAATTATAATTGAGCGTTTGCACGCGCCAGCCTGAATAAAACACCTGCTTAATGAAGAGAGACACGATTGCCACAAACTGTCTACGCCACAAAACAGTGTCTATGATAATTCATTAGGTCCCGCTGGCTGACTCAAACGTCGGGTCGTGCGCGTCCTGTATAGCCATCAAATGCTCGATGCTGTGGGGACCCACCGTTTTGCACTAAACCGTCAAGTCAACGTAAGCTAAATAGGCTCCGCCCACCGGATTAGCCCAGGTCAATGCCACCTGGACTACCTGTCTAGATATCTAGGTGGCATTGTCCAGGCGCGCCGAGAGGGATGGGGCTCCGCTCAGTACGGAAAGAAATTTGTGAGCCGTCATTGCAGAGAATGAGTGCAACGCTTCAATTTCTCTGCGCGTTGCTTAGAATTTAGTGAATTTCAAGGCGTAAAGTAGCCTAGATTGTTCTTGTCGTTTTGAGATGATCGTTCGAGCCTTTTTCTAAACATGATTTATATTGCTCTTTGGCGTGTTTTAGACAGTCTGGAAAATACAAATATATGTTTATTGATTAATAATATAAGCCTATTAAAACCTTAGACATTCATTGCCTCACTTTTAATTGGAAATATGCTGGTTTGGCTCGATTTTATGTACTGGGATTCCGATGTTCTTCAATGTACTCATTCAAAAATTTCGTTCCGACAAAGAACAACTTTTCAAAGATGATCAACGTTCTTCTAGTGTGCAATTTTTAATGTTTTTGAAATATTTGTATTTATTTCGATTTTTGTCTCGCCGACAAAACAAAAAGAATTCTTATACCTAAGTAACATTTATTATTGCAATATTACTTTTGAAGGTTATATTTATCAAAGCTAATCAGCGCACTGTTTCAGTGTTTTTTTGACAAATGCCTTTTCGTTGTTAGGTTAGGTTGGTTAAGTTAGTATAGGCTGGTTAGTTTAGGTCAGGTTGGGTTGGTTAGGTTAGGTAAGGTTAGTTACACTTTCCGCCGTTAGAGAGCGCCAGTATCGTATTGAACAGAACGCGCCTGTTAGCTCCGTCTCCGTTTTGATTAGCGCACTTTGGAGCGATTCGCAAATAGGATAGTGCCGATGCTGTGATATGCGGAATAACTACTAGAAACAAACCACTTTATGAATATTATATGAATACTATATTTAAAACTTGAAATTGCTTTACATGCATAAAATATTGTTTGTGTCTATTTAGTTTGTGTACATTTGCAATTGTTTTTCAGAGCTGCAGTCACCGCAAACTGCGCACCAGTCACTGCACATGTTGCACTTAGATTCGGTGTTCATGGCAACAAGGTTTGTGGAACTTTTCCAATATCTACAAATACTGTTTCTGAATAACGCCAATGAAACCAATAAAAACTCACGACAATGTTTTACGCTCATTAAACGTAAGTCATTATTGCGTTAATGCATTTTATAATACTTTTTGTCACATATGTCCATTACTAAATTATCACAAGTAATTTTTTAGCGCATTCCGCATATGTATATACATTTCACCAATGCTCTGCGAAGAGAATATATCGAATACAGTAATATTCCATACACAGAATATAAGCAATATAACAATATATATATATATATATATATATATATATATATATATATACGCATATACGCATATACGCATATTTAAGCATATACGCACATTCGCATATATATGAATTTCAGCAATGCCCCGCAAAAAAATCAGCGTTCACTCCAAAAAAGAGGAGATCGAGCGGGGATGTTGAATCGTCGGACGATCAGCGGCCGGGGCCATCCAATGTGGAGTCTGGCGGCGCACAGCTGCCAATTGACGACGAGCAACCTGGGCTGTCCACGCTGTCATCTGATGACCACCAACGACGACAGCGGGCGGCTCAGCGCAAGGCAGCTGTGCGTCGACATGAAACCCCTGAACAGGCCGCCAAACGCCGCAGGGACAACGCTGAGCGGACTGCGGCCGCTCGACGCGGCGAATCGGTGGCCGAGGCCGAGCTGCGGCGTCAACTCGCTGCTGAGCGCACTGCTGCTGCTCGGCAAAATGAGACGGAGCAGGATGCCGAGCAGCGACGAAACACCGACGCCCAGCGGACTGCTGCTGCTCGGCAAAATGAGACGGAGCACGAGGCCGAGCAGCGGCGAAACACCGACGCCCAGCGGACTGCTGCTGCTCGGCAAAATGAAACCGAGGAAGAGGCCGAGCAGCGGCGACAACAGGACGCCCAGCGGACGTCCGATAGTAGAGCCAATGAAGACCCAGAAGCAACAGCACAGAGACAGTTGCGAGACAGGCTACGCCGCATTGAAATTGAACTTCGTCCTTTCCGTCCTGAGCAATGGAGGTTAGCTGCATTCAATTACAACCCCAATTATCCATATGAAGCACAACCTCTTGTATCGATAGGGTGTATGTCCTTGACGTGTGGTTTTTGTGCTGCACGTAAGTGGTTCGATGAGACACCGGGAATGTGTTGTCACCGCGGGAAAATCAGGCTGGCTCTTGTCGCTGATCCACCACAACCTTTGCGAGATCTGCTCTCAGGTACGTGTGCCAAATCAAGGCATTTCTTAGCAAACATTCAAAAGTACAACAATTGTTTTCAGATGACATCGTTCGGCGCAAATATTGTTCACGAAGGTGGGTATATGCCCACATTCAAGGTTCAAGGGCAGATTCACCACAAAATTGGTTCATTGTTACCTTCTAATGATGACAGTGCTCGGTATTTGCAAGTGTATTTCATCGGAGGTGATCAGGTTCAAGGGCAGACCAGATGCAATCTAAATCAAGGCGTAAGACAAGAAATTGTGCTTGACTTGCAGGAAATGCAACACACACACAATTCGTATATTCAAAGTTTTAAGTCTGCAATAGAGAGGGCACCGGCAACAGACTTTCGAATTGTAATTGATCCCAATAAGCGACCAGCCAATGAACATTCTGGTAGATTCAATATCCCCCAGTGTAACGAGGTGGCAATAATAATGAGAGACGGGCAATTTGGTAAAAGAGACATTGTGTTGCACTCTAGGCAATCTACACTGACGCGCGTTTGTGAGACACACCGTTCATATGATACACTTCAGTATCCTTTGCTGTTCGTTTATGGTCAAGATGGTTACCAAATTGATATTCACCCATTCGGTACAAATATAACAGTATCATGTAGGGATTATTATTCATATCACTTTATGATCAGGGACGGCAATTTCAACGCGTTGCATAAAAGCCGGAATCTTTTTCACCAATTTGTAGTCGACATGTATGCCAAAGTTGAATCAGAGAGATCGCTCTATATCAGAAACAACCAAACCAAACTCAGAGTAGAATCATACATTCATTTGAGAGATCACATGAACAATGACGGCGACACCAGGGATATTGGCCATATATGTATTTTGCCATCCACATTCACTGGTAGTCCGCGGTATATGCACGAAAGAACTCAGGATGCTATGACCTATGTCCGCAACTTTGGTAAGCCCGACTTATTCATCACATTCACTTTCAACCCGAAATGTAAGGAAGTTCAACGTGAGCTGATTCCCGGTCAAAAACATGGTGATAGGCAAGATCTTATTGCTAGAGTATATCGTTTGAAGCTGATAAAACTGATGGATCTTATAAAAAAAGTCACAAATCTTTGGAGATGTAAGGTGCTACATGTACTCTATTGAGTGGCAGAAACGTGGATTACCTCATTGTCATATATAGCTATGGCTAAAAACTAAAATCAATCCTAACCAAATTGATGCTGTGATATCGGCAGAGCTGCCTGATCCCGATAATGACCCAGTACTCGCTGATATTGTTAAGAGACACATGGTGCACGGTCCATGTGGCAGTCTCAATCCGAATTCACCATGTATGAAAGGTGGTCGTTGCACTAAAAACTATCCCAAGCAGTTCCAGACGTCTACCCATTTCAGTGATGACGGGTATCCCTCGTACAGAAGAAGGTCTACTGAAGATGGAGGTTGCCAAACGGCAGTTGGCGTGTTTGTGGTAGACAATAGGTGGGTGGTTCCTTATTGCCCGTTACTTTCAAGAGCATTTGATGCTCACATCAATGTCGAGTTTTGCAATTATGTCAAGTCCATTAAGTACGTGTGCAAGTACATTAACAAGGGTTCAGATGATGCCATGTTTGCTCTGCAACATGATAACGCTAATGACGAAGTGTTGCAGTATGGATTGGGAAGATATTTGAGTACGAATGAGGCTTTTTGGCGTATATTTGGGTTCCCCATTCATAAAAGACATCCTGCCATTCAACAGCTTGCTGTGCATCTTGAAAATGGCCAAATACTGTTTTTCACAAGTCAAACCGCCGAACAAATAGCTAACAATCCAAAACAGACCACTCTCACAGCATTTTTTTAACTTTGCCAACGTGACGATTTTGCTCGAACTCTCTTGTACCATCAGGTTCCGTCCTATTACACGTGGATCAAAAACCAATGGCAAAGGCGTAAGAAAGGTGTAGACGTTGAAAAATTCCCAGGCATCAAATTTGACTCGACGATTGGCAGAGTTTATGCTGTGCATCCTAATCACAGGGAGTGCTTCTTTTTGATAATGCTTCTACATGTTGTCAAAGGGCCGACCTCGTTTTCTTGCCTGAGAACCGTCAATGGCCAGGAGCTTGAGACATACAGAGAAGCGTGCCTGCAGCTGAACTTGCTTGAAGACGACACTCAGTGGGATAACACATTGTCAGAGGCTGCACTTTCCCGTATGCCTTCAACCTTGAGAAAACTGTTTGCCATCATGCTACACAACTGCCAGATTAGCAATCCTCTCGAGCTGTGGCAAAAGTACAAGGATGATATGTCGGAGGATTACAGATACAGAGTACAGCTGCTCATACCCGGCCAGCATGTTGGTTTCACGGATGAGATATACAAAAACATTATAACATTAAACAGTACAAAAACATTATGATAAAAAAATAAGTCATTTTTCATTGTTTTGTGTCAGAGTTCTGAATTATTCAGCACGACGGTCAGGTTTAAATAGGAATTTGTTTGGGGTTTACTATTTTCTTTATTAATTCATATTTATTTTCTCTTATGAATTGAATACAAATTTAATAGTATGAACAGGTTCGCACGACGGGCGGGTTTACATGCTAGAATTTTCATTGTTTTGTACGTGTTAGTGTTCTGAATTATTCCGCAAGACGGGTAGGTTTAAATATGAGGTGGATTAAGGGATAATATTTTGTCAAATTTATAATTAAAATATTTACATTTAGAGTTTTTATTGGTGAACGTATTTACAGGTTAATTTTTTTTGCTTTTTAATTTTTATACAGTTTATTCTATGGATTGAATATGCATTTTATTTTATGAATTGTTGAGCACGACGGGCGGGATTCAATATGAGGCGGGTTAAAGGAAAATATGTTGTCAAAATAAATAGAAAAATAATTAAAAATAGACTTTTCAATTGAGTAAGATTTTAATGAGTATATCTGTTTTCTTTTTTAATTTGCAATATGTTTATGAATTTAATATGAATTTCATTTTATGAATTGCTCCGCACAACTGGCGGGTTTCAATGCTAGACGGTGATGTTAAGTTATAAAAATATTTTGGAAATATTGTGATGAAAAAGTGTAGTCATTTTTCATTGTTTCGTGTCAGAGTTCTGAATTATTCAGCACGACGGGCATGTATAAATATGAGGCGGTTTAGGCAAACTATTTTGTGAAAATAAATATGAAAATATAGAAATTTAGACTTTTTTATGGGTTTACTCCACTCTTTTTTAATTCATATTCCTTTTCTCTTATGAATTGAATACAAATTTAATAGTATGAACTGTTTCGCACGACGGGCGGGTTTACATGCTAGAATTTTCATTGTTTGTTACGTGTTTGTGTTCTGAATTATTCCGCACAATGGGTGGGTTTATATATGAGGCGGGTTGAGAGAAAATATTATGTCAAAATAGAAATAAAAATATTCATACTTGGACTTTTCTATTGAGTAAGACACAATTAATGAATATTCATTAATATTCATTAATGAAATTAATGAATATTAATTTGATTTTATGTATTCCTCCGCACGACGGGCGGGTTTATATGCTAGAATATAGTATATACACAGGAATATACTAATGTGTAGAGAATTTTGTGTTCTACAAGATAAGCTATAATTAATACCCACAAATGATACAAAAAACATGTAAAATTGGCAAAATTCTCAAATACATCCAAAATTACACTTGAACACCGGGCGACTAAAATTATTTCATTTTTCTACTATTTCTCAGTAACTATTTGTTACACATAAAAATAATTTATACCATCGTGCTAGAAATTTTGTTTTCTACAATACGGTATAATTTTTAATTTTACAAAGTGTATCTGAAGGAAATTACGGCTGTGTAAAGTCAAAAGGACATATTGCCAATTTGACAGCTATTATGCGCACTTGCGATTACACAGGAATATACAACGATTAAATTTCACTGAAGCCCAATCACAATTAAGAATGAATCATATTAACTCCAATCATGGATGGTGTGGTTTTATTGCGTACAGCTTAATTAATGCTACACTATACTGAATAGATAGTCTTTATTGTCCTCAATATTTACACATCAAATGTTCCGCACTACGGGCGGGTAAAATGCTACTTGGAACTGTGGTGAACGGTCCACATACAGAAATCAACTGGTCTTCATATTGACAGCGCCTCAGCTCTCGGTAGAATCAGCCTCAAACGATAGGATAACACGAACTTATATACCGATACACACCAACACACATACTCATTCAGATACACACCGTCAACACACCCTCGACAACCTGAGGCACACACACACTCATACACACACACAGAGACGCACATATACAGACACGAACATGACATACTGAACCATTGAGACACGTTCATTCACACACAGTTCACACATACACACTCTAGCAAGTTACACACACACACACACACACACACACACACACACACACACACACACACACATACAAACATACGGCTCACATTGCGTTCTACAGAACCACCACAATACATGCCGTCCCAGTTGCGGTGCACACTGACAAGGTCGCACTTGATGTGCGGATAAGTGGACAAAGCATGCCAGCGGTACACATATACAATGAAATCATGTCATTGCGTGCTTCTGATACCTGCATAGAAACAACTGCAGAAAGGTGACCATACAAAACAGCATGTGTGAATATAATAGAAATAGTAATTACATAACACGCGCAAGCACATCATGGGAAGTCCTGCAAATATCACCGTTGAATAACATTAGCATCTAGTGAATATTCACAAAAAACATACATACACAACATTTCACTGATAAAACATCAAACATATACAAAGTCTGGATCAGCACGGAAACGCACCATGCGTCCTGAACGTGTACTTTTTCTGGACTGCAGCAGCCCTGAGCCAGTGCGGTCGGCAGTCAATAACTGCGGACCAGGCGTCGACAGAGCAGTTGCAGTTGCGTCATTTGAAATAGTTACACCAGTCGGCGATTGTGTGTTCCTGCTTTGACGTGCTCTCGCAGAGGCGGTGGTATCGGGTGCAGTTGGTTCACTTGAATCATTCTGCACGCAAGACGGCCCGTCGGACAGCACAGAGCGAGGCTTAGAATGCTGGTACTGTGATGGTTGCGGTAAGTAAGCCGGTTTCAGGCGTTCTATGGACACCGCGTCAATTTCTCCAGTAGGTAACTTGATCTGAAACACATGTGATGTTCGTTGTACCACCCGAAATGGGCCACGATATGGAGCCTCCAGTGGCTGTCGAACTCTATCTACGCGAACCCACACATGTGTACAGGTAGACAAGTCGTGTGGCACATACGTCGCTTTGGTGCGATGTGCGCTGCCAGCTGACAGTGAATATAAATCTATTTGGCGCATATGCCGCACTAGCTGCTGCACAAAGTCGTGGCGCTCTGCTGATGGTGACGCTGGATCTATGCTGACCCGCGGACATAAAAGTTGTGCACCTGTGATAGCTGTGAAGGGAGAGAAACCCGTCTCAGCCGGCAACATCCGAATACCCAGCAGTACAGCAGGTAAAGCGTCCATCCACTCCTGTCGTCGGGCGACGATGGCGGTTTTCAACACTCGGTGTACTCTCTCGATTAATCCATTTGACTGCGGGTGATATGAGGTCGTTCTCAATCGGTGAAAGCCGACGGTCTGCGCCAAGGATGTCATGAGTGCAGCTTCGAATTGGGGGCCAAGGTCTGTTATTATGTGCAGAGGCACACCAAAGCGAGACTCCCATACGGAAAAAAATGCACGTGCGACAGACTCGGCAGTGATACTCGTTAAAGGCGCTGCTTCAACCCAACGAGACGCTCTATCGATGCACTTAAGCAAGTACCTGTACGGCGAAGCAAATGTCTGGCCAGGTGCGGTGCATGGCGGCAGTGGGCCGACAATGTCAACATGAACCACCTCAAATCTGGAACACGGCATCGAAAATGGCGAGATTGGTGCTTTCGTGTGGCGGTGTACCTTGGATTTTTGACAATCCAGGCAAGATTTCACCCACAATTTCACATCTTTGTCAAGGCCGGGCCAAAAATTCCTAGACTTCAAAAGTCGCACACTGCCTTGCATGCCTGGATGTGAGAACTCGTGGAGCTGTTTAAACACAGTCAGTCGGCATTCCTTGGGCAGATACGGTCTCGGCTACATCGACGAAGTTTCACAAAATAGGTTAAGATTGTCATTCAATTGAACAATTTTTAACCTCGATTTCAATGACTGCACTCCATCGTCTACGCTCTGAGCCTTAGTTATACTGGGTAGATCACAAACATCGACACTCACACTGTTGATGTTGCGTGATAAGCAATCGGCAACGACATTGTCTGCACCTCGTACATGGTGGACATTTGAGACATACTCAGTGATGAAGCTCCAGTATCTTTGCTGTCGATCAGATTTGGCTGATTTTGTGCTTCTGAAAGCACTTTCCATGGGTTTGTGATCCTTAAATAATTATACATGCTGGCCCTCGAGCAAGTGACGAAAGTGCTGAACTGCAAGATAAGCAGCTAACAATTCACGATCGTACGTGGAATATTTTCTCTGTGGTTCTGAAAGTTTTTGAATGATATTGGTTTCGGATGGACTTGCACTAGTTGATAGAGCGCAGCACCTGCAGCATATCCAGAACAGTCAGTAACGAGCTGGAACTCTCTACTTTTCATACACGGATGGACAAGTGTGCACGCTGACTGCAACGCTTGTTTAGTCTCCGTGAACGTGTTTTGTCTCCGTGAGCTTCTGCCTCCGAGTTCCATACGAGACATTTGGATTTCGGTTGAAGTCGCTAAATCTCTGTGAGAGGACACGTAATATGCGCAAATCGCGGCACCATTCTACGAAAAAATCCTACCATGCCAAGTATGCGTCTCAGCTCAGCTGCGTCTTTTGGAAGAGGCAGGTCCATGATGGCTGACACACGTTCTTTGGGTGGTGACACACCTTCAGCTGACACATGGTGACCTAAAAATTGGACGTGTTTTTGGTAAAATGTACATTTTTCGGGAGCCAGTTTTAGTTTGTACCTGTCAAGTACTGCAAAAACGGCCTCCAAATGCTTCTTGTGGTCTTCTTCATTTGGAGAATACACCAGAACATCGTGTAAATAAATAAATACACAATTCAATTCCCGAAAAGCTGAGTCCATGAATCTTTGAAAGGTGGCTCCTGAATTTCTCAGTCCCATAGGTAAATACAAATATTCGAACATTCCGAAAGGTGTTGTGACTGCCGTCTTAGGAATGTCTTTTTCTTGTACTGGAATGTTATAATATGCACGAAGGAGATCAATTTTGCTAAAAATTTGCATACCGTGCAATTTGGATGAAAAATTTTGAATGTGTGGAAGCGGATAGCGATCTGGTATTGTTTTTGTGTTTAGCGCACGATAGTCGCCGGTAATTCTCCACTCACGGTAATTATCCACTCACCTGGTGACTTTTTCGGGACGAGATGCAGAGGTGATGCCCAAGGTGAGCAAGACGGGCGCACGGTGCCATTTTTCAATACAAAGTCGAATGCTTGTTTTGCGGCTTTCTCTCGTTCCGGAGCTAGACGCCGCGGTGAAGCATACACTGGTGTGGCGCTGCCTGTTTCAATGCTGTGAACAACCAGCTTCGATACAGGGGCGTTTACAGGCGGTCCACTCGGTGCAGACGATATGACGGACTGATACCGTTGTACTATAGGGCGAATTTCTTTTGGAAAAGCGCTCAAGTCGTTGATGATGATGCCACATGGAAACGTTGATAACTTATTGCACGACACGGCCAGCTCGGTGTTTGAATCACGCAGCCCGCACCTCCCGCAGTCTACTATGAAGTTGTGGAGCGCCAGGAAGTCCGTCCCCAGAAGAGGAGTGACAATGTCGGCTACGACAAACGACCAATTGAATGTTTGCCGCAGACCACGAATTTCGACCTGTAGCTGCAGTTGACCATATATTGGAATTGTTTGACCGTTGGCGGCGGTAATTCGAACTGGCGATGGGTCTAGATGTCTGTCTGCCACCAGGCGTTTCGGCATGAGTGACACACCAGCACCTGTGTCTACGATGAATGTCACTGGGCGGATAAATATTCTGGTGGCGACTTGTACTAGTGGCAGATGAGTGGTCGCTTTCAGGTTCATCTGCCTGCTCAGTTTTCCGACACAGATGCTTGGCGCGACGGTGACACAGTGCGAGATGACGGCTCTAACTTGATCCCAGGTCTTTTTGTAGGCCATTTGCACCATACTTTGCATGTACGAGCCTCATTTCCAAAGTAAATGTGTGCTCTACACACTTGTGGTCGTTGAGCCTCGAAAAATGGTCGCAGCTCCCTCGGTATCAAGTAATGGCTGGTATTGGTTTGATTTCGTGGCGAGGTGTACCCTCTGCTAGAGCGAGCTACTGTCGTCCCCATACTTTCCGATTGTGCCGCAAAACATGGTTCTGTCTGTATCAGCGGCACCAATTCGTCTGCTATTGGGCCCATGTGTTCGATTTTCAAGTCCTGTTGCGCCGCTAAGGCTACAGCGACGGCCGTAGGCTGAGATTTCAAGAACCTATACTTCACTATGTCTTCACCTGCAGCAGCTTTTTGCGCTATCCTCTGAAGATCTGCCAGCGCCTCATACGGTCGACCTGGTAGTGGCATTCTCGACATCAGTTATTCGATCACTTCAGCTTTGGATTTATCGAATTTGTTCTGCAAAGCCTGTTTGAGCTCCGAATACTTGTGACTAGCCAAAACTTGTGGACTGAGTCGGGCGGCCACATCTGGAGGCAGTGCAGCCATCGCATGAAAAAAACGTGTTTCTTCCGATGTGATTCTGACTAGATGAAATTGTGCCTCCAGTACAGCACTCCATCTAGTCACAGACTCTGGCATGAAAGGAGGTGGTTTCACTCCCACATGGGCAGAAACAAACGGACTCGAAACCTGCTGCATTGAATCTTTGAGCTCACCTGAGTTCTGCATGCTGATAGAGTTGACGACTGAAATGAGTACAAGTTCAAATAGGTGTCGCAAAGATGAAGCAATCACTCGGGGCACCAAATGTGGTGAACGGTCCACATACAGAAATCAACTGGTCTTTATATTGACAGCGCTTCAGCTCTCGGTAGAATCAGCCTCAAACGATAGGATAACACGAGCTTAACTACCGATACACACCAACACACATACTGATTCAGATACACACCGTCAACACACCCTCGACAACCTGAGGCACACACACACTCATACACACACACAGAGACGCACATATACAGACACGAACATGACATACTGAACCATTGAGACACGTTCATTCACACACAGTTCACACATACACACTCTAGCAAGTTACACACACACACACACACACACACACACACACACACACACACACACACACACACACACATATACAAACATAAGGCTCACATTGCGTTCTACAGAACCACCACAGAACAAAGTAAGCTACTGAATTTTACTGTGTAATTTAATTGGTTTAATTTCAAGTTGCATAAGGATACGGGTTGTAATATCATGCAATGCCAACTATATGCATATGCTGTTTTAGAGGAATCATTAATCTGGAATTATAGAGATGTTTCATTGTTTGGATAGTGTTACACTTCTGAATTACTACACACGAGGGACGGGTGTGAATTTGAGCAGTGTTGAGGGAAAAACATCGTCAATAATTAAAACAAGAATTTACAAATTTGACTTTTTCTATTGGTCGTTTTTCATCAATTTTCTTTGTGTTTGTTTCGTGTTTGAGTTCTGAATTATTCCGCACGACGGGCAGCTTTAAATATGAGGCGGGTTGAGGAAAAACATGTTTTCTAAATTGAAACATAAATTTCACATTTAGACTTTTATATTGGCTAAAACTTTCCTATGGGTTTGTTTTTCTCTTTCAATTTGCACTAATTTTTTTATGAATTTAATATTAATTATATTTTATGAACTGTTCCGCACGACGGGCGAATTAAATGTATCTATAAAGAGTGATAGCGATATATATGATAGCGAGGTATATGATATTTTGCTAGCAGTAAATATTCTAGAGATAAAATTAGAGTAGCTCTTAAGCAAATGATTTTGGAGAATGATGTGAACCTTTAAATATATTTTGCGATCTGATGATATATGTATTAGGAATAATACGTAGCCGAATATAGATTGCATAATATAATATCGGCTGTAATATCAAGGGCTGTAATATCGGTGTAATCCAAAAAATAACAACTGTATGAATATGATGCATTAGTGGAAGCATTAACCGGGAATTATGAGAAAATATGATAATGGTGTATAATTATATCGCATTATGCAACAAATGTGAATTTAGCTGCCTTACAGTTTGGTCCCGATACTATATTGGCGGGTTGAGAGAAAAGTATTGGTGGGCCGCGTGTTTGGGACCCCTGGGGTAGATAATCTCAGTCTTCTGATTACAAATTATGATCGCATCAGTATATTTTGTGATCACAAACTAATAAGTTAAATCACCTCAGACTAGGCTGAGAGCGGTCAAGATTGAATGGTTGGGTTGGGTTGGGTAGGTTTGACTCAGGTTATATTGGGTTTTAATGATAGCGGAAAATATATAAATTTTAACAATAAATATTATAGCGGTAAAAGTGAAATAGTACTTAAGCAAATGATATTGGGGAATGATGTTAAGTAATAAATATAGTTTGGAAACATTCTGACATTCATCTTTCATTGTTTGTTTCGTGTTTGTGTTCTGAATTATACCACACGACGGGCAGATTTATATATCAGGCGGGTTGAGGGATAATATTTGTCAAAATAAGAACAAAAATATTCACATTTAGACTTTTCTATTGGTTAAGATATTTATAGGTTACATTTTTGGGTTTTCAATTTGTATTCATTATATTTTATGGATTTGATATGAATTTTATTGTATGAATTGTTCCGCACGACGGGTGGGTATAAAAAAGTGTTTTTAGAACCTTTTTGTCAAATGGTTCATTAAAAAAAGGTTATTTTTATTAAAAATAAAAATTTTCCGCGGGCAGCAACTATAGACAATAGAACGTTCAATTTTCCCTGTAGAATTAATCCATACACAAAACCAATGGATTTGACTTCAAATATGAATTTTATTGTATGAATTGTTCCGCACGACGGGCGGGTTTAAAAAAAGTGTTTCCATTTTTTAGTTCATTCTTTCAAATGATTCATTTAAAAAAAGTTTTTTTTTAATAAAAATGTTCCGCGGGCAGCAACTATAGACAATAGAACGTTCAATTTACCCTGTAGAATTAATCGACGGGCGGGGCTAAAATGACTCAGGCGGACTGAGGGGAAATATTTTGTCGAAATAAAAATACTTAAACTTATAATTTTCAATAGATGAATATATTTATGAGTGTACCCTATTTAATTTTTATTTTTCCATATTTTTTATGAATTGAATATGAATTTCATGTTATGAACTGCTCCGCACAACGGGCGGGTTTTAATGCTATATATATATATATATATATGTATATATATATATATATATATATATATATATATATATATATATATATATATATATATATATATATATATATATACATAAAGAAGAAATTATCTGTCTGTCTGTGTATGTATGCTTGAATATGAGGTGACATAATTGCGCTGGTTCATGGTTCGCTGGTTCAATGATCAGGGGCTTCAAACGCAAACGAAGCGATGGCTCATTTTTATGAAATAAAAATGTCCCGCGGGCAGCAATAAAACGTTCAATTTTACCGTGTAGAATGAATTCATATACAAAACTAATGGATTTGACTTCAAGAACCAGAACGGATGGTGTTCGAGTTCTGAATTATTCCTCACGTCGGGCGGGTTTAAATATGAGGCGGGTTGAGTTTACCATTACGTTGGAAATTCGCCAACAATTTATACCATTACGTTGGAAATTCTCTTGTCTACACGATAGGATAGATTTTAAATTTTAAAAATAAAACCAAAAAAAGTTATCGCGGTGAAAAGACAAAATGAACCCTGAAAAATGCGAAAATTTTGGTCAATATTCCTGCATCTACTCCTCATAAACCAGAAATGGTACAGCCAAACAGATTATACCACTGTGTAGAAAATATTCTGTTCTACTCGGTAAATTTTAATTCATATCCAAAAATTAAATATAAAATATTTAAAAATGACAAAATTTCAGTCTACATTCAAAAATATTTTTAAACTCGACGCGTCCGATTTTCTATACTTTTTTCTCTATTTTTCGACAACTAACTATGACACGTCTAAATCAATTATATCATCATACTGAAAATTTTTTCATCTACAAAACGGTATTAATTTTAATTTTCCAAAGTGTATTAGGAAAAAGTTGCGGCGGTGTGAAGTCAAAATGACAAAGTCAAAAAGGCAAAATTAGCACTGAAAAACGTGAATATTATGGTCAATATTCTGCTATCTATTTTTCATAAACCAGGAATGGTACAGCTATAAAAATTATACTATTGTGTAGGAAATTTTGTGTTCTACAAGAAACGCGATAATTTATACACACAAATGATACAAAAAACGTGTAAAATGGGCGAAATTTTCAAATACACCCAAAATTACACTTGAACACCGGGTGACTAAAATTAATTCATTTTTCTACCTATTTCTCAAAAACTATTTGTTATACATAAAAATAAATTATACCATCGTGCTAGAACTTTTGTTTTCTACAATACGGTATAACTTGTAGTTTTCCAAAGTGTATCTGAAGGAAGTTACGGCGGTGTGAAGTCAAAAGGACATATTGCCAATTTGACAGCTATTATGCGCACTTGCGATTACACAGGAATATACTACTGTGTAGATAATTTTGTGTTCTACAAGATAAGCTATAATTTATACCCACAAATGATACAAAAAACGTGTAAAATTGGCAAAATTCTCAAATACATCCAAAATTACACTTGAACACCGGGCGACTAAAATTAATTAATTTTTCTACTATTTCTCAGTAACTATTTGTAAATATAAAAATAAATTATACCATCGTGCTAGAAATCTTGTTTTCTACAATACGGTATAATTTGTAATTTTCCAAAGTGTATCTGAAGGAAGTTACGGCGGTGTAAAGTCAAAAGCACATATTACCGATTTGACAGCTATTATGCGCACTTGCGATTACACAGGAATATACACCGATTAAATTTCATTGAAGCCCAATCACAATTAAGAATGCATCATATTAGCTCCAAGCATGGATGGTGTGGTTTTCTTGGGTACAGTTTAATCAATGCTACACTATACTGAATAGAAAGGCTTTATTGTCCTCAACATTTACACATGAATTGTTCTGCCCGACGGGCGGGTAAAATACTACTGGGAACAAAGTTAACTACTGAATTTCACTGTAAAATTTAATTGGTTTAATTTCAAGTTGCATAAGCTTAATTTGCATAAGGATATGGGTTGTAATATCATGCAATGCCAACTATATAAATATGATGTTTTAGCGGACGCATAAATCTAGAATTATAGAGATGACACAAGGTTTCATTTTTTTGATAGTGTTACACTTCTGAATTACTACACACGAAGGATGGGTGTGAACTTGAGCAGTGTTGAGGAAAAAAACTTCGTTAATAATTAAAACAAGAATTTACAAATTTATATTTTTTTATTGGATAAGCTTTTTGCTTTTTGATTCATTATATTATATTTATAGTTCCGCACGACGGGCGGGTTTAAATACGAGGCAGTTCGAGGGAAAATATTTTCCCACATCTAAAATAAATACATTCACATTTAGACTTTTCTATTGGTTAAGACTTTTTATGGGTTTACTTTTTCTTTTTTAATTTCTAATCATTTTTTATTAATTCAATATTCATTTTACTTTATTTATTGTTCTGCACAAAGGGCGGGTTTTAATGCTAGATGGTGATGTTGAGTTATAAATATATTTTGAAAACATTATGATAAAAAAATTAGTCATTTTTCATTGTTTTGTGTCAGAGTTCTGAATTATTCAGCACGACGGGCAGGTTTAAATATGAGGCGGTTTAGGTAAACTATTTTGTCAAAATAAGATAAAAATATATAAATTTAGACTTTTTATGGGTTTACTCTTTTCTTTATTAATTCATATTTATTTTCGCTTATAAATTGAATACAAATTTAATGGTATGAATTGTTCCGCAAGACCGGTATATATGCTAGAATTTCCATTCACTGTTATGTGTTTGTGTTCTGAATTATTCCGCACGACGGGCAGGCTCAAATATAAGGCGGATTGAGGGATAATATTTTGTCAAATTTAAATTTAAAATATTCACATTTTGAGTTCTTATTGGTGAAGTTATATACAGGTTAAATTTTTTGCTTTTGTATTTGTATTCAGTTTATTTATGGATTGAATATGAATTTTACTTTATTAATTGTTCCGCACGACGGGCGGATTCAAATATATATATATATATATATAAAAGAGATCCTCTGTCTGTCTGTGTGTTTGTCTGTCCCACCCTCCTTGGTCCATTTTCAGCAAGCTGCTACTCGGTAACCATTTAATGTACTCGCCAACAATTTATACCATTACGTTGGAAATTCTCTTGTCTACACGATAGGATAAATTTATATTTTAAAAATAAAACCAAAAAAAGTTATCGCGGTGAAAAGACAAAATGAACCCTGAAAAATGCGAAAATTTTGGTCAATATTCCTGCATCTACTCCTCATAAACCAGAAATGGTACAGCCAAACAGATTATACCACTGTGTAGAAAATATTCTGTTCTACTCGGTAGATTTTAATTCATATCCAAAAATTAAATATAAAATATGTAAAAATGACAAAATTTCAGTCTACATTCAAAAATATTATTAAACTCGACGCGTCCGATTTTCTATACTTTTTTCTCTATTTTTCGACAACTAACTATGACACGTCTAAATCAATTATATCATCATACTGGAAATTTTGTCATCTACAAAACGGTATTAATTTTAATTTTCCAAAGTGTATTAAAAAAAAGTTGCGGTGGTGTGAAGTCAAAATGACAAAGTCAAAAAGGCAAAATTAGCACTAAAAACGCGAATATTTGGGTCAATATTCCCCTATCTATTCCTCATAAACCAGCGGAGTTACAGCTATAAAAATTATACTATTGTGTAGAGAATTTTGTGTTCTACAAGAAATATTTTAATTTATACCCACAAATGATACCATAAACGTTAAATTGGCAAAATTCTCAAATACATCCAAAATTACACTTGAACACCGGGCGACTAAAATTAATTCATTTTTCTACTATATCTCAGTAACTATTTGTTACACATAAAAATATATTATACCATCGTGCTAGAAATCTTGTTTTCTACAATACGGTATAACTTGTAGTTTTCCAAAGTGTATCTGAGGGAAGTTACGGCGGTGTGAAGTCAAAAGGACATATTGCCAATTTGACAGCTATTATGCGCACTTGCGATTACACAGGAATATACTACTGTGTAGATAATTTTGTGTTCTATAAAATAAGCTATCACATTTAGATATAAGCTATAATAAAGCACATTTAGATAAGCTATCACATTATCACATTTCACATTTAGACTTTTATATTGGCTAAAACTTTCCTATGGGTTTGTTTTTCTTTTTCAATTTGCACTAATTTTTTATGAATTGAATATTAATTATACTTTATGAACTGTTCCGCACGACGGGCGAATTAAATGTATCTATAAAGAGTGGGTTTAAATGATAGCGAGGTATATGATATTTTGCTAGCAGTAAATATTCTAGCGATAAAAGTAGAATAGCTCTTAAGCAAATGATTTTGGAGAATGATGTGAACCTTTAAATATATTTTGCGATCTGATGATATATGTATTAGGAATAATACGTAGCAGAATATAGATTGCATAATATAATATCGGCTGTAATATCAAGGGCTGTAATATCGGTGTATTCCAAAAAATGACAACTGTATGAATATGATGCATTAGTGGAAGCATTAACCAGGAATTATGAGAGAATATGATAATGGTGCATAATTATATCGCATTATGCAACAAATGTGAATTTAGCTGCCTTACAGTTTGATCCCGATACTATATTGGCGGGTTGAGAGATAGGTATTGGTGGGCCGCGTGTTTGGGACCCCTGGGGTAGATAATCTCAGTCAGTCTTCTGATCACAAATTATGACCGCATCAGTATATTTTGTGATCACAAACTAATAAGTTAAATCACCTCAGACTAGGCTGAGTGCGGTCAAGATTGGATGGTTGGTCTGGGTTGGTTAGGTTTGACTCAGGTTATATAGGGTTTTAATGATAGCGGAAATATATAAATTTTAGCAATAAATATTATAGCGGTAAAAGTAAAATAGTACTTAAGCAAATGATATTGGGGAATGATGTTAAGTAATAAATATACTTTGGAAACATTCTGATGAAAAGATTTCATCATCTTTCATTGTTTGTTTCGTGTTTGTGTTCTGAATTATACCACACGACGGGCAGATTTATATATCAGGCGGGTTGAGGGATAATATTTGTCAAAATAAGAACAAAAATATTCACATTCAGACTTTTCTATTGGTTAAGATATTTATAGACTACATTTTTTGCTTTTCAATTTGTATTCATTATATTTTATGGATTTAATATGAATTTTGTTGTATGAATTGTTCCGCACGACGGGCGGGCTTAAAAAAAAGTGTTTACATTTTTTAGTTAATATTTTCAAATAGTTCATTTAAAAAAAGGTAATTTTTTTAACAAATATAAATGCTCCGCGGGCAGCAACTATAGACAATAGAACTTTCAATTTCCCCTGTAGAATTAATCCATGCACAAAACCAATGGATTTGATTTCAAGATCCAGAACGAATCGTGTTCGAGTTCTGAATTATTCAGCACGACGGGCGGGTGTGAAAATGACTAAGGCGGACTGAGGGGAAATATTTTGTCGAAATAAAAATAATTAAACTTATAATTTTCAATTGATTAATATTTTTATGAGTGTCCCCTATTTCATTTTTAATTTTCCATATTTTTTATGAATTGAATATGAATTTCATGTTATGAATTACTCCGCACAACGGGCGGGTTTTAATGCTATATATATACATAAGGAAGAAATTATCTGTCTGTCTGTGTATGTATGCTTGAATATGAGGTGACATAATTGCGCTGGTTCATGGTTCGCTGGTTCAATGATCAGGGGCTTGAAACGCAAACGAAGCGATGGCTCATTTTTATGAAATAAAAATGTCCCGCGGGCAGCAATAAAACGTTCAATTTCACCGTATAGAATGATTTCATATACAAGACTAATGGATTTGCCACATATTTAAAGCTGCCCGTCGTGCGGAATAATTCAGAACTCAAACACGAAACAAACACAAAGAAAATTGATGAAAAACGACCAACAGAAAAAGTGAAATTTGTAAATTCTTGTTTTAATTATTGACGATGTTTTTCCCTCAACACTGCTCAAATTCACACCCGTCATTCGTGTGTAGTAATTCAGAAGTGTAACACTATCAAAACAATGAATCTTTCTGTCATCTGTATAATTCCAGATTTATGCGTCCGCTAAAACAGCATATTCATATAGTTGGCATTGCATGATATTACAACCCATATCCTTATGCAACTTAAGCTTATGCAACTTGAAATTAAACCAATTAAATTATACAGTAAAATTCAGTAGTTAATGTAATTCAGTATTCAGTAGTAGTTGTTCCCAGTAGTATTTTACCCGCCCGTCGGGCGGAAAAATTCATGTGTAAATATTGAGGACAATAAAGCCATTCTATTGAGTATAGTGTAGTATTAATCAAACTGTACCCAATAAAACCACACCATCCATGCTTGGAGCTAATATGATGCATTCTTAATTGTGATTGGGCTTCAGTGAAATTTAATCAGTGTATATTCCTGTGTAATCGCAAGTGCGCATATTAGCTGTCAAATTGGTAATATGTGCTTTTGACTTTACACCGCCGTAACTTCCTTCAGATACACTTTGGAAAATTACAAATTATACCGTATTGTAGAAAACAAGATTTCTAGCACGATGGTATAATTTATTTTTATGTGTTACAAATATTTACTGAGAAATAGTAGAAAAAGTAATTAATTTCAGTCGCCCGGTGTTCAAGTGCAATTTTGGATGCATTTGAGATTTTTGCCAAATTTACACGTTTTTTGTATCATTTGTGGGTATAAATTATAGCTTATCTTGTAGAACACAAAATTATCTACACAGTAGTATATTCCTGTGTAATCGCAAGTGCGCATAATAGCTGTCAATTTGGCAATATGTCCTTGTGACTTCACACCGCCGTAACTTCCTTCAGATACACTTTGGAAAACTACAATTTATACCGTATTGTAGAAAACAAGATTTCTAGAACGATGGTATAATTTATTTTTATGTGTAACAAATATTTACTGAGAAATAGTAGAAAAATGAATATATTTTAGTCGCCCGGTGTTCAAGTGTAATTTTGGATGTAATTGAGAATTTTGCCAATTTTACACGTTTTTTGTATCATTTGTGGGTATAAATTATAACTTATATTGTAGAACACAAAATTCTCTACACAGTAGTATATTCTTGTGTAATCGCAAGTGCGTAAATTGTGATTGGACTTCAGTGAAATTAAATCAGTGTATATCCATGTGTAATCGCAAGTGCGCATAATAGCTGTCAAATTGGCAACATGACATTTTGACTTTACACCGCCGTAACTTCCTTTAGATACATTTTGGAGAATTAAAAATTTTACCGTATTGTAGAAAACAAAATTTATAGCACGATGGTATAATTCATTTTAATGTGTGACAATTAGTTTTTGAGAAATGGGTAGTAAAATGAATTAATTTTAGTCACCCGGTGTTCAAGTGTAATTTTGGATGTATTTGCGAGTTTTGCCAATTTTACACGTGTTTTGTATCATTTGTGGGTATAAATTATCACTTATCTTGTAGAACACAAAATTATCTACACAGTAGTATATTCCTGTATAATCGCAAGTGCGCATAATAGCTGTCAAATTGGCAATATATGTCTTTTTGACTTGTCTTTTGACTTTACACCGCCGTAACTTCCTTTAGATACACTTTGGAAAATTACAAATTATACCGTATTGTAGAAAACAAAACTTCTAGCACGATGGTATAATTTATTTTTATGTATAACAAATAGTTACTGAGAAATATTAGAAAAATTAATTAATTTTAGTCGCCCGGTGTTCTAGTGTAATTTTGGATGTATTTGGGAATTTGGCCAATTTTACACGTTTTTTGTATCATTTGTGGGTATAAATTATAGCTTATCTTGTAGAACACAAAATTATCTACACAATAGTATACTTTTTATAGCTTTACCATTGCTAGTTTATGAGGAATAGATAGCCGAATATTGACCAAAGTATTCACGTTTTTTGTGCTAATTTTGCCTTTTTGACTCTGTCATTTACACTTAACACCGCTGTAACTTTTTTTTCATACGCTTTGGAAAAGAAAAAATTATACCGCGTTGTAGCAAACAAAATTCCCAGCATGATGGTATTATTTATTTAGATGTGTGATTATTAGTTTTTGAGAAATATAGAAAAAAGTATAGAAAATCGGACGCGTGGAGTTTATATATAATTTTGAATGAAGATTGAATTTTTTTCCATTTTACATGTTTTTTATTTAATTTTTGGGTATAAATTATGATTCGTTGAGCAGAACAGAAAATTTTCTACACATTGATATAACTTGTATAGTTGTACCATTGCTGGTTTAGGAGGAGTAGTCTTCAGAAAATTGACCAAAATTTTCGCATTTTTCAGGGTTCATTTTGTTCTTTCACCGCTATAACTTTTTTTAACCTTTTTATAGTTAAAAAAAGTATAAATTTATATATCTTCATATTTATTTTGACAAAATAGTTTGCTTAAACCGCCTCATATTTAAATTTTAAAATTAAAAATTTGGTGTTAAGTGTAGACAAGAAAATTTCCAACGTGATGGTACAAATTTTTAGCGGGTACGCCGAGTGATGGTTGAGTAGCAGCTGATAGAAAATGGATGAAGAAGGCTGGGACAGACAGACACACACACACACACACACACACACAGACACACAGAGGATCTCTTTTATATATATAGATATATATTAAGCCCGCCCGTCGTGCGGAACAGCTCATAACATGTAATTCATATTCAATCTATAAAATAAAATGAATAGAAATTTAAAAGTAAAAAATTTAACCTGCAAATGTGCTAACCAATGGAAATGTGTAAATGTGAATATTTTCATTTTAATTTGGACAAAATATCCCTCAACCCGCCTCATATATAAACCCACCCATTGTGCGGAATAATTCAGAACACAAACACGTAACAAACAATTAAAATTCTAGCATGTAAACCCACCCGTCGTGCGGAACAATTCATACTATTAAATTTGTATTCAATTCATAAAATAAATGGAATATGAATTAAAAAAAAAGAGTAAACCAATAAAAAAAGTATAAATTTATATATTTTCATATTTATTTTGACAAAATAGTTTGCTTAAACCGCCTCATATTTAAACCTGTCCGTCGTGCTGAATAATTCAGAACTCAGACACGAAACAATGAAAAATGACGAAACTTTTTCATCATAATGTTTCCAAAATAATATTTATAACTTAACATCACCATCTATCGCCATAATATTTAAAAATTAACATCACCATCTAGCATTGAAACCCCCCCGTTGTGCGGAAGAAATATTATATAAATAAAATATATATTGAATTCATAGAAGAAAAAAAATACAAATTTAAATAGAAAAAAGTAAACCCATAACAACTATTAACCAATAGAAAAGTCTAAATATGAATGTTTTATTTCAGATTTTTAGCTAGATTTTGTCCTGAACGCTAGCGGTCTAGCGAATACGTCATTCGCTTTGCACATAAATTAATATGTTGATTTCGCAGCAGCGATAAATCATAGGCGGATGAAGTAAATATTTATAGTGGGGCTAAATATTTTATAATGGCTTGTTAAAAAGTTTTTTTAGGAGATATATCAAAATTATTGGAAAACATTGCATGTGAAGGACATTTTTTAAAAACGTATTTCAAGGAAGCTAAGCCCCCCTGCAAAGTTCCTGGATCCGCCATTGTCTCCATTAATCGCTGTGTTAAATCTATCAGTCGTCGGTGGAAATGAAATGGTCTTGAATAAAGGGTTATATTTTTTGAAATGTTAACACTACATATTTGAAAAATATGTATCATCATGTATCATATGTACCAATATGTATCATCTTGTAGTAGACAAAGTTTCCAATCTGTGGATATAACAAACTGTAAATTCTGTTGAGCAGTTTTCCTCAAACCCGTGGCATAAAATCCCCAAAATTTGAAAACTTGTTTGTGCACACACAGACAGAATAACGTTTTTATTATTATCGGGTTTATATGCTGGTTTATATTTTTATATGCAACAAAACCTAGCCTATGACATTCTTGCATCCATTTTACCCCTAGAGACCAAGTTTCATCAAAATCGGTCCAGTGGTTCAGGAGGAGATAGGGTAAACAGACACAAATGACCTCAATGACCTTGAAAATGACCTCGGAGGTCAATAAAACCTAACCTATGACCTTTTTGCATCCATTTTACCTCTAGGAGCCAAGTTTCATCAAAATCGGTCCAGTGGTTTTGGAGGAGATGGGATACAAACAGACATTTAGAAGATTTGCAATCAGTGTAGGGCAAAAAAATACCATCAATTCGGCCCTTTGGGCCGAATTGAATAAAAACATTCATATTTAGACTTTTCTATTGGTTAATAGTTGTTATGGGCTTACTTTTTTCTATTTGAATTTGTATTTTTTTTCTTTTATGAATTCAATATTTATTACGAGCGAGCGAAGCGAGCAAGTTCATACTTAGTGTTACTAGAAAAATGAGTATGAGCGGCCGGCCGGCCGGCCGTGGTCACGCTTTTCAGAGGCTTATATCTCTGGAACCATAAGTCCGATTAACATGCATATTTTGTTGGGTAGCTTCATCCTTCTTGCCGCGGATGAGACCAAGCCGAATAATGTCAGTGCCCACTGTGGCACGTGGCACGTCCCAAATGCCCTCCTACATTTTCGAAAAACATTTTTTACCCGTTTTTCAGAGGCTTATATCTCTAGAACCATGAGTCCGATTACCATGAATTTTTTTTGTTGCGTAGCCTCATCCTTCCTGCCGCGGATGAGACTATGCCAAATCACGTCAGTGCGCACTGTGGCACGTGGCACATCCCAAATGCCCTAATACTTTTTCGAAAAACACTTTTTACCCGTTTTTCAGAGGCATATATCTCTGGAACCATAAGTCCGATTAACATGCGTTTATTTGTTGGGTAGCCTCATCCTTCCTGCCGCAGATGAGACTAAACCGAATCATGTCAGTGCCCACTGTGGCACGTGGCACGACCCAAATGCCCTTCTACTTTTTCGAAAAAAGACTTTTTACCCGTTTTTCAGAGGCTTATATATCTGGAACCATAAGTCCGAGTAACATGCGTTTTTTTGTTGGGTAGCCCAATCCGTCTTGCCGCGAATCAGACCATGCCGAATCATGTCAGTGCCCAGTGTGGCACGTGACACGTGCCATATGCCCTCTTATAATTTAGCAGAAAACTTTGCCCATGCTTTTTGAGAGTCCTACATCTCTGGAACCGTAAGCCCGATTAACAAGCGGTTTACTTTGTTCGCGCTCGCTCGTTCATCGCCGAACACGAGCCTTACTGGTTTTATTTAAATAATACTAGCATTGAAACCCGCCCGTTGTGCGGAGGAATTCATTCACACACAACGGGCAGGTTTCAATGCTAGATGGTGATGTTGAGTTATTACGAGCAAGCGATATCGAGCGAGTTCATACTTGTTACTCTTTGTTTATACTGTTGTTCATACTTGAGCGAGTTCATACTTGTTTGGTGTTACTAGAAAAATGAGTATGATCGGCCCGCCGGCCGTGGTCACGCTTTTCAGAGGCTTATATCTCTGGAACCATAAGTCCGATAAACAGGCATTTTTTGTTGGGTAGCCTCATCCTTCCTGCCGCGGATGAGATTCAGCCGAATCATGTGAGTGCCAACTGTGGCACGTGGCACGTCCCAAATTCCCTCCTACTTTTTCGAAAAACACTTTTTACCCGTTTTTCAGAGGCTTATTTCTCTGAAACCATAAGTCCGATTAACATGAATTTTTTTTGTTGGGTAGCCCAATGCTCTTTGCCGCGAATGAGATTCAACCAAATTATGTCAGTGCCCACTGTGGCACGTGGCACGTCCAAAATTTCCTCCTACTTTTTCGAAAAACACTTTTTACCCATTTTTCAGAGGCATATTTCTCTGGAACCATATGTCCGATTAACATGCGTTTTTTTGTTGGGTAGCCCAATCCTTTCTGCCGCGAATCAGACTATGCCGAATCATGTCAGCACCCAGTGTGGCACGTGGCATGTGTCATATGCCCTCTTATAATTTAGCAGAAGACTTTGCCCATGCACGCAGACAAATGCATTTACGACAAAGTTTGATTACATATGATAGCTTCGCGCTCGCTCGTTCATCGCCGAACACGGCGCCTTACTGGTAAATATATTTTGGAAACATTATGATGAAAAAGTTTGGTCATTTTTCATTGTTTCGTGTCTGAGTTCTGAATAATTCAGCACGACGGGCAGGTTTAAATATGAGACGGTTTAAGCAAACTATTTTGTCAAAATAGATATAAAAATATAGCAATTTATACTTTTTATGGGTTTACTCTTTTCTTTTTTATTTCATATTCCATTTCTCTTATGAATTGAATACAAATTTAATAGTATGAACTGTTCCGCACGACGGGCGGGTTTACATGCTAGAATTTCATTGTTTGTTACGTGTTTGTGTTCTGAATCATTCCGCACGACGGGCAGGTTCATATATGAGGCGGATCGATGGATATTTTGTCCAAATTAAAATGAAAATATTCATGTTTAGACACTTCTATTGGTTAGCATACTTACAGGTTAAATTTTTTACTTTTAAATTTGTATTCATTTTATTTTATAGATTGAATATGAATTTCATGTTATGAACTGTTCCGCACGACGGGCGGGTTTAAATCTATAAATATAAAGGAAATTATCTGTCTGTCTGTGTGTGTATGTGTGCTTGAATATGAGGTTAAAATATAACGGGTATAACTGCGCGGGCTCAATGATATAGATCACTGGTTTCAAACGTAAAAGAAGCGATGGATCTTTTTTATGAAATAAATATGTCCCGCAGATAGCAACTATAGACAATAAAACGTTCTATTCCACCGTGTAGAATGCATTCTTATACAAAACTAACGGACTTGTCTTCAATATCCAGAACGGATCGACACGATCCACAACGGGCGGGTTTATATGCTAGACATTTAGGTTAGGTTACGTCAATTAATGATCACTAACTAGGGGTTGAGTTTGTGTCGGGTTGAGTTTGTGTGTGAGGTACTAGACAATAAAAGCATTATAACTTATTGCTATGTGTATCTTCTGGTCCCAAATTATTTCATCATTTTGCTTCTTCTTTACCCTCTTGTGTAATCTGTCCATAATGTGTAGTTGGTTTAGGATATCAAGGCCGAATTGGGGGTATGCAGCCTTGGATCTGGTTTGTGGCCAGACAAAGCTGCACGTCTACTTAATTATTATTGCACGTCCCGATGAAGCTCAGAAAACTTATTGCACCTCCAATTAAAGCTTTGCAAACGAGTGTATATCATTAAGGTACTTGAGTAGTAGTCGAGTCGCGTTCGGGTGGTCAGGATGTAAAATATTGATGAGATTAAAATGAATGTTTGTGGAGTGACAGTAAGAACGTAAGGGTTGCCGCGAGACCTCATACAACTCGCATTCCGTGATTATATGACTACACGTGAGAGGAGTTCGACAGTGTGAGCATATAGGTGGCAATGTCTTCTCGATTAAATAATTGTGTGTTATCCTAGTGCATCCCAGTCTTAGTCTCGCGATTACTCGCTGCGCTTTCCTTGGTAAATTGTCATCCAGCCATGGAGTTACTGAATTCTTTATGGCCCCAAGTGCATAATTATGCCTGTGACTGGTCCACTTTTGTTGGAAAGATTCGCATGTAGCCGTATTCACAATCTGTCTTATTGTCTGCTTACACGCTGGATACTGGTGAATATCGCTCGATTCCAACGCAGCTTTTACTTCCGCTTCTGCCCTCTCATTGCCCTTCACGCCACAATACCCTGATATCCACACCAGAATACAATCGTATTTCGATGTGATACGATGTAAAATATTTATATTTGATAAAAGTATAAAATCCGATGAAAGACTATTGGAAATATAGACTAGTGCAGATCTCGAATCACTCAGAATTAGAGCTTTTTGTACCCGATGCTCTTCCACATATTTCAAAGCCCTGTATATTGCGTACAGCTCAGTATTGAAAACCGTGACATGAAGATGAAGGCAGACGGAACCTTGATATGCACGCACTACTCTGCTGTTTGGTGTATATTGTGCATCTGGACTTTCCTTTGCACTTTGATCCATCCGTATATATTTGGGCATAGTCGCTATAATGCGAAATGTACTCCGCAAACGCCATTGATACCTCAGTATCTAATACCTGCGCTTTGGTCGCATCCAGTAGGAAATGGATTTTTGGAGCTGTCTTGTACCAGGGCGGTATGTCGTAGACTAGGCCATTTCGGTGAGGTACTGCCACATTGAGCTCTTGAATATACTCCCTCGCTCGTCTATTAAGCATCCGTTTGGATAACTGCTTTCTGGAGGAAAAATTGGGCATGTTATCATCGATATTTGTATAAGGATGAGCGATGTGGTTATAGCTGGTGTGTACTTTCAACGTGTAATGTAGCATGATATTCTTCCATCGTGTGCTCAGTTCTGGAGAGCCGGTATACGTTCGCAGGGCCTCGACTGGTGTCGTTCTGTACGCACCTGTTATCAGCCGAAGAGCCTCGTTCTGGATTGGTTCTAAAAGACTAAGAATGGAAGGGCTCGCCGATGAGTATGACTGTAGTCAATAGTCTAAAATCGATAAAATCAATGTTTTAAAAACCTTATGGAGAACGGAAACGCTCACACCGGCGTGTTTATTCCCAGCTATAATACGTAATATGTTTAATCACTTCTGACAGCGCGCCTTCAAGTCTATTATATGTTCCCGCATGGTGATTCTTTTATCCAGCACGATACCTAGAAACGTTTGTGATTGTCGGTACGAAATGATTTCGTCACCCAACCTCAATGTTCCCTGGATTTTATAGCTGTCTATTGAGTATAGCACGGCCGTCGACTTCACACCAGAAAACTTCAAGTGGTTTGCTGTGACCCATAGTGCTAAAACATCTAGAGCTTCTTGAAGTTGAGCGCTCAAGACAGCCACGTTTTCACCTTGAATCCAAATGGCGCTGTCATCGGCGTAAATCGCATATTGGATATTTGCTGGCATATCGCTGAGCATATCATTCACCATCAAGTTGAATAGGATTGGCGACAGACAACTTCCTTGTGGTAACCCAATATCCATGCTATACTGGTCCGAATATATGCCTGCGAGTCGCGTTCTAAAAAATATCCTACCCGACGAAAGGTTTTTATATATTTGCCCAATATTACCCCTCAAGCCCATGTCGTGTATTTTTCGTAACAATATTCCCGGTATATCTGTATCATAAGCGTTGGTCAGATCTAGATATACGACCAGTGTGCACTGCTTGTTAACAAAGCCCGTTCATATTATATTCTCCAGCTTGACTACCGAGTCTACTGCCGATCGACTGGGACGAAATCCACGCTGATAGTGATCGAGCACATTGTTTGTCTCAAGAATGTAAGAAACTCTGGCTGTCACCATCCTCTCAAGAAGTTTTCCCATACAACTGGTCAAAGATATTGGTCGGTAGGACTCGGGAGAATCGCGGGGTTTTCCCTTCTTCAGAAGTGGTACAATTGTTGAGTGCTTCCATGATGCAGGATAAGAATGTGTTCTCCACAAGGAATTAAAATATGCTAAGACGTGATAAAAGGATTCAGACGATATATGTCTTAAAAAATCGTAATGTATGTTGTCTGGTCCAACCGCCGTATGGCCTGATCGGTTTGAAGAAATGCGCGTACAGGATGAAAACAACACAAGCGATGTATTATGACGACATGCAACTCAGCGGCCAGCAACGAGAGATGCGAACGGCGAAGCACACAGAAATAGACTTACTGGAAAACGGTTATCATGGCGGCGTCCGCCATCGTGTCTCGCGATGTAATATTAAATAATGCACATGAACTAAGTTACGAAAATACATACTAAGCAATTAAAATTAATTGATACACTATAAATTTGTTACAAGAAATTTAAGTCACACGAAATTAACATACGAAATACTTCTAATGACATCTAGCGGCGGAGACAAGAACATGTAGTTGGCTCAGAAAGTAGAGCGCACATAGTGGACGCTACACCACCTCCCCCTATCTGTAGCGAGCCGGCGGACGTATGGGCCGGCCAGCACGCGTGTGACGTATCGCGCTGCTGCTCGCTGTGCTTGCTTGCGGATGAGACGCAGGCCGGATATGTTCAGACGTATGCGGTTGAACTGCCAGCTCAGAAGGCAACGAAAACGTCGGAAGCGCGCGTCTAAAAGTACAGGGCCTGTTGAGCGGCATGGTACGAATCTCCACGGTGTCGTCGAATCGTACCCGACGAAAAGGTGCCTCCACCATGCGTCGATCTGATGATTATTTGCGTAGAATAGGCCGGGCTGGTACAGGCCTTACAGATGGAGCCTCTTCCAACGCGAGCGACTCCCTGTGCGCCGGTATGCACCTGTCTATGCTGACAGTCTTGCGACTCCCGGTGACGATGTCCAGCGTTTTGTCGTCATGAATCAGTACCCTGAACGCTCCCTGGTAGATCGGCGACAAGCCCGTGCGTTCACCAGATCGGAAGAAAACGTGCGTGCAGTGTCGAGGAGCCGGAGGAACGTAAACGCGTGACGGCTGGACTCGTGATATTGTCGGACGAAGCTGGTGCATTACAGCTCTCAACCGCTCACAGAACGTTACTGGCGACAGCTTGGGAGAGGAAGACGGCGCGATGAACTAACTAGGGAGTCGCAGCGGTTCACCCAACACCAGCTCCGCACTCGAACAGCCGATATCCTCCTTAACGGCCGCGCGAAGTCCGAGCAGGATCAGAGGCAGCCGTTCGGTCTAGTCACCTTTGGAGCAGGATGCACGTAGACTCGCCTTCAGCTGTCTGTGGAAACGCTCGACGAGGCCGTTGGCCTGCGGGTGATAGGCCGTTGTGCGCTTAGACTTGATGCCGAGGAGTGACGTGAGCTGCGAACAAAGGCGAGATATAAACTGCCGACCTTGGTCGCTGACAATGCTCTCCGGTACACCAAAACGGGACACCCAATGCTGCAGTAATGCTTTGAGGACATCTTCTGCAGTGGAACGAGCCAGCGGGATGGCCTCTACCCACCTGGTGAAGCGGTCAACCACCGTAAGTATGTAAATCTTACCGTCTGATGGTGGAAGCGGACCGACCAGGTCGATATGCAAATCGGTGAATCTCCCCGACGGTGGTGCGAATCTTGACAACGGTGATTTCGTGTGACGGTGTACTTTCGAACGTTTACATTTTACACATGACCGCAACCAACTCTGCACGTCTTGTCGCATGCCGGGCCACAAATCGTTCAGACACAAGCTTCCGGCTCGCAGTGACGCCGGGATGAGCCAAGTCATGGACCAATGCGAAGAAGGGTCGTGTTAGAGTAGACGGCAGCACTGGACGACATTTGCTGGTGGAGTAATCGCACCAGAGTCTCTGACCGTTTTCCAGCGGCACGTGTCTCAGCTGAAGCGAGTGCTCGCCTTTCTCCACGAATTGTTGCGTCTCCGCGTCGCTGGCTTGCGCAGCCGCCAAGGCGGTGAAGTCATCAAATGTGGCACTGGGGACGTCAACATATTGACCGTGCGCGACAGGGCATCGGCAACTAGGTTCTGTTCGCCTGGTACGTGTCGTATGTCGGTTGTAAATTGCGAGATAAAGTCGAGATGACAATTTGTGGTCGGTGAATATTGTGAACGATCGACCCTCCAGACTGTGGCGGAAATGCCGCAGAGCAGAATAGGCGGCCAAGAGCTCTCTGCCAAAGGTGATGTACCGCTTCTCAACCGGCGTGAGCCGCCGAGAATTGAAACTCAACGGGCGCCACAAGCCTCCGACGTACTGCTGTAGCACTGCGCCCACGGCGGTAGCTGAGGCGTCCACCTGTAGACTCAAAGCTGCCCCTGTGACCGAAAACGCCAGGCGCGCGACGTTGGCCAATGCGGTTTTCACATTAACGAAGGCGTTGGCGGCGGATGGAGTCCATGTGACTGGCTTCTGTGACTTTTTGCTCTTGGCGTCAACAACAGCATGAAGCGGTGAGAGCAAAGACGACGCATGCGGTAAAAGGTGGTGATAGAATGTTGCCATACCGACAAATCGACGCAGCTGCGCTTGAGTGGTGGGCTGTGGGAACGACACAATATCAGCAAATTTGCTTGGCGCCGGTGCGACCCCCTCTCGTGAGATGTGATGACCCAGAAACTTAAGCTCACGGACGCCTACTACGCACTTATCGGTGTTCAGCTGCAGATCTACCGTGGCGAGGCGCTGTAGAACGGCGCGAAGGTGATGGTTGTGTTCTTCAACGGACTAACTGGCCACCAGGATGTCATCGACGTAGGCGAAACAACCCTCAAGTCCTCGCAACACCTCGTCGAGAAAACGTTGAAGCGTCTGGGCGGCAGACCGTAGTCCGAAGTTCAGACGTCTGAACTCGAACAGTCCAAAAGTAGTGATTATTGCGGTCTTCAGCACGTCTGCTTCGGCGACGGGAATGTGATGATACGCCCGCACGGTGTCAAGCCGAGAGAATATGGTGGTGCCCGCTAGATGTGCGACACTGTTGTGCAGATACGGGACTGGGTAGCGATCTGGAGTGGTGACAGCGTTGAGTGCACGGTAGTCATCGCACACGCGAATCGAGCCGCCTTTCTTGCCCACAACATGCAATGGGCTCGCCCAGCAGCTCGCAGTCCGCTGCACGATGCCCAGTGTCAGTAGTCGCTCGAACTCCCGCTTCGCCGCCGCCAGTTTTGTGGATGGAAGGCGTCGCGCCTTAGCCCACACCGGTGGACCCGTCGTCGGTTTGTGTTGAGTGGTGGAGTGTTCAGGAGGACAGTTGAAGTCTGGAGGTGCGATGACCTTCGGAAACTCCCTCAACAGACCTGAACGATCGGTGCTGGCTGCAAGAATGCCGCTGACAGCGACGATAACCCGGCGTGGTGGTGACAGCGCGACAGACGACCCCGCCGTTTCGACCCATGCCGTTTGGCCATGTCGACGGAAAGACCAAACCTGGCGAGAAAATCAGCGCCGAGGATAGCAGTCGGTGTGTCTGCCACGTGAAATGTCCAAGTGTAGTCCACCGCGGACGTTCCAGATAGCCGCAGTGCCGTCTGATGGGTGCCGTATGTTAGGATAGGCTGGCCATCGGCGGCTTTCAAAGAAAGTTTGTCGGGAGTTGTCTCGACGGCGTCGCTGAGACTAGACTTCGGCCACACGCTGACCTGAGCGCCGGTGTCAATTAAAAGATTTTGGCCGGAATTCAGGTCGGTCACAAACAAGAGCGCTTGCGGTTGAGTCGCTGGGACGGGCGCCACCTGTCTCAGCGCGGCTAGTTCAAAGACTGGCCTTGGTAGCTGCACGGCGATATGCGCCTTTGGGCGCGGTCACCAAAACGTCGGTGATACCAGCACCGATCACTCGAAGTGCCGCCTTGAGAAGGACGCCTTTGTCGCGAGGAGCTGCGAGAGTTGGGACGCGGTGATGAATCACGCTGTCTGTGTGCGCCGGTCATACTGTGTACTGCTGTGGTGAGCTCAGCCACAGCAGCCAAGAGCTTTTCGACGGAAGACGATGTGTTCTCAACGACACTCGGAGCCGGTGATGTGGCGCGAACCGCGTTGACGGTTACGATTGCTTGGTCGCGTCGAGTTGCGTCCATGAGTCGGTCTGCTGCTTTGGCGACTTCGTCCAGAGCGGTAGAATCGGGCAACAATGAAACAGCCGCTTTGACGTGGCTGGGCTGTCGCTGCATGAATGAGCTACGCAGCACGTCGCTATTGGCCTGACCACCGCTATGGGCTGCCAGCTCGCCCAGTATGCGCCGGAGAAGCTGGGATGGTTATTGATCGCCGAGATTTTGGTGGCGCAGGAGCGCTTCCAGCCGTTCAGCTCTTGAGTGAGAAAATCCAGTCGTGAGCGCGGAGCAGAGAGAGTCAAAATCGGGTGAGCGCAGTATCACGTCCTTGACTTGGATGGCAACTTCCATTGGCAAGTTGGCCACCAAGAACTGAAATTGTTGCTCGAATGCGGTAATGCCTGCGACATCAATTCGGCAATGCCACGCGCAATTCACCTGAGCCAGCCACAATACCGGTTCAAGAGGTGAAAACTCCGGTATGCGAACGGATGCGCGACTGAACGATACATTTTCGTCCCTACTTTGAGAGTTGCCCTCTTCTGTCATTTTTCTGGTTTGTAGCACTGAACAAATCCTGCTTGGAAAGCTACAGGGAAAATAACTCGGATGATAACAGAAATAACCGACCTGTTGTGTTGTTCGTCGAGGGTCACCAGTGAAAAAATGCGCGTACAGGGTGAGAACAACACATGCGATGTATTATGACGACATACAACTCAGCGGCCAGCAACGAGAGATGCGAACGGCGCAGCTCACATAAATAGACTTACTGGAAAACGGTTATCATGGCGGCGTCCGCCATCGTGTCTCGCGTTGTAATATTAAATTATGCGCATGAACTAAGTTACGAAAATACATACTAAGCAATTAAAATTAACTGATACACGATAAATTTGTTACAAGAAATTAAATAGTCACACGAAATTAACATACGAAATACTTCTAATGACATCTAGCGGCGGAGACAAAACATGTAGTTGGCTCAGAAAGTAGAGTGCACATACTCGTAGAGGACGCTACAGGTTGATCGCTCTTTTAAATTCCAGAGGTGTAAAATCGAAATTATATTTGTACATGGTGGTGTGATCGAGAGCGTTGTCTGGCGATTCGATCTCTAGCATGGTCGATGGTTCAATGCCGTGATATGCCTGAATACAATTTGTTCTAGCCATATGTGCTGCTATTTTGTTGGCGACAAGTTTTGGCTCGCTGATACGACTGCCCTCTACATTCAGGATTGGCATAGCTACTGGCGTCCAGCTGCCATTGAGTGCTCTTATCCCCCTCCAGATCGCTGATAAAGGTGTCTGTGGTGTGAGTTTGACTTTCATCGAAGCGTTTGCAGATAGCAGAGCGAGAGCGTCTTTAGGGGAGGATGTTATTGTGTGTGAGCGCATGCATATGACGCGTCTCATGTTCCAAGTCTCGCGCCCGGGTATCGCGTCTCATGTGTCGGGAAGTGGGCGAGTGACGGTGTTGCGTTGAGGGTTGTCGTGGTGTAGCGTCATTGTGTCTGGTGTTGTGTATATTGTGCATATCCTTATTGTGTTTCTTCTCTTTATCTGCCTTTGTTCAATACACTGAACTACAAGCTAACCGGCCACATACGTTATGGAGGCGGTCAAAAGTGACTATACGCTGAGCATGTTCACGGGCGAAGGAGGCGTGGTGTCGTGGCTGAAGAAGGTCAAGCTGGTGGCTAAATTGAAGAAGGTGGATGATCTGGCGGGTTTTACTGCACTTCATCTGGAAGGCGATGCTCTTGCACAATTTATGGAGCTGGAAGAAGAAGATCAAGAGGATGCAGATGCAATTGAGAGCGCGTTGAAGACGGCTTATGCAGACGACTCATTCTGCGCGTTCCAAAAGCTGTGCGAGAAAAAGTGGACGGGAGAGTCGGTGGATGTGTTCGCAACGGATATTCGCAGGATTGCTGGTCTTGCAAAATTTCACAGTGAAGGGCTGGAGACCATTTGCAGATTACGATTTGTCAATGGATTTCCTGGCTATATTCGTTCAAGCCTGCAAAGGATGGCAGATGTTCAAACGATGAAAATGTCTGAGCTCATCAGTCACGCTCGAGTAATGACCAAAAACGGAGAGCAAGGTGGACCTGTGTCAGCTGTGTCAGTAGTGCGCCAGGTTTCAACAGTAAGTCAACATGAAGGTGCGGCACGTCAGCTCACGGAGACTGCAGTGCAGAGACCGGCAGGATTCAACGGCAGGTGCTACCAGTGTCACGAGATCGGACATATGGCGCGTTTCTGCCAGACGGAACTGCGTGATGGACGTCCGGATGTACGAAGGTACGGAGGTGATCGTGCAACCAGAGGGCGGGTACCCACCTGCTATACGTGCAACAAAGTGGGACATACTTCTCGGCAGTGCGAAAATTCGGGAAACGAGTGAGGGGTGGCGTATTCGCCAACAGTCGCCCCTGCACCGGTAAGGCGCCTTTTCATGCATTACCATTTGTTGATGTGTGCTGTGAAAATGTGAAAACCAGTGCTCTTGTCGACACTGGTTGTTCGATGACTGTTGTACATTCTAGTTTTGTGTCTCGTTATGGCCGAGAAGCTGTTATGAAAGCCTTCGATGGAAGTCATGTTGTTTGTAAGGGTAATGGTTGTGTAACACTTGTTGTAAGTGGTGTCAGCGTAGATGCACATGTTGTAGTGGTGGATAAGTTGATAGGTGGTGTCAGCGTTGTTTTTGGTATGGATGTTATTGATCGGTTGGGTGGTGTCACAGTGAAAAATGGCCGGGTGTGGTTTGGGGTTGATAGTGTCCCGGCGGAGGTCGTTAATGCCATTGGCGATGTACATGCATGTGTGACTAGCGACGTATCTGGTGAACGGGCAAACAATACTGACGAACCAACAGTGACCGTGTCGGACTCAGATTTTTCTGCTATTTTTGATGGTCGTGTGTGGACCGTTAAATGGCTGTGGAAGGAGAAGCCCGTGAAGTTGAGAAACACCATATCTATGTATGACAAGAAAGTTGATGATCATGTGAAAGACGAATTTGATCGAGAGATCAATAAATGGATAAGCGAAGGTATATTGGTACCTTGGGATAGTAACGTGCAGCCGGGTATTACTCCTCTCATGGCTGTCGTCCAGCCCACAAAAAATAAAGTACGACCCGTCCTGGATTTTCGGGAACTTAATGAGCACGTCAGATGTCACACAGGTGATGACACGATAGATATATGTGATGCGACGATTCGACGATGGAGAAACGCTGGTGAGAACGTATCAATAGTGGATTTGAAATCGGCCTATTTACAGCTGAGAATTGACAAAGACTTGTGGTCGTACCAGCTGGTCAATTACAAGAATAAAACATACTGTCTGACCATAGTGGGATTTGGTTTATGTTCCGCTCCGCGTATTATGTCCAAAATACTGAAAACAGTCTTGAGTAAGAACGACACTATCCGACGGGCCACCAGTTAGTACATTGATGATATACTGGTGGATAAATCTCAGGTGAGCGTAACAGAAGTGATCCAACATTTGGAAAAGTTTGGACAAAAATCAAAGAGTCCAGAGCCTCTAGGAAGTGGAGCTGTGTTGGGGTTGAAAGTGTCCAGAGAGCAGGGAAATTTTGTGTTTCACAGGGGCAATGCAGTACCTGATATCCCGGCGATGTTGACAAGGCGGGAACTGTTTTCTGTATGTTGAGTATTGGTGGGCCACTATCCGGTCGCGGGATGGCTTAGAGTCGCATGTGGCTTTATAAAGCGTCAAGCTGAGGGATCACGGTGGGAAGATTTCGTAGGAGAGCGAACGCAGACGATGATAAGGTAAGTGATCAGTAGAGTCAAAGTCGAAGATCCAGTGAAGGGGGCATGGTGTGTGCCAAATGGTGGAAGGGGCATTGTTTGGAGCGATGCTAGTAGCATAGCTATTGGTGCTGTGCTGGAAGTGAGCGGAAAAGTGGTAGAAGACGCAGCGTGGCTTCGCAAGAAAGGTGACGCGAGCCATATCAACGTGGCAGAGCTTGACGCAATTATGAAAGGGGTCAATTTGGCTATTAAATGGGAGTTGAAGGATATGGAGCTAAGATCAGACCCGGCTACTGTAGAGGCGTGGGTGAAGACAGTACTTGACGGTGACAGGCGAATCAAGACAAAGGGTGCAGCAGAGTTGCTTATTAAACGGCGTTTAGGAAATCTGAAGGAGCTTATCTGCGAGTTGGGATTGAACATATAAATTACGCTGGTGCCCACCGATAAGAACAAAACTGACATTCTAACTCGAGTCAGGAAGAATTGGCTGATGAAAACAAGCGCTGTGTGTGAGAACTGTTGTGCGGCCACAGTGGATGAGAGATGCATGAAAAACATCACATGGGGGTGGAGCGAACTCTGTACTTGGCGAGAAAGATGGACCCAAACATATCAAAAGATCAAGTAAAGACGGAAATACAGAATTGTGATCGTTGCCAGTCAATAGATCCCGCTCCAGTCGTTCATTCACCGGGTGAATTGCACATAAACGAGAACTGGAAAAGACTAGCGGTAGATGTGACTCATTACCAACAGGTGCCATACTTGTCAGTAGTAGATTGTGGGCCGGGACGATTTGCCATATGGCGGAAATTGAAAAGAGAGGACGCGGAACAAATATCATCAGAACTGGAAAGTATTTTCTATGAACGAGGCCCAGTGAACGAATTGTTACTAGACAATAGCACAGCGTTTCGTTCACATCTTCTTGGCGAGATGCTGTCCCGTTGGAATATCATACGATTTTTTCGAACAGCGTACTGACCGTCCGGCAATGGCATAGTAGAGCGACACCATAGGACCATCAAGGTGATTGCTGAGAGAGGTGGTATAACGCCCATTGAGGCAGTGTACTGGTACAACAGCACCCCGCGTTTCCATCAAGATGAGATGTCGGCACCACAGAGGTCGGTTTTCACTTACACATGGCGATATCCGTCAGTTGTGGTAGAAAAGCCGAACGAGGGTGAACATGCTGGGTCAATCAAAGTAGGGGATGAGGTTTGGGTTAAACCTCCCAACTCTCGTTGCACAGCTCAGTGGTCCAGAGGCATAGTGACTGACATACATTCGAGAAACAACTTGGACGTCGATGGTGTGCCTAGACACTATCTGGATGTAAGACCTGTTCGAAACTCAGACCAAGCTATAACATCTGATGGGAGCTCAGTTGATGGTGAACCATTGACAGCGGGGCGTAATGATAACAGAATTAGCGATGTGCCCCCAACCGATCATGAACCAGTGGCGCGTCCACAGCGGAACTTAAGACCTCCAGTATGAATGAGAGATTACGTTTAGAATTGTGTTATTTGTGTCGTGCTTGAGCCTCATTTGTTCGATATTGTTTAGCCTGTTAAAGTTGGCTACTGTGAGTTTGCCATATGTTTACTGTTTGTTTTTATGGCGTGAGTGTATGCGATTTGAGCATTGTGTGCTGCGTTTTTCGCTTCTCATTGTTGTTTTTGCCGCGGAAAGTGTTTAATAACCTGAATGATGCTTTACTAAGTGTGTCTGCCTGTGTGGTTGGGTATGTAAGTGAGTGTGTGAGTTGTGTGTGATCTTCAGATCACGGGGAGATGTGGTGTGAGTTTGACTTTCATCGAAGCGTTTGCAGATATCAGAGCGAGAGCGTCTTTAGGGGAGGATGTTATTGTGTGTGAGCGCATGCATATGACGCGTCTCATGTTTCAAGTCTCACGCCCGGGTATCGCGTCTCATGTGTCGGGCAGTGGGCGAGTGACGGTGTTGCGTTGAGGGTTGTCGTGGTGTAGCGCCATTGTGTCTGGTGTTGTGTATATTGTGCATATCCTTATTGTGTTTCTTCTTTTTATCTGCCTTTCTTCAATACACTGAACTACAGTGTCGATGGGGTAAAACAGTCAATAAAATTATGCCATGCTAAAATCATATTCCTCCTAATCACCCTCCTAGTGACGGCTCGCTCCCTACACAAGGCTATTTTCGCAGCTATCGTTTTAGTTCGCAGATAAAACCTAAGTGCTCTCTTTCGTTTTGCAACCGCACAACGGCATTCATTGTTGAACCATGGAACAAGTGTCTTTTTGGGTGGACGGCGTTTCCAAGGAATGGAGAGTCGAGCAGCAGAGATGATTTGAGTTGCTATGCTGTCGGTGCTATTGTCGACGTCTATACCGTCTACTCCATCCAAAACGCAGCATTGCCTGAAAAGAGACCAGTTTGCCTTGGCCATGTTCCATGTTGGTAGCCATTGTTGCTGAGCAGACCTATCACCAGCTGACATTAAAATGGGGTAGTGGTCTGAATCTTGCGTATCTACGTGTACCGACCAATTCAACCACTGTGCTACTTCTGGTGAGCAAATAGATAGGTCGATTGATGATGTATTAGCCGTAGAGATGTTAAAAAACGTGGAAGATCCGTCATTCAAGAGAGTCAGTGAGAAATTGGAGATACAATTTTATATTGAACTACCAATACATGTTGTACAGCTCGATCCCCAGGTAATACTTTGCGAGTTAAAATCTCCTAAAATAAGCATCCTGTGGTTCAAAGAGGCGTGAACTGTTTCAAGATGTCTTGTTATTGTTTCAGCTGTAGTATCTGGTGACAGATACGTGAATACTACATCAACAAGTCTGTGGTTGAGCCGCACTGTACACCCTACTGTGGCAATATCACTTGTCTGCATACGAATCGGACTCTGAGGGACACTATTGGCGATGTAAAGCGCTGCTCCACCTCGTCGTCGTCCATTTTGCACACAGTCATCGCGATATATACAGGACCGGATTAACGTATAGGCAAAGTAGGCAGTTGCCTAGGGCCCCGCGCTTTTGGGGGCCCCGCGGTTTAGGGGCCCTATAGGCACTGGGGTGCTGTGACTCAAATATCTTAGGGGCAAATCTCATTATTTTCTCAACTTCTCAAAGTCTGCCTTCATTGTCAAATATTTTGAAACATTATCCCGCTAATACACTTTGTATTTTTGCATAAGTCACGTGTATAGTCAGCTCTGCCTGTATAGCACGTGCCTGACATTACCCATAGCACGTGCATAGCCAGCTCACTTAGATCATGGCCGACTATAATACCAAGCCTGGGTGTTGAATTTGGCCATCGGCCATGCTTAGATCCAGACGGCTTATATCCAGACGACCATGCTTAGATCCAGCACCCTCGCACACTTACATCCACGCACGCATACATACCCATTGTGTACGCACAGCAAGAACAATATTCGTGTGTTCCTGTGTGTATGGGTGTGTTTGTATGTATGTATGTTCGCATTGTACACGCATATGACATGTATGTGGGGTTGATTGAACTCGCAAGCTGCCCCTTTCGTCAATCATCAAATGTACATGCACGGTCCTAAATGGACAAAGTTGTGGCAAACGTATCAACAGTGTAGTTAAAGGTTAAATAAAGGTTATATGCCTAAGTGGCAGCTGCTACACGGGAAAAAGCCGAAGCTTATGAGCACAGGCGTGCCCCGTGCAGCTCGCTGCCACCGCAGAACCGACCCTCTCCACGCTATGGCGAGGTTACAGTGCATAGCCGTGCATTGCCGTTATGTTGTACAGTGCATTGCCGAATTGTTCTGCAGCTCATTTAATCGTATACAGACTTTAAAATTGAAATGAGAATTTTGGCATGTTTCTTGCTTTCAGAGCCGTATCGACAGCCCCTCGGCTGTGGGTCCCACGATGTTCAGGGGCACCTTTAGAAGAAAAGGGAAGGGGCTCCCAGAGTGAACGTGATGCTAAAATCGTCACAAGCTTTTTTGTACAAAGTGTTCATAATTTTATCAATAATTTTTCTTTGGAGGAGCCCCAAAATATCTCTTTACGGCTCTCTATGCTTTCATTTACACTTTTATGTGAGTTACTGTGATAGATTAGTACTGGATATTGTGTATGAATGACTATTTTGTATGAGTGCGAGTGAAGGTGCTGTATGTGTATATGAGCGTGCGTTTGAATGGTGGATTGTTCGGTTTGCTGACTGCGCGGAGCAGAATTTCATTGGGCGAATTCTACAATCCCACAGCCCCTGTCAACCCAGCAGTAAATGGTACCAGATATCAGTCATGAGTTGTGCCATGCATTCTGGGGAGGTGGCCCTCTCTAATACGTCTTACGTCCTTGTGGCGCCATAGCGTGGAGAGGGTCGGTTCTGCGGTGGCAGCGAGCTGCACGGAGCACGCCTGTGTGTTCATAAGCTTCGGCTTCTTCCCGTGTAGCAGCTGCCACTTAGGCATTTAACCTTTTAACCTGCGCGTGCCACGTGGTGGCGTCATTTTTTCTGGGAGTCGTTGCGTGAGCGTCGTAGAGTGTTGGTCGTTGGGCGGTGTCTTGTGGGCGCGCGTGGGGCTGCAATGCCCCCGCGCGCCCGTCTTCTAATACATCTTTTGTTTTTGTTCTTTATGTCTGCTTTTACAAGCTAACCGGCCTGTAACAAGCTATTTCGGCTATTTTATTTCGGTTTGAATGAAGTTTTGGTGAAATTTGAATTCGTTGAAAATTTGGTTCCGGCTTCAGCAGCAGTGGTGATGCCTTCAGCACCAGGGGAGGACAGCAGCAGTGGAGGCTCTCAGTGGCGTGTCAGCAGCGTGTTGTAGGGACGGCGGTGAAGCATGGTGCCGGCTGGAGGCAGCGGGGAAGCTGTGGCGGATCATGCTCACTCCGTCCGTATTGGAGCTGGACACGTCGCTGAGCTGGCGGTGGAAGCTGCTGGTGCTGGAGGGCTGGTGGAGCGAGAGCTGCTGATGCCGGGGATCTGGAAGAAAGAAAGACGAGACGACGTGGTCTGTGTGGACGGCGGTCTCGGCTAGCTGCGGCAGGGTGCTGAAGAGCACTGGGGTCGAGGTGTTGTGCCCTGTCGCGGCAGCCGTTGATGTAGAGGACGGCAGGCTGCGGCGGAGCACTGAAGAGCACGGGCGGAAGCAGGAGCGCGGTCGACGCTGGGGCTAGCCGTGTTGTGCTTCGCCGCAGTCATGGTGCGCGCCTGCTGGAGGTCGTGGAGTCGGAAGTCTTCGTCCTGTTTATTCCTCGTTTATTTTTATTCCGCGTTTATTTTTCGGCTTGTATTTTCAGTTCAACTGTCAGTTTTGTTTCCTGAGAAACAGGGGGAGATGTGATAGATTAGTACTGGATATTGTGTATGAATGACTATTTTGTATGAGTGCGAGTGAAGGTGCTGTATGTGTATATGAGCGTGCGTTTGAATGGTGGATTGTTCGGCTTGCTGACTGCGCGTGCCACGTGGTGGCGTCATGTTTTCTGGGAGTCGTTGCGTGAGCGTCGTAGAGTGTTGGTCGGTGTGCGGTGTCTTGTGGGCGCGCGTGGGGCTGCAATGCCCCCGCGCGCCCGTCTTCTAATACATCTTTTGTTTTTGTTCTTTATGTCTGCTTTTACAGTTAAACAAAAATATATTAGGGTAACATCTGATAATAATTTGCGAAAAGGTTGAGTTTGCGGTTCATACACAAATGGTAGACAAATCATCCTGGTTGTGTGAAGTGATTATCATCAGTGGCAGCGCCAAGAATTTTCCGGAGGGAGAGGGGGATTATGAAAAATTATGAGGAGCATGGGCGTAAATCCTGGGGGGTACGGGAGTATATATACCCCCGACCATTTGGCTGGGGTATGAATATGCAATTATACCCCCCGATAATTCTGCTGAGTTCAGTTCATTGGGTATACTATCATCAAAATCAGCATAGAATGCAAATGACAATAGACCAAAAATGTAAGAAATGATAAATATGTGAAGAATTATTTTTCGCAATACACCTTTCATTGGGGTATGTGTGTTGTAATTGAATAGGCTGAAAATAATTGAGGGTACCACGCAATTGGCCAACTGAGTCAACTTTGAACACTAATGCATCATGGCTGTCATCCCCCCGAGCCTCGACACAAATCTACGCCCATCATGAGGAGGCATGACAAGCACAGTGGTCAGGCCAAATGTATCCGTGATGAAGTTATTGGGGGGCTTTTGCGGTTGTAGTGTACCTCTCCTAGTGTACCTACCTGTAGTGTACCTGCAAATTTGACTGGAAGCAAACTGTACTGCGCGCCCGTGTCTATAAAAAAAAATTATACCAGTTTTTGAATCGCGCACGTAAAAAGGTGCGTTGAAATTTTCGCCATGCAAGTTGAGTGATGAGAGGGGTGAGACTGGCGGACTCTCACGCTCTCTTTCTAGTTTAAATAACCTGTGTAAGTGCAAGGCTTTATACATGTTCTGGCTTTCTCGCCGTATTTGCTGTGATACCAGCAGAGCTCTTGTTGCTTTGAGTCGTTGGTCTCGTCTGGTGTTCTCTGTCTGTAACCTGTGCGTTGCGATGAACGACCGCGGGGTGACGCCAAGGTGATCCTTTTCAATTGTTGCTGTATATTCTGCAATTGGTGTTTTATATCAGCGATCTCACCTGCATTTGTCTCTGCTTGCGAACAATTGTCGTGGGCGGTGTTAGTGATGGATCCAACGACAGCACTAGCCCGTGGAAGGGCTCTTATCACACGATCAGCCGTGCCTTCCAAGGTCTCCAGAGATGTCTCTGGCGGCAGAAATTGCAGAAAAGGTGTCAACGCCTCTGCCATTGCTTGGAGGAAAATTTGTTTCACCAGTGGTGAATTGCTTTCCTTGATGTAAGGCGCGGTGAGCTCCTGCAGATGACGCAAAAACTGCGTCGGCCGTCTGTCACCCAAGTCTTGTGCCTCCAGCAATGAGCGCAATTTCTGTTCAGAAGAGAGGCCAAGACGTGATTGCAGGGCAGCACAAAGTTGAGTCAAAGTCGAAACTCAGACCAAGCTATAACATCTGATGGGAGCTCAGTTGATGGTGAACCATTGACAGCGGGGCGTAATGATAACAGAATTAGCGATGTGCCCCCAACCGATCATGAATCAGTGGCGCGTCCACAGCGGAACTTAAGACCTCCAGTATGAATGAGAGATTACGTTTAGAATTGTGTTATTTGTGTCGTGCTTGAGCCTCATTTGTTCGATATTGTTTAGCCTGTTAAAGTTGGCTACTGTGAGTTTGCCATATGTTTACTGTTTGTTTTTATGGCGTGAGTATATGCGATTTGAGCATTGTGTCCTGCGTTTTTCGCTTCTCATTGTTGTTTTTGCCGCGGAAAGTGTTTAATAACCTGAATGATGCTTTACTAAGTGTGTCTGCCTGTGTGGTTGGGTATGTGTGTGAGTGTGTGAGTTGTGTGTGATCTTCAGATCACGGGGAGATGTGGTGTGAGTTTGACTTTCATCGAAGCGTTTGCAGATATCAGAGCGAGAGCGTCTTTAGGGGAGGATGTTATTGTGTGTGAGCGCATGCATATGACGCGTCTCATGTTTCAAGTCTCACGCCCGGGTATCGCGTCTCATGTGTCGGGCAGTGGGCGAGTGACGGTGTTGCGTTGAGGGTTGTCGTGGTGTAGCGCCATTGTGTCTGGTGTTGTGTATATTGTGCATATCCTTATTGTGCTTCTTCTTTTTATCTGCCTTTCTTCAATACACTGAACTACAGTGTCGATGGGGTAAAACAGTCAATAAAATTATGCCATGCTAAAATCATATTCCTCCTAATCACCCTCCTAGTGACGGCTCGCTCCCTACACAAGGCTATTTTCGCAGCTATCGTTTTAGTTCGCAGATAAAAGCTAAGTGTTCTCTTTCGTTTTGCAACCGCACAACGGCATTCATTGTTGAACCATGGAACAAGTGTCTTTTTGGGTGGACGGCGTTTCCAAGGAATGGAGAGTCGAGCAGCAGAGATGATTTGAGTTGCTATGCTGTCGGTGCTATTGTCGACGTCTATACCGTCTACTCCATCCAAAACGCAGCATTGCCTGAAAAGAGACCAGTTTGCCTTGGACATGTTCCATGTTGGTAGCCATTGTTGCTGAGCAGACCTATCACCAGCTGACATTAAAATGGGGTAGTGGTCTGAATCTTGCGTATCTACGTGTACCGACCAATTCAACCACTGTGCTACTTCTGGTGAGCAAATAGATAGGTCGATTGATGATGTATTAGCCGTAGAGATGTTAAAAAACGTGGAAGATCCGTCATTCAAGAGAGTCAATGAGAAATTGGAGATACAATTTTATATTGAACTACCCATACATGTTGTACAGTTCGATCCCCAGGTAATACTTTGCGAGTTAAAATCTCCTAAAATAAGCATCCTGTGGTTCAAAGAGGCGTGAACTGTTTCAAGATGTCTTGTTATTGTTTCAGCTGTAGTATCTGGTGACAGATACGTGAATACTACATCAACAAGTCTGTGGTTGAGCCGCACTGTACACCCTACTGTGGCAATATCACTTGTCTGCATACGAATCGGACTCTGAGGGACACTATTGGCGATGTAAAGCGCTGCTCCACCTCGTCGTCGTCCATTTTGCACACAGTCATCGCGATATATACAGGACCGGATTAACGTATAGGCAAAGTAGGCAGTTGCCTAGGGCCCCGCGCTTTTGGGGGCCCCGCGGTTTAGGGGCCCTATAGGCACTGGGGTGCTGTGACTCAAATATCTTAGGGGCAAATCTCATTATTTTCTCAACTTCTCAAAGTCTGCCTTCATTGTCAAATATTTTGAAACATTATCCCGCTAATACACTTTGTATTTTTGCATAAGTCACGTGTATAGTCAGCTCTGCCTGTATAGCACGTGCCTGACATTACCCATAGCACGTGCATAGCCAGCTCACTTAGATCATGGCCGACTATAATACCAGGCCTGGGTGTTGAATTTGGCCATCGGCCATGCTTAGATCCAGACGGTTTATATCCAGACGACCATGCTTAGATCCAGCACCCTCGCACACTTACATCCACGCACGCATACATACCCATTGTGTACGCACAGCAAGAACAATATTCGTGTGTTCCTGTGTGTATGGGTGTGTTTGTATGTATGTATGTGCGCATTGTACACGCATATGACATGTATGTGGGGTTAATTGAACTCGCAAGCTGCCCCTTTCGTCAATCATCAAATGTACATGCACGGTCCTAAATGGACAAAGTTGTGGCAAACGTATCAACAGTGTAGTTAAAGGTTAAATAAAGGTTATATGCCTAAGTGGCAGCTGCTACACGGGAAGAAGCCGAAGCTTATGAGCACAGGCGTGCCCCGTGCAGCTCGCTGCCACCGCAGAACCGACCCTCTCCACGCTATGGCGAGGTTACAGTGCATAGCCGTGCATTGCCGTTATGTTGTACAGTGCATTGCCGAATTGTTCTGCAGCTCATTTAATCGTATACAGACTTTAAAATTGAAATAAGAATTTTGGCATGTTTCTTGCTTTCAGAGCCGTATCGACAGCCCCTCGGCTGTGGGTCCCACGATGTTCAGGGGCACCTTTAGAAGAAAAGGGAAGGGGCTCCCAGAGTGAACGTGATGCTAAAATCGTCACAAGCTTTTTTGTACAAAGTGTTCATAATTTTATCAATAATTTTTCTTTGGAGGAGCCCCAAAATATCTCTTTACGGCTCTCTATGCTTTCATTTACACTTTTATGTGAGTTACTGTGATAGATTAGTACTGGATATTGTGTATGAATGACTATTTTGTATGAGTGCGAGTGAAGGTGCTGTATGTGTATATGAGCGTGCGTTTGAATGGTGGATTGTTCGGTTTGCTGACTGCGCGGAGCAGAATTTCATTTGGCGAATTCTACAATCCCACAGCCCCTGTCAACCCAGCAGTAAATGGTACCAGATATCAGTCATGAGTTGTGCCATGCATTCTGGGGAGGTGGCCCTCTCTAATACGTCTTACGTCCTTGTGGCGCCATAGCGTGGAGAGGGTCGGTTCTGCGGTGGCAGCGAGCTGCACGGAGCACGCCTGTGTGTTTATAAGCTTCGGCTTCTTCCCGTGTAGCAGCTGCCACTTAGGCATTTAACCTTTTAACCTGCGCGTGCCACGTGGTGGCGTCATGTTTTCTGGGAGTCGTTGCGTGAGCGTCGTAGAGTGTTGGTCGGTGGGCGGTGTCTTGTGGGCGCGCTTGGGGCTGCAATGCCCCCGCGCGCCCGTCTTCTAATACATCTTTTGTTTTTGTTCTTTATGTCTGCTTTTACAAGCTAACCGGCCTGTAACAAGCTATTTCGGCTATTTTATTTCGGTTTGAATGAAGGTTTGGTGAAATTTGAATTCGTTGAAAATTTGGTTCCGGCTTCAGCAGCAGTGGTGATGCCTTCAGCACCAGGGGAGGACAGCAGCAGTGGAGGCTCTCAGTGGCGTGTCAGCAGCGTGTTGTAGGGACGGCGGTGAAGCATGGTGCCGGCTGGAGGCAGCGGGGAAGCTGTGGCGGATCATGCTCAATCCGTCCGTATTGGAGCTGGACACGTCGCTGAGCTGGCGGTGGAAGCTGCTGGTGCTGGAGGGCTGGTGGAGCGAGAGCTGCTGAAGCCGGGGATCTGGAAGAAAGAAAGACGAGACGACGTGGTCTGTGTGGACGGCGGTCTCGGCTAGCTGCGGCAGGGTGCTGAAGAGCACTGGGGTCGAGGTTTTGTGCCCTGTCGCGGCAGCCGTTGATGTAGAGGACGGCAGGCTGCGGCGGAGCACTGAAGAGCACGGGCGGAAGCAGGAGCGCGGTCGACGCTGGGGCTAGCCGTGTTGTGCTTCGCCGCAGTCATGGTGCGCGCCTGCTGGAGGTCGTGGAGTCGGAAGTCTTCGTCCTGTTTATTCCTCGTTTATTTTTATTCCGCGTTTATTTTTCGGCTTGTATTTTCAGTTCAACTGTCAGTTTTGTTTCCTGAGAAACAGGGGGAGATGTGATAGATTAGTACTGGATATTGTGTATGAATGACTATTTTGTATGAGTGCGAGTGAAGGTGCTGTATGTGTATATGAGCGTGCGTTTGAATGGTGGATTGTTCGGCTTGCTGACTGCGCGTGCCACGTGGTGGCGTCATGTTTTCTGGGAGTCGTTGCGTGAGCGTCGTAGAGTGTTGGTCGGTGTGCGGTGTCTTGTGGGCGCGCGTGGGGCTGCAATGCCCCCGCGCGCCCGTCTTCTAATACATCTTTTGTTTTTGTTCTTTATGTCTGCTTTTACAGTTAAACAAAAATATATTAGGGTAACATCTGATAATAATTTGCGAAAAGGTTGAGTTTGCGGTTCATACACAAATGGTAGACAAATCATCCTGGTTGTGTGAAGTGATTATCATCAGTGGCAGCGCCAAGAATTTTCCGGAGGGAGAGGGGGATTATGAAAAATTATGAGGAGCATGGGCGTAAATCCTGGGGGGTACGGGAGTATATATACCCCCGACCATTTGGCTGGGGTATGAATATGCAATTATACCCCCCGATAATTCTGCTGAGTTCAGTTCATTGGGTATACTATCATCAAAATCAGCATAGAATGCAAATGACAATAGACCAAAAATGTAAGAAATGATAAATATGTGAAGAATTATTTTTCGCAATACACCTTTCATTGGGGTATGTGTGTTGTAATTGAATAGGCTGAAAATAATTGAGGGTACCACGCAATTGGCCAACTGAGTCAACTTTGAACACTAATGCATCATGGCTGTCATCCCCCCGAGCCTCGACACAAATCTACGCCCATCATGAGGAGGCATGACAAGCACAGTGGTCAGGCCAAATGTATCCGTGATGAAGTTATTGGGGGGCTTTTGCGGTTGTAGTGTACCTCTCCTAGTGTACCTACCTGTATTGTACCTGCAAATTTGACTGGAAGCAAACTGTACTGCGCGCCCGTGTCTATAAAAAAAAATTATACCAGTTTTTGAATCGCGCACGTAAAAAGGTGCGTTGAAATTTTCGCCATGCAAGTTGAGTGATGAGAGGGGTGAGACTGGCGGACTCTCACGCTCTCTTTCTAGTTTAAATAACCTGTGTAAGTGCAAGGCTTTATACATGTTCTGGCTTTCTCGCCGTATTTGCTGTGATACCAGCAGAGCTCTTGTTGCTTTGAGTCGTTGGTCTCGTCTGGTGTTCTCTGTCTGTAACCTGTGCGTTGCGATGAACGACCGCGGGGTGACGCCAAGGTGATCCTTTTCAATTGTTGCTGTATATTCTGCAATTGGTGTTTTATATCAGCGATCTCACCTGCATTTGTCTCTGCTTGCGAACAATTGTCGTGGGCGGTGTTAGTGATGGATCCAACGACAGCACTAGCCCGTGGAAGGGCTCTTATCACACGATCAGCCGTGCCTTCCAAGGTCTCCAGAGATGTCTCTGGCGGCAGAAATTGCAGAAAAGGTGTCAACGCCTCTGCCATTGCTTGGAGGAAAATTTGTTTCACCAGTGGTGAATTGCTTTCCTTGATGTAAGGCGCGGTGAGCTCCTGCAGATGACGCAAAAACTGCGTCGGCCGTCTGTCACCCAAGTCTTGTGCCTCCAGCAATGAGCGCAATTTCTGTTCAGAAGAGAGGCCAAGACGTGATTGCAGGGCAGCACAAAGTTGAGTCAAAGTCGAAACTCAGACCAAGCTATAACATCTGATGGGAGCTCAGTTGATGGTGAACCATTGACAGCGGGGCGTAATGATAACAGAATTAGCGATGTGCCCCCAACCGATCATGAACCAGTGGCGCGTCCACAGCGGAACTTAAGACCTCCAGTATGAATGAGAGATTACGTTTAGAATTGTGTTATTTGTGTCGTGCTTGAGCCTCATTTGTTCGATATTGTTTAGCCTGTTAAAGTTGGCTACTGTGAGTTTGCCATATGTTTACTGTTTGTTTTTATGGCGTGAGTATATGCGATTTGAGCATTGTGTCCTGCGTTTTTCGCTTCTCATTGTTGTTTTTGCCGCGGAAAGTGTTTAATAACCTGAATGATGCTTTACTAAGTGTGTCTGCCTGTGTGGTTGGGTATGTGTGTGAGTGTGTGAGTTGTGTGTGATCTTCAGATCACGGGGAGATGTGGTGTGAGTTTGACTTTCATCGAAGCGTTTGCAGATATCAGAGCGAGAGCGTCTTTAGGGGAGGATGTTATTGTGTGTGAGCGCATGCATATGACGCGTCTCATGTTTCAAGTCTCACGCCCGGGTATCGCGTCTCATGTGTCGGGCAGTGGGCGAGTGACGGTGCTGCGTTGAGGGTTGTCGTGGTGTAGCGCCATTGTGTCTGGTGTTGTGTATATTGTGCATATCCTTATTGTGTTTCTTCTTTTTATCTGCCTTTCTTCAATACACTGAACTACAGTATCGATGGGGTAAAACAGTCAATAAAATTATGCCATGCTAAAATCATATTCCTCCTAATCACCCTCCTAGTGACGGCTCGCTCCCTACACAAGGCTATTTTCGCAGCTATCGTTTTAGTTCGCAGATAAAACCTAAGTGCTCTCTTTCGTTTTGCAACCGCACAACGGCATTCATTGTTGAACCATGGAACAAGTGTCTTTTTGGGTGGACGGCGTTTCCAAGGAATGGAGAGTCGAGCAGCAGAGATGATTTGAGTTGCTATGCTGTCGGTGCTATTGTCGACGTCTATACCGTCTACTCCATCCAAAACGCAGCATTGCCTGAAAAGAGACCAGTTTGCCTTGGCCATGTTCCATGTTGGTAGCCATTGTTGCTGAGCAGACCTATCACCGGGACCTATCAGCAGGACCGGATTAACGTATAGGCAAAGTAGGCAGTTGCCTAGGGCCCCGCGCTTTTGGGGGCCCCGCGGTTTAGGGGCCCTATAGGCACTGGGGTGCTGTGACTCAAATATCTTAGGGGCAAATATCATTATTTTCTCAACTTCTCAAAGTCTGCCTTCATTGTCAAATATTTTGAAACATTATCCCGCTAATACACTTTGTATTTTTGCATAAGTCACGTGTATAGTCAGCTCTGCCTGTATAGCACGTGCCTGACATTACCCATAGCACGTGCATAGCCAGCTCACTTAGATCATGGCCGACTAGAATACCAGGCCTGGGTGTTGAATTTGGCCATCGGCCATGCTTAGATCCAGACGGCTTATATCCAGACGACCATGCTTAGATCCAGCACCCTCGCACACTTACATCCACGCACGCATACATACCCATTGTGTACGCACAGCAAGAACAATATTCGTGTGTTCCTGTGTGTATGGGTGTGTTTGTATGTATGTATGTGCGCATTGTACACGCATATGACATGTATGTGGGGTTAATTGAACTCGCAAGCTGACTTTATAGCAGAAAATTCCAGTCAGTCTCTTAACATTGACTTCGTGAAGTCAGCGAGGATTTATGATGATGGAAGTCGTCGCTACTTGACAGCATCTATATTCTATAGGAAGCTGGCGTGCACAGAAAAAAAGATTAATAGACACACATTTAGGAAATCAGACTCATAAAGAGTGGACATACTGGAGAAAAGTTATAAAAAGAGTTGTTGCTATGATAAAGTTCATATCTGTAAGAGGACTTGCTCTTCGTGGAGACAATGAAATGTTTGCTTCGGAAAACAATGACAACTTCTTAGGGATCATAGAACCTTTAACACAATTCGGTACATTTTTGGCAAATCACCTGTCACGTTTTGGAAATGCTGAAATAGGCACTGTTCCCTAAATGTATTTTACTACTTGTGATAAACTTTTAGGTCTCATGACTGTAAAGGTCCTCAATAGCATCATTTCAGCCGTGAAAACTGTGAAGTAATTTACAATAAATGTGGATCCGACACCAGATATTTCACACACAGATCGATTGACATTCATTGTTCGCTTCGTCGATCCCACCGGTAAGCCAGTAGAACACTTCATTAAATTAATTTATCTTCCGTGCTATGATGAAGATCATGGGGGCCCCGCGGATCTGAACTGCCCAGGGCCCCGCGAAGTCTTAATCCGGCCCTGGATATATAGTATAGCCGTGTATGTTGTAATTGTGTGTGTCTGTGGGCTTAAACCATGTCTCTTGTATAGCAATAACACTTGGTGATTGCGATGTAAGAAAATAAACGCTCTCTGCCCATTTCGATGGAAGACCTCTAGCGTTCCATTGAATGAGAATCGTTTTATTTTCTTGTTGCGACATATTGATCTACATCAATGTCAGCTTCTGATATGAGACAGATTTTTTTGGGAGAATGGGTTGTGATTTGATTTTAAGTGTGAGTGTCCCTTTTTGTATTGTAGTGTTTTATGTTGATTCTGTGTGGCTTGTAATGTATTCTGAGTGCCTTGCATGTTTTGAGATGTTTTTGAAAGATGTGCATCACTTTGTAGTGTTTTCTGATGAGTTGAACATTAGAAATGGTCTGAGACATATCGTTTCCGATGTATGTGTGTACGTGATATTTTTGTGTTCTCCACTTCAGCTGATACTTGTGTGCTAGTCTCTTCTGTTTGCACCTCGCGATGGTTGTCATCACGCCTTGAAAGTATTGTCAAAGGAGGTAGACCTGGAATTGGATCAGTCTGTGTTGTTGAGGGCACCATTTGTTGTTTTTTGTGTGTCACCTACTACCGCTGAGTAAGGTTTTCGCGAAGTGATAGGTGAACTTTCAGCCTGCATTTTTCGCGTTTCCTTGAAAGAAACATTGTGAATGGCCTTGATACGACAAATGTATCTTTCCTGTTGTCATGCTGGACATTCATTGGACCCAGTTGTGTGTGTCTCACTTTTACAATTGTAACAGTGTTGTGGTCGCGAGCATGGACTGTCACTGTGCGCTGTTTCACCGCACCCGCTACACGCCGGTTGTCTACGACAATTGCGTGTGCCGTGACCATAGCTCTGGCAGTTAAAACAACGCATTGGTTTTGGAATATATACGCGTACCTCATACCGTATGAATCCTGCGTGTACATGTTCGGGGCGATCGGTTCTGTCAAATGTAAAAATCAGCAAGTTTGTTGGCACGCGGTAGCCCGACCTGTTCGTGCTTAAACGGTACACCTCATTTACTCCCTCACTCTCCATTCCGCTGTGTATCTCTGTCTCCGTGAGCTCACGCAATTCAGGGGCATAGATTAATCCTCTGCTGCTGTTTCGTCTCGAGTCTAGTTCGCTAGTCACGGGCTGTTGACAAAACTCCTTCAAACTCAGCAGTTTCCCTGTTTGTTTGGCATTGTGAGTCTTAATAAATATTGAGCCATCAAACGGTGTTTCATATTTGAACATTTGGTCTCCAATAGGATATTTCAGCTCTTTGCAGGGCCAAAATGGACCAATCTTGCGAAAAGAGAACGAATTTTGTGCTTTCAGCACTACGTAAGATCCCTCTGGGTCAAATTGCTTAGCCTTACTTGTTGCCGGGTCATTTCGGATTTTAGTAGTCACCATACGTTTATTTGTGTTAGGCCTTGGTCTGGTTCGAAGCCGTGTCAGTTATATTTGTTTGTTTCTTACGGTCATCTATTCGATTGAGAGTTTTCGGGTCCGTAGTGGGTGCCGCGTCAATTCCAGACCCCACCGATTCGTCACTCAATGAGGACTCCTCAGTAAAATGTTTTTTCATTCTCCGCTTTTTCCGGTTTTCCGGGGCCCAGGGGGTCCAGGGGACCCCCCACAACCGGTTTGGGCATTGAATACACCAGTCTATAGAAGATTGGAAATCTCTCATCGGGTTTGAAGTGAAGATGAAAAAGAGGGCGTGTCGGTACAAATGCTGCGTCAAAGTCCACTGGAAGAAAGATGTTGACACCACCAAAGCACAAACACGAATGAATATTGGGGTTATTGTTATGTCACTACAGCGCCGCATCGTAAACGTTATTTACTTTAACTAGTGGATTGTGCATAATGCGGGGACCTGGTGACAATTCTTGGAGGTGGGCGTAACAGAGTTGTGGTGAAAGTTAACTTGCGTTTTTCTATTCATTCTTTGTTCTGGTCTCGTGCGAATAATATCGGGAGTTGTTCAGAGTTGTGTTTCCCGCAGGACACTACCTTTTTGGCGGCGAGTTATAGAACCCTTTTGTATTTGGCGATGAACGTTGAGAGTGTCCCTCCACCTCAACCATTTCACCCACAACCGGGGAAACCAAGTGACTCTTGGGATGATTGGCAGTTCGCCTTCAATAATTATTTGACCGCAATCGGGGGTAGTGCGTTCAAAGATGAGAGACGGACCGCTTTGCTGCTGCATTGCATTGGCGCTGAGGCACAACGCACATACAAATCCTTGCCGGTAGAGAGCAAGGTCGAAGGTGAATTAGAATTCAATCGTGCGCTGCGGTGACTTGCAGAATATGACGTTCCTCAAGTGAACGTAATATACGAAAGATTTGTGTTCCGCAAGCGGAAACAGCAGCCTGGTGAATCAACCGCCGCGTACGCCAACGCGTTGAGGTGTCTTGTTTCGTCGTGCAAATTCGGCGATATAGCAGACGAGATGGTATGCGACCAAATCGTAGAGCACACCACACACCCGTATCTGCGCGAGCGATGCTTGCAAGATGCCAATCTGACTCTAGAGAGCTTATTGGCGAGGGCGACGGCCTATGAAGCGTCCAAGCGACAGGTCAACATGGTCGCAGACAACAAGAAGACACATCCAGATGGAGCGGTGGCGTCTGTCGGCACGAAGAGGCACACTGCTGCAGCACGCGGTAAACACGCCGACCGCGAATGCAGTCACTGTGGGCGGCCCCATAAGTGTCCAAGGACCGAGTTCTGCCCATCGCGAAAGCCGAAGTGCCACCAGTTGGTCGTCAGGGCCACTGGGCCAGCGTGTGTCGCTCGAACCGACCAGAAACAAGGAATCAGTCCGACATCCGAGGCGACATCCGAGGTGTGACAATACTGGCCTGCAGCACAACAGAAGACAAGCGGCTGACGTGCGACGCAGCTGCACAGGTGGGTCAACGTCAACCAGTATCTCTGCAGCTGCAGGTGGATAATGGCGCCAGCGTATTCGTACTAAGCTTGCCGATTGCTCGTGAATACTTTGCTGGCGCAGCCGTCGTCCACGCAACCAAGCAGCTGTACGGCGTCGGGCATCAGCCACTGCAGGTCATTGGCACACCGCAGTCGACGGTGACGGTCGGCAGGCACACGGCACCAGTGTCGTTTTATATCATCGACACAGGGACGAAAGAAGGGCTCCTCGGACTCGACGCTCTGGGGGCACTGGGCCTGACTTTGCACCCGAACACTGGCGAGATAGTTGTTGTCAATGAACAGCCAACAGATATTCAACACAAGGTCAGTGATGTCACACACAGTGATGCCACACCACCAACAGCCGAATTTCGACAACTATCTTACATACGTGGCTATCAGCATAAAATACGCTTGAAACCCAACGCCCTTCCAACTCGCCAGCCTCTGCGGCGCCTGCCTATTGCGATCAGAGACGAGGTGTCACTGGAGCTGCGTCGTCTAGCTGAGACTGGCGTCATCGAGCGTGTAGACAGCTCACCCTGGATCAGCCCTCTGGTGGTGGTCAGGAAGGCAAGCGGCAAGGTGAGACTGTGTGTCGATCTCAGAGGGCCTAACAGTCAGCTAATCAGCGAGGTCCACCCAATACCCACAGTTCAAGAACTACAATGTGAGCTGGCGGGCGAGGTGCGATCAAAACTTGACCTTCAATATGCCTACCACCAGATGGAGCTGCATACGGACTCAAGGCCGATCACTGCCTTCTTGACACACGACGGCCTTTTCCAGCTCCGTCGGGTTCCGTTCGGGCTGGCGTCAGCAGGTGCTGCGCTCCAACGCCTTCTCGACAGGCTTCTGGAAGGAGTGAAGGGGTGTTGTCACTATATGGACGACATAGTGGTGTGTGGTGCAAGACGTGCTGAACATGACCGCCGACTCAAGATGGTTGTCGATCGTTTGCAAAGTGCCAACGTTACACTGAACCCGGAAAAATCGTTCGTGGCCCAGAAGTCCATCAATTTCTGTGGATTTTGAGACACTGGTGATGTCATCTCCCCATTAGAAAATCATCTCGTGGCGATTCGCGTTGCAGCTGTTCCGTCATCAGCGAAAGAGCTGAGAAGCTTCCTCGGCCTTTGCAGATGACTGAGCCAGTTTGTACCGGGTTTTGCCACAAGAACAGCGAAATTATCAGCACTGCTGAGGACTGACGCAAAGTTCGCGTGGACCGACAAGCACACAGAGGATTTCAAGGCTCTACAGCAGCATATCACGGACACACAGCCACTTCATCGGTTCGACCCTGAGCCGTGAGCCTAAACACCGTGGTGACAACTGACGCATGTACAACTGGATTTGGACTCCAAATCCAAGCTTATTCGCGCACGAACGACAAATTATTTCACCTCCATTCTGAACGAACGTAATGTTGCCAATCAGGTCTTCCAACGAAATCGCGCAATATGAATGCAATAAAATATGAATAAATAACATTAAATATGAATAAATAACACTAAATATGAATAAATAATACTAAATATGAATAAATAATACTAAATATGAATAAGCAACACTAAATATAATAATTAATATTATTATTATTATTATTATTATTAATTACAGGCAAATCCAGTAGCATGGGAAGAGTGAAAGCACTATTACCACCCTAAGGTGGCCCCATGTACCGGAAGCGCCCAAAAGATTCAGAGAGAAAGAGAGTTCGAAGAGAAAAAAGTCTACAAAGAGAGTTGTAAAGAAAATAATAAATAAATAACAATAAATAATAAACCGTCATCCGATAACAATCCATAATGTCACTCCGCCCACGTTCCTCAATAAATAATAACAATCAACAATAAATAAGTGATTCAGTAAATAACAGCCATCAATAAATAACAATAAAAATTAATAAATAAGTAATAAATAACAATCAAGAACAATAAATATGATTCAATAAGAAACATCCAACAATAAATATAAATATCATTCAATGAGTAACAACAACACAAATAAATATGATTCAATAAACAACAACACCAATAAATATGATTCAATAAACAACAACAATAAATATGATTCAATAAACAGCAACAACAATAAATATGATTCAATAAGCAACAACAACAATAAATATGATTCAATAAACAGCAACAACAATAAATATGATTCAATAAACAACAACAGCCAACACTGAGTAAAAGTATAATTTAATAAATAACAACAACCAATAATAAATAGTGATAAATAGAGAGTAAAGTAGGAATGAATATAAATAAATAGAAAATAAATAACAATAAGCATGAATAAATAACAATAAATATGAATAAATAACAATAAATATGAATAAATAACAATAAATATGAATAGATAACAATAAATATGAATATATAACAATAAATATGAATAAATAACAATAAATATGAATAAATAACAATAAATAGGGATAAATAACAATAAATATGAATAAATAACAATAAATATGAATAAATATACAATTAATAAGACTCAACAGTCAATTACGCTCTTTCAGTAGCATTTCATTTACTTTGGCCTTGAATTTGCTCAAATTACTCTGCGAGAAAGCCTCCTCCTTCAACGTGTTCCAAGTAGACACAGTGGTCGGAAGAAAGCAACTGTAGCAGCACCAAATACAGCGCGTACAAAACGATATGTATTGGTGGCTCGTAACAATGTAACTGGTGGGAATGATAGAACTGAATGAAAGCTGATATGACACACACTGAACACACAGACATACCGTTACATGCATGCACACAAGTGAACTTGACACCCACACACAGACACACAACACACAGACATACAACTGCATCCATACACACGCATGACTCATACAGACGAGTGGCTATTACTGGCAGCCAGTGGTCTTCAACCTCAGGCCGGCCACAGCCCCCCTCAGGTGCTGTGCTCCGACTGCAAGAAGCGGCGAGGCGGTCGCACGGGTCTGGAGCGCCGAGACCATACGATACGAGCGGGATGTTGTGCACCGGGAGACGAACCTGAATCAGCCGGTTCAGTCGTGGGAGTGGACGCTGAAACCGCGGGAGAATCGGGCGGTGAGTTGACAACATCACCTGGCGGATCTTGTTCGGCTCTTTCCACATGTGCCGGCTTGAACCTGTCGATGGCCACGACGTCTGGTTTACCACGATTGTCTATCGTGAATGCATTGTCGTCACGCTGCAACACGGCGTAGGGACCCTGGTAAGGTGGTGTCAACGGGGTCCTGTGACCGTCGACCCGGACGAAGACGTGGGAGGCCTTGTTCAAGGAAGGAGACACGAATGGTTTTTCCGTTCCGCTACGGTGCCACGATGTCGGTACAGGCTTCAGATCACCAAACGACTGTACCAAGCGACGAGCCGTATCGCTTGTCGGAAATGCGTGACTGCCTGTAAAAACTGGCTTGGCAACCGCATCTTTTCACCCAAGGCCAGCTCGCTTGGTGATGCACCGATGTCTGGCTTCAGCGACGAACGCATGCCCATCAGCACGACCGGAAGTGCCGACGGCCAGTTGACTTTATCACAGACGCCGGCTGTCAACGACGCCTTGAGCTGTCGATGAATGCGCTCAATGAGGCCGTTTTGTTGGGGCATGTAGGAGCACGTCGTTCTAATCTGCACACCAAGAAGGGTCCATAGCTCTTTTCATAGATCGGACACAAATTGTCGACCACGATCCGAAGTAATCGACAAACACATGCCGAAACGAGACACCCAGTCCAACAGGCATTTGGCGCAGGTTGCGGCTGTAGCCTCGTTGAGTGGGACCGCTTCCGGGTAACGAGTGAACCTGTCAATTATTTTGAAAATATAGCGGTACCCGTCTACTTCTGGAAGAGGACCGACAATATCGACGTGAAGACTCTCGAATCGACTTGTTGGTAGTAGAGGACGTTTCAGAGGTGTCCGTTGATGACGGGTAACTTTGCACTGTTGACAACGCATGCAGGTTCTTGTCCACGTTGAGAACTTGGCAGCGACTCGCGCGAACACAAAACGTTCAGAAATGAGGCGACGAGTGGCTCGAGCGCTTGGATGGCTCATGTTATGAAGCTGTGTGAATATGTCGCGTTGCATCACTAGCGGCACCAACGGTCTGTCTACGCCTGTAGAAATGTCAACTAGTATGCTTGCTGGCGATCCGTCCAATGTGCGTCGCTCAATGGTGAAGGGTGGCGAAGAAGCAAGCGCAGCGACCTCCGCGCACTTCTGCTGTTCGATTGCCAGTTGTGATATGTCGAGACACTGTTGGAGTTCGGCGTGAAGTGAAAATGACGACAAATGCGAGACTTTGTGAGGTTGCTCCGATGTGGGACGACTCAAGCAATCCGGGAACACATTATTAAGGCCGCTCACATGTCTAATATCAGTAGAAAACTCGCTCAAAAATGCTAATTGTCGATGTACACGCGGTGATCGCTCGCTAACACTGGTAAAGGCGTGCGTCAGTGGCTTGTGGTCCGTCCACAACTGCAGGCCCGGGCGACCCTCTAAGAGATGTCGAAAACATTTCACGGCACTGAAGAGTGCAAACAGGTCTTTGTCTTTGGTGCTCCAGCGCAATTGAGAACCCTGAAGCATTCGGGAATGAAACGCGAAGGGAACCCATGTGCCCTGTTGCCACTGTAAAATGACAGCGCCCACTGCCGTTTCAGAGGCATCCGCTGCAACTTTAGTTGGGGCTTTGTCGCTAGGAAAAGCAAGAAGTGATGCTCTCGCTAGTGCACATTTGGTAGACTCGAAGGCATGTTGTTGAGGCTCGTCCCACACTAATTTTTTTTGTTTGTTCTTGCACACAGCGTGCAGAGGTTGCAGAAGCTTGGCCAATCTGGGAACGAAGCGGTGAAAATGGTTCACCATGCCGAGGTAGCGCTTGCACCCGGCGACGTCAGCTGGCGGTGGCATGGCGATCAGATCGGCAACCTTCTCAGGAAGCGGTTCTATGCCGGACGCAGACACTTCCAATCCCAGAAATTTAACCCTTGGTTGCCCGAAGGAACACTTTTCTGGTTTCACAACAAGACCTGCCGAGCGGAGGCGCCGAAACAATTCTTGAAGTTCTTTGTGATGTTGTGTAGCGTCTGGAGAATAAATCAGTATGTCATCAATATAACTGTACACGTTGTTCATGCGACGAAGTACCGTATCCATAAGCCTCTGGAAGGTTTGAGTAGCGTTTGACAATCCAAACGGCATGCGACGATACTCAAAGAGGCCAAATGGTATGGTAATGGCGGTCTTCTGTTGGTCAGGTCCGAATACAGGAATTTGAGCAAAAGCTCGAGCGAGATCCACTGTGCTAAAAATTGTGGCGCCGTTCAGTCTGTCAGCAAACGTTTGCAAATGAGGCACAGGGTAGCGGTCTGGCACTGTAATTCCGTTGAGACGCCCGTAGCACCCCACCATTCGCAAAGACTTGCCTCCATCTTTCTCCACTAGGTGTATGGGGCTAGACCAAGCGGAGGAAGATGGTACGAGAATCTCCTGCTCAAGCATGTGCTCTAGCTCACGCTTAGCAGCTGTGAGCTTTGCGGGCATCAGGCGTCTTGGCCGGGCAAATACCGGATTGCCTTTCGTTATAATACGACGTTCCACACACGGGACGGTGACGGCCGGAAAATTTGAGGGTGGTGCGCAGAGCACTCTGAATTCTTCAGAATTGCGGACACCCGAGAGCCCAGGGCCGTCGCGATGTGGAGGATGAGTTTGGCTGACGTGTACGACGGCGGGATGATCATGCTTCACCGGAAGAGCTGGATTTGTACGTCGTTACGTCAGATATGAGTGACATGTGACAGATACGTCGTGCTGTCCACCAATACCTTCTTCTTGAAGTCAATGACCAATCCAAATTCCCTGAGGAAATCGGCTCCAAGTATTGGGGTAGTCACTGCAGCGACCAAAAACGAAAATTTGCATGTGCGACCGAGACCGAGGTCAATTAGATTATCACGGCGAACTTCAAACACCGGAATGAATGACCCGTTGGCGGCTCGAAGAGTTGGAGACTGCAAGGGTGGAGGAGGCTTAGGACCCACAGGCAACAATGAAACATCCGACCCACTTTCGACTAGGAAACGACGACCTTCGGTGTCAACCACATACAGTAGTTGACACTCGCTGTTGCAACCGGACACGGTCGTCACTGCCGGCTGCTCGAGGCGTTTTCCGACATGTCTGAGGTGAATGTGCATCGGCTAAGGCATCTCCGTGCTGCCGGCCCGAAGCGTCGGTGGAGTCGGCACCAGCGGTCTACAAAGTCAGCTGAACTTGCAGGTTGCTGAGGAAATCGTGGCCTAGTCGACTGAGGCTGCAGCGCATTGGACGCTCTGGTTGCTGCCAGTACACCCGCACTACCACTCGTCGATGTTGAAGTGTCGCTCCAGTTTGCGGATGTGGTGCTACTGATCTGTAGTGGTCGCTGGTGCTGGTCGGCGCGGAGAGCAGCTTCGCTCAGTGAATTTGAAGCCAGCCATTCTCTGCACATCATCTGAAGGGCCACAGGCAGCCGACACAAAAATGCTTCGCGAACTATTTCATGATCCGTATCATTGGGGTATAGGGCCGCTAAGTCCGCATACAGCTCAGTTGGTTTCCGTGAGCCCAACTCGCGTGGGAGGCTCTCAAAACGCTGGAAACGCTCTGAAGCAGTGAGCTGAAGCCGTGAACGTAACCGTTTCGTCAACTCGTTGTAGCATGACGTTCCCAGGGGGCTGGTCACCAAGTCCTTCACGAGTCTGAACTGCTCCGGAGGTAATTTCGACAGCAGCTTGCGAAATTTGGTTGATTGCGCTCGCAGTCCGGCGTCAACCATTAAATTGTCGCACATGGCTATCCATGTGTCGACGTCACTTCGGTCGAAACTTGGCAGCTCTACTTTAACTGCCATGGTGGCACTGCCTTCCTCAGATGTATTCTCCATCTTTGATTCAGATGGGCTGAAACTCGGGGTCACCAATGTAGCAGCACCAAATACAGCTCGTACAAAACGATGTGTATTGGTGGCACGTAACAATCTAACTGGTGGTAATGATAGAACTGAATGAAAGCTGATATGACACACACTGAACACACAGACATACCGTTACATGCATGCACACAAGTGAACTTGACGCCCACACACAGACACACAACACACAGACATACAACTGTATCCATACACACGCATGACTCATACAGACGAGTGGCTATTACTGGCAGCCAGTGGTCTTCAACCTCAGGCCGGCCACACAACGTTGGAATTGTTTTGTACGACAACGAATTGGAGCCATGCACTGGGAATGCTGTTTGGATGTAAACCGTGTGCTTCTTGCTGCCACGAAATCATCAGGAATTGACTTGCTCATCGGATGATGGTCGTTGTGCTTGATCTTGTACAGCATACACACGCTGCTGACCTTTCGACGATGGCAAAGATCACCAAGAACCAAGTCACCACAGAGGAACTTGCAAGTTCTAACAACTCTGTTGATGAGATTGAGGTGACAATCCGCAGCAGAAGACCACACGGGGGCGCAGTACTCCAGAATTGGCAAAATGAAACAGCGAAAACAACTTTTTGAGATTATGCTGCTACCGAACATCCGATATGCCTTTCTTATAATTCCCAGTTTCCGCGATGCCGAACAAACTAGCTTTCGATTGTGACTCTCAAACGTCAGCTTTGAGTCTACATGTACTCCCAATATTTTGAGCTCATCACACACGTTGAGTTGGGCGTCATTTATGAGGATAGCTCCATGTGAAGGCTGAACGGTACGTGACCTAGAAACCAACAAGCATTTAGATTTCGAAGTGTTCAACTCAGCACGACTGACGCTCTGCTTACTATCACGCATGGGCTCCAGCAAGTGCTAGACAAAGGCAGTGAAGCCTGGATTGTGCAGTTGGATTTCTCGGCAGCATTTGACCGTGTGAGCCACCAGGGCTTGTTGCAAAAACTGAGAAACATTGGAGTCGGCGGCCGTTTGCTAAGTGTTTTGCATCAATTTCTATCCAATCCGGTACAACGTGTTGGCATCGATGGAACATACAGTGGCTGGCAAAGCATTGTGTCTGGTGTTCCGCAGGGAAGTGTGTTGGGTCCTATTTTGTTCAACATTTACACCGCTGACCTGTACACAACCACACGCAACCCTGTATATGGATATGCTGATGATATCACCTTCATGGCTGTAATTTCATCTCCTTCGGACAGACCACAGGTGCGTCAAACGGTCAACGACGATCTCAGCAGCGTCCTGAAGTGGTGTGAGAGGTGGAATATAATGATGAACACTTCGAAATCTAAATGCTTGTTAATAATGAGCACTTCGAAATCTAAATATGAATAAATAACACTAAATATGAATAAATAACACTAAATATGAATAAATAACACTAAATATGAATAAATAACACTAAATATGAATAAATAACACTAAATATGAATAAATAACACTAAATATGAATATTAACACTAAATATGAATAAATAACACTAAATATGAATAAATAACACTAAATATGAATAAATAACACTAAATATGAATGAATAACACTAAATATGAATAAATGAACAATTGATAAGACTCAACAGTCAATTCCGCTCGTTGGGTAGTGTTAAAGTTGGCCGAGTTTGGAACAGACGATGGGGCGACAGTGGAAATATGAAGAAATTAAACAGTAAGACCCAGCAAACAAAGATCACACACACAGCGCACGTGGCAGCAACACGTATTTCGCACGCAGCGGTACAGCTTGGTCACGCAGACCGAACACTCACAGTGAAGCCTCGCTGAGCACTACACAGCCACCACACTCATACACTCACACAGAAGTAATACGGCGCTCTCACAGTTCGCGCAACTATCAATCGTAAACTCCTAACAGCCAATCAGCGACGATGCACGTAACACACAGACATACAAAGAGACACATACACACAGACATACGCACGGGCAGCTTGACTTTCGCTCAGCTACATTACGCGTTATTCCTCACATATCAAATGAACACATCGAAATGCACGCAACGCAAATACCAAGCCCATAACATTAGCATTTAATGGACTTTGGCCATGAATTTGTTCAAATTGTTCTGCGAGAAAGCCTCCTCCTTCAATATGTTTCAAGTAGCCACAGTGGCCGGAAAAAAGCAACGTTGGAATTACTTTGTACGACAACGAATTGGAGCCATGCACTGGGAATGCTGTTTGGATGTAAGCCGTGTGCTTCTTGCTGACACAAAATCATCAGGAATTGACTTGCTCATCGGATGATGGTCGTTTTGCTTGATCTTGTACATCATGCACACGCTGCTCACCTTTCAACCTGTAACAAGATGAAACAGGTGTATATTAAGCCGCAGCAGCAGATGAGACGAACGAAAAATGATATAATGATATAACACAATGTACAACTAATCCAACGCACAATAACCTCTCACACCACGCTAACACTCACACACAACCGTCCCAACACACAACAACAGGACAACTGCCCGTTCTCACTGACACACACACACGCACACACACCTGTAATACCCAATTGACACTCTGGATATTTTCATACAACAATGTAATTAATTATCTGCACGATAGAATATCAAATATAACGATACAAGCACAACCAAGACTACACGCGGTCCCAACACACCACCAACGTCCTCATTGCGGCGTCACTGCCACACAACGGATATTAAATAGATAAATAATAGTAGTCACGGCATTACATTCACTCCCCTTTTGAAAAGAACTCCCTATATCTCTCTGGAGGGCGTCGTGGTCTTGTAGATCGACATGGTGCAGTCTCCTCCGGCCCGACTGCTTCCTCCGTTGGATGGTCAGGAACTTGTTCAGCGCTTGTTGGATAACCCGGAACGTGGTCGGCGCTGGTCGGAGTCACAAGTCCTTCCTCCTCCTCTTCATCAGACGAATCTGTGGTGTGGTTCAGGTTGACGTTTGGACATGGCTTGGAGAGCTTTCGCGTCACGGTATGATGTTTGCGTCGAGCGGTTGTCATTGTACCCTTCACTCGATCGGCAGTATACGGTATCGGTATGAAATTTGGAGTCAGCTTGTCCTTTTTGGTTGCTGGTACGAGGACTTGATCTCCTATTCTCAGCCGTTGATGTTTGCTTCTTTCGTCGGCATAAAATTTCATCTTGGTCTTCGCGGAGGTGTCGTGATCGCTAACTGTGTTGTCATCCATTGGTGGAAAACTTTCAGGTAACAAAGACCTCACAGACCTACCAAACAGCAACTCACACGGTGATATTCCAGTCGAAGGATGAGGTGTAGATCTGTACTACCGTAGAAACGTATTTAAAGCTTGTTGGAGAGATTTTTGCTCTACAGATGCTGCAGACAAGGCTCGTTTCAGTGTTTTCATGAATCGTTCAACGGGCCCATTTGCTCTAGGCCACAAGGGAGTTACTTTACGGTGCTGAAAACCGAGGTAGTTGAATAGTTGTTCGAATTGATGACCATTAAATGGTGGACCATTGTCTGTCTTGACGATCTTTGGTGTGCCAAACATGGCAAATGCTGAGTCCAGAAGTGGTGCTGTGGCGTTGAATGAGGTACTTGATGTGGGATACACAATCGGGTATCGAGAATAGTCGTCAATGATGACAAACAGATGTATGCCGTTCGGTAAAGGACCCATAAAATCAACGCTCACTTCATGCCATGGTCGGATTGGCAGGTTGTTCATTGAAAATTGTTCAGGTTTATTGGGGCTGCTGGTTGATTGGCATGCCATGCATTTGCTGATGGTGTCTTCTACTTTCTTGTCTATACCTGGAAACCACACTTTCTCACGAAGTAGAGTCTTGGTTTTCACAGTGCCTTGATGTCCAGCATGAGCCAGGCTGATCATTCGGTCTTGTAGACACGGTGGTATGATGATTCTGTTGCCTCGAAGAATGGTTCCGATAGATCGAAGAAGAATGGTTCCGGTTCCGGTCAGACGATAAGGTAAGTTCATCTCTGACGTTGTGCATGCTCTTCAGGAAGTGCTGATCGACATCAGGATTTGATTGGTCAATCTTCCAGTAATCTGACTCTATCAGCTCTGTCAGACGAATCATGGTAGGATCACGGGCGGTGTGATACTGCACTTCTTCCAGCGTCATCGCCTTCGGGATTAAGTTTTGGATGATGTAGTTCACATATTCTTCAGCATTCTCTGATTCAGATGAATTGGTGACGTCGTCGATAGGGTGGCGGGACATATAGTCAGCTGGATTAGATTTTCCAGTCTTGTACTTGATGTGGATATCGTATGGCTGAAGACGAAGTCCCCATCTCTCGATTCTTGCTGGTGGTTTAGATTTCGGGTTGTTCCAGATGAGTTCAACTGGTTTGTGATCGGTGACCGGTTGACCACAAATGTAGATCCTGAAATGTTCACATCCCCATACGATTGCGAGGGCTTCTCGGTCGGTTTGAGAGTACCGCTGTTCCACGGGTGATAGAGCTCGACTAGCATAAGCTACGATATCGGTGACTTCATCATGTGCCCCACTGCGCTGAGATAAGATAGCAGCTATGCCGTGTGGACTAGCATCAACATTTATTTCTGTGTGCTTGCTCGGATCAAAATACGACAAAATTGATTGACTAGATAATTTCCGCTTGATAGTTTGAAATGCCGATTATTCTTCACTGCTCCATTTCCACGGTGTATCTTTTCGTGTAAGAGCACGTAGAGGTGTAGTGATATCAGCATAATTATTGATGAAACGTGAAAGGTAGTTGGTCATACCCAAAAAACTTCGTACTTCGCCGACGTTTGATGGTGCTGACATGATTGATAATGCTTTCACCTTAGCGGGATCTGCATATATGCCTTCTTTGGAAAAATTGAATCCATAAAATGTCAGATATGGTACATCAAGCTCACATTTCTTCGGTTGAATAGTTAAGCCACTCTCATGAAGACGACGAATTACATTGCGTAACGCTTGCTCGTGTTAGGACTGTGTCTTGCCATAGACGATGATGTTGTCTGCAAAATTTCGTACGTTTTGAATTCCGACGAGAGCTTGCTCGATCGTTCTTTGGAAAACTTCTGCCGCAGAACAGATGCCAAAATTCAGTCGTTTGTATCGGAAATTTCCAACATGGGTAGAAAATGTGGTGATTTCTCGGCTCTCTGGGTGTAGTTCTAGCTGGTGATATCCGCTGCGAAGATCAATTTTACTGAAATATCCGGCTCCATTGAGATCATGAATGATGTCGTCCACTGTTGGAGAGATATGGCGCCCACGCTGAATTGCCGTGTTTGGGCAGCGCATGTCGACACAAATGCGAATTTCTGACCGATTTTTCGGTTTGGGAACACAGACGATAGGTGACACCCAAGGTGTTGGTCCAGATACCGGTTCAATGATGTCTTGTTCCAACAATGAGTCGATTTCAGCTTCCACAGCTTTCCGCATGTGAAAAGGAATTCTGCGGTGAGGTTGAGCGACTGGTGTTACGTTTTCGTCGACGTGGATTTTCACTTGGTGACCTCTCAGCATGCCGATTCCCTGGTCGACAGGATACTCTATCAGGAGTCTCTGAATCACGCTGCCAGACAGTTGCTGCACAGAACGGACTATCTGAAGTAAACAAAGTTCCGTGGTGGTCTCATAGCCCACAAGTGAATCGGTGTTAGATTTAACCACATAAAAACATGTTTCAACACACTTCTCACCTTTCGAAAATTGCACATCAACAGCTCCAAGAACATTTAACGGCGTCTTCGATCCATACGCGTACGATTTTGTGCTGGTCGAACGAAGTTTTGGTCTTGGTCGAAATGAGTCATACATACCTTTCTCGAGTACGTTTGCGCTGGCTTCAGAGTCGATGAGCACTGGCACTGGCTGATCATTGATATACACATGAACAATAGGTGTTTTTGTAGATTGTTGATCGATTGAAAACACATACTCAGCATGATCCTTGCAGGTAGATTGATCAGAGTCTCTGTTGACTGATATTTGTCTGACGTTTCTCCCCCTGTCAGTCTGATTAGTTGTCACGCTTCGTTGTGTACGTTGGTCGCTGATGATTGGTGGTCGGTGATTGTTCGTGGCTGGTGATGTTTGGTTGTTTGTGGTTGATGGTCGCTGACCGTTTGTCACTGATGATCGCTGACGACACATCTTGCTGAAGTAGTTTCTCTTTCCGCAGGAGTAGCACTTTTTTCCGCGAGCTGGACACGAATTTTGTCCTCCAGGATGTGGATAATGTCCGCCGCACAGAGCACATATGGTAGAATTCGAGTGTTGTTTGCGATGGTTATGTTGGTGTGTCTTACGATAATTTTGGCGCTCCTGGTCATTACGAGCACAGACTCTGTTGACGGACGTTTGTTTGTGATGATTTTCAATCTCTCTCGCCTGCCTTTCTGCGTTCTCCATTGCACGGCCTGCAGATAGAAGCGCTGATAGTGACATCTCCTCGAGCAACTCTTTGCGGCGCAATTTATCGGACACACAGCCTTGAATGATTCTGGATTGGATCTCTTTATCGGTGTTGGTGAACTCACAAGGCTTGGCAAGTTTCCGCAGTCTGGTGACGAATTCATCCAGTGATTCGTTCGGTTCTTGTCTGGCTGACTGGAACGTGTATATTTCGTAGTACACGTTGCGTGTAGGTTCAAAGTACGTTTTCAGTGCATTTATCCTTGCCTCGTAGGCAGTCACACCACTGGTCGGTGTTGGTTCTGGTACGGTGAGTGTCTGATAAATTTCATGCAAATCTTCCCCGGCAAAATGCAACAACAATGCACATTTACGCTTCACGTCGGTAATGTCCATCGCAATAAGATAATTATCGAATCTAGTAATCCATTTTGTCCATCGTGGACCCACTGGTGCGGTGTGAACATCGAAGTTCGGCAGCTGGTTCGGTGAAAGATTCATCATAACAGATAGATTCACAACACACAGACAGATACTCGATAAAACAATGAAAAACTATTGTTTTCACCTCGACGCCATTTGTAATACCCAATTGACACTGGATATTTTAATACAACAATGTAATGAATTATCTGCACGATAGAATATCAAATATAACGATACAAACACAACCAAAGCTACACGCGGTCCCAACACACCACCAACGTCCTCATTGCGGCGTCACTGCCGCACAACGGATATTAAATAGATAAATAATAGTAGTCACGACATTACAACACCCTCAACAGTAAGAGTGCGCCTGCACTTTAACACAACGCACACATACACACGCACAATCGTACATAACGCACATATTCTCACATCTCCTCCTGATTCACAGAATCATTATGCATAGAGTCCATCGCAAGATCCGCGAATCCAGCCGGCAACTGCACCTGTCTCTTGGGTCTCTCGTGCTGATACTCTTGACTGTGAGAAGCTTCATCAGCTTCGCTGGTAGGCACGCTCGGGAACACCTCAATCATCGGCGCATCATCCACGCGTTCTCCTAATTCATTCTCTGGCAAGAAATTGTCTTCTTCACACCGGGGCCGCAGATCCGCCACATGCCGATTCATGCCATTCACTTCAACAGTCACCTCGGACACAATCCCTGTGACAACGCCTTTTAAACTCTGGTCATTGCACCTCGCGTTTGGTTGTCGTACCCACACGCACTGGCCGATTTTGTACTCGCAGCGCGTGTCAGATGGCGATCGTTGGGCTACCTTTTCATCAGCCATTTTCATTTTGTAGTTGTAGACAAAATCCACTGGTCGTCGCTGTTCCCCACTGTATTTAATCGGTGAAACGTTGGCTTGCATTACCGCTTCTTGCACTGAACACTGCTTTTTTGCCGCAATGGTCTTCACCGTGCGATGACATCGCTCGATGATGCCATTTCCCTCCGGTCTGTACGCGCATCTGTACCGGACTGTTACTCCCCAAGCAGCCATGACTTAAAGAAATGGTGCAACGCGGAACGCCGTGTCATTGTCAAGCACAATCTGACTGGGTGGCCTTCGTTCACAAAAAATATCGTAGAAAATTGCGGCAGCTTCGCTGCTTCTTCTCGAACGCAGTTTTCTCCACATAGAGAAACGCGACGGGCCGCAGTCAATGACGGATAAATACAGATAACGTGGTTGTAATCGGCAGCAATTCGTTCCCAGACAGTGTCCGTCGACAATGTTCCCTTCTTCCATTTCACTGCCGGCGGACAGACTGACTTGCACACCTCACAGGCTTGCACAACTTCAGCTAAAGCTCTCTTATTCGCAAACACGCTTTTCCGCCTACAGAAATATCGCGTTCTGTGTATTCCAGGATGTCCAGATTCACAATTAATTTTCCGCACTTCGGCTGACAGATTGTATGTGGCTGTCGCAGCACAGATGGGTGACCGTGTTTTCATCCATGATGCAGGTACACGAGTGAGACAGTCAGCTCTGTTCCTTGCCGAATCCACTTTGTGCACTCGCAGAGTCAGTTTGTATGCTTCTAGAACACTGCTAATTATTTCAAGCCTATGGCGTATCAGCAGCTCACATCTTGCAGTGCTTTTAACCCGTTCCTTCGCCGACAGTAACCCAGTCAACCAAGCGTACACTGTGGCTGAGTCAGTAAATAACTCAATTTTGTGAAAGTTCAGCTTGACTGCCATACCCAGCCCTTTGACAACAGCATCCAGCTCGCTGAGGTTTATGTGATGAACATCTTTTCGCAGCCAACATCCATCCTCCAACGATTCACCGTCCAACTCGACAAGAGCTCCAATGGCCCCATTGCTGGCATCAACCCACACGTTAGCTGCATCTCCTTGAATTCGCCACACGCCTCGCACAGGGTCTTCTTTTCGCACTCGCTCAAACAGATCTGTAACACAATGTGTAAATATCTCGTCGACAATGTCGTCATGCCATCCATTCGAGAGTTCTGTCGCCATTCTTTTCACGTATGACGATGTCACGCGAGCCTGCCACCGGAAAATGGGATACCAATTGGCTACAGAGCGAGAAGACACTTCGACTTGTCAGGCGTTCGGGAAAATTGGCTATTTGGTTGTCTCTTTTCCATCGCAACATCTTGGCATTGGAATCGTACACATACAAACCAAGAACACGTGCGCCACTAGCCACTCGTTGAATTTGTTTACTCTCCAGTCCAAACTTTGCCAAATAATTCATGACATCTGTCGGAGACACCACCTCACCGTCAACAATGACATCATCCACATACGCCGACGAACCGTGAAACACAGACTCGTCAAGCGACAACACTTTTTTCGCGACAGTCTGCATTATCATGGGTGACGCGTTCAGCCCGAAACCGAGCTTTGTAAGACAATACAGCTCACCATCATACTTGACAGTCTGGTAAGGCCACAACGACTTGTCAACTCCGACTTGAAGATGTGCCTTTTTCAAATCCAAAAGATAGAGATCACTTCCTTTTCTCCTCCAGCACCTCAATTTTTCGAGACATATATCGGCGTCTGCGGTGAATGAATCCACATATCGGTTAAGCTCTCTGAAGTCGAGAACCGGTGTGATTTTTCCTTTGTCTTGCTGACGCACCGCCGTCAGAGGAAGCAAGCATCGAGCTGGTCCATATAACTCTTCGTTGTAGGGAACCAATAATTTATTTCGAATCCACAACCGAATTTCGTTGTTGAACGCTTCCCGGGCGTCATTTGGCACTTGGTACTGCGCCGTCTGATTGTGAAACACTTTCGGTTCAATATCGTTGACCCATTTCCACTTACAAACCCACATACTACTAGTACACACTAGTACATAGGAATCAAACTTCACTGTGTGGCCGGATCTCTCCTCATTAATTTCTCGCATTGCAGCGCAGCATCGCTCTGTTGAAGCGATTTCACCCAGATTGAATTTCCCTCCGATGATGCACAAACCTCCAAGAGCGTCGATGGCATCCATGCCGACTATGGCGTCATAACCAAAAGGCTTTCCATGCACAATCAACGCACGCAGCGTGGCTGAAACACCATTGACTGTTAAGCAACATTCAGCTACTCCCGCGCACAATAGCCGACGACCACCCAATAAGTGCACAGGTGTTCTTTCCTTTGACCAGTTTACGCACATTGCGCTAGTCACTATGCAACACGTGCATCCAGTGTCAATTAACACACAACATGAGTGGCCGTTGATGAGCATGGTCGTGGATGGCAGCGCCTGTTTTACTGCATCGGAGAGCCCTCTGGCGCTGACGCGTGCTCTCCTCCATCGTTTCCCGGACACTGCCGTGCCAGATGACCAATCTTGAAGCAGTTGAAACATCTTCTCGTTTTCCTGGGACACTCACGGATAATATGACCAGCTTTATTGCACGTGAAACATCTCAGCACCGACGTATTGTTACCCTCACGCCCAGCAAGACAAAACTTCTCCCGTGGCCCTTCAACAGCACCGACAGCTGCACTCTCTTTCCTTAACATAGCAATTCGAGCCCTTGTTAAGACGTCGCTCAAATTAAGCTGACCAGCAGCTGCACCTGTTTGAATTGCCGTGGAAATATCGCTAGGAAGGCCAGTAACAAACGCACTTTCCCGCACTTCTTCACTGACGCCACCAAAGGCATCGACCAGCATCCTCAAATTCATTAAAAACACGTCCGGTTTCTCGCCAGGCTCCAATCTCCGATTTCTGAATTGCTCGAATGCCAAGTACTTGTCTGTACCAAATGCCTGATACAGTGCGTCCCTGGTGCTCTGCTCACTGCGTCGCTGTTCTGGTGACAACTGGGACCACACATCGAATGCCCCGCCTGCCAGCCGTGTGGGAACCACTGACATCATGCTAACGTTCTTAAGCTCGCATATCATCTTCGCACGAGTCCACAACTCCACTACGTTCCCACTGCCGTCGAATTCAAGCACAACACGAACATCAAGGCCGACTGTTTACATCATTGGTGAACTCGCGGGGAATCGTTCCTCTCGCTTGGTGCTCATGCTGCGTGCAACGAACGATAACGCGGCCGGTTAGCTTGTAACAAGACGAAACAGGTGTATATTATGCCGCAGCAGCAGATGAGACGAACGAAAAATAATATAATGATATAACACAATGTACAACTCATCCAACGCACAATAACCTCTCACACCACGCTAACACTCACACACAACCGTCCCAACACACACCACCAGGACAACTGCCAGTTCTCACTGACACACACACACGCACACACACCCTCAACAGTAAGAGTGCGCCCGCACTTTAACACAACGCACACACACACACGCACAATCTTACATAACGCACATATTCTCACACAACGATGACAAAGATCACCAAGAACCAAGTCACCACAGATGAACTTGCAAGTTCTGACAACTCTGTTGATGAAATTGAGGTGACAATCCGCAGCAGAAGACCACACGGGGGCGCAGTACTCCAGAATTAGCAAAATGAAACAGCGAACATAACTTTTGGAGATTGTGCTGTTACCGAGCATCCGATATGCCTTTCTTATAATTCCCAGTTTACGCGATACCGAACAAACTACCTTCCTAATGTGACTCTCAAATGTCAGTTTTGAGTCTACATGTACTCCCAATATTTTGACCTCATCACACAAACTGAGTTGGGCGCTATTTATGAGGATAGCTCCATGTGAAGGTTGGAAGGTACGTGACCTAGAAAGCAACAAGCTTTTATATTTCGAAGTGTACAGCATTACATTCCACCTCTCACACCATTTCAGGACGCTGCTGAGATCGTCGTTGACCGCTTGACGCACCTGTGGTTTGTCCGAAGGAGATGAAATTACAGCCACCAAGGTGGTATAATTAGCATATCCATATACAGGGTTGCGTGTGGTTATGTACAGGTCAGCGGTATAAATTTTGAACAAAATAGGAACCAATACACTTCCCTGTGGGACACCGGACGCCATGTTCTGCCAGCTACTGTATGTTCCATCGATGACAAAACGTTGTGAGCGATTGGAGAGAAATTGATGCAAAACACTCAGCAAGCGACCGCCAATTCCAATGTTTCTCAGTTTTTTGCAACAAACTCTGGTGGCTCACACTGTCCAATGATGCCGAGAAATCCAACTGCACAATTCAGGCTTAACTGCCTTTCTCTAGCACTTGCTGCAGCTCGTGCGTGATAGAAAGCAGAGCGTCAGTCGTGCTGAGTTTTAAGCGGTATGCAAATTGGTTTTCCGACAGCAGATTGTTGCTCTCCAGGTACTTGGACAGTCTGGAAAATATGAAGGGTTCGAATATTTTGAACAGAATCGGCGTATTTGATATCTACCGATAGTTTGCAACATCAGCTGAATTGCTTCCTTTTGGTATGGGCGCGATATTCGCAACCCGCCAACAGGATGGAAACGAACCAGTCTTCATCAAGCGCCTGAAAACAGCACTGAGCTTCGTAGCTAGAGCATCTGCCGTGTTCTTGAAAAATAGCGGTAACATATTCAGAGGGTCTGTTCCTCCGTGGGCATCAATATCTTTCATGATATTCGCCACTTCTTTTGATCGGAAGGCAATGATGATGAGGAAAATGCCTTTGATTTTCTGGGCGAGGACAAGGTGAATCGTCCGACGGAATGGACCCTTGACATTGCTTGGTATTGAAGTAATTCATAGGCAACTCTGCCATCTCTGTTGGGCTGCTTTTGACCTTACCGTTGGCTGAAAATAAAGGAGGGACAGACAGGTCATGTCCAAACACCGACAATTTCAACGTTGACCACCATTTATGGGCGTCATTGGCAGATGTTAGCTGTTCAGCAAGTTTCTTTGAGTGACGTGTTTCCGCTTCTGAATACACATGCTCAGCATGCCGTCCGTTCTCAGTGTAGACATTCCATGAATCGGCTGAGCGTGATTGAAGCCACTTGTGGTAAGCCTCCTGCTTAGATTCGCGTGCACTGCGACATTCGTTTGTTAACCAGGCTTTGTCATCAGAGCGAAAACGTAGTTTCTAAGTACAGGCACTCTCCTTGAGATGACATTGGTAATATATTTGTTCAATGCATCGATGGGGTTTTCCTTCTGCATCAGGTTTGAAACTGTATTGGCTTTCAATACATCATTCACCTTCACCCAGTCAAAATTGTTGTTCATGTGCACGAGCCTTGAAATTGTGTAAGGAGAAACCTTCTGTCTCCATGTCAACTTCACGGACAGCGACGAGTGATCTGAACTTCCTATTGGAACTTCTTCACCATTGTATCTTCGTTATATTCTCATACCCAGCGTTCGCTCTGATAGTCGCCATCATAAGCCATTAGTTAGTCCTCCCGCTATCAATATATCTCCCTGGTCGTCCGAATCTTTTAAATTTTATGCTCCTTGTATATATAACTCGGTTCCTTCAAACATCCTTGAAAAAACGTCTATCAAGTCTTTTTATGTCGCCTTGCACAAACACCTACTTGAATCTGCTTGATCTAACCTACCCTGTAATCTTTTTCCGTTATCTTCAAACTTTTTCCTCGTTTTCAATTACTGTGCTTGGATGGTTGACTCACTTCGGTCTGGTAAATTGTCTGGTCATGAGAATTCCTGCTACTGGTACTGTGTAATTCCAGTACAACCAGTCTCATAGTCGAGTGGTCGGCGACTAAACCGGCTCCCCCACTGGTTCCCACCAGTGAGGAGGGTGGCTAGACACCCAGCAGGACTAAAAATAAAACTTGTCCAAGAACGGAAGAGCTACTCGCTAGCCAACGGCCATCTAGCATTTATTTTTATTCTTTTATATCTAATGCTTTCATATTTTCTTTTTAATCTTCACTTTGTTTTATTTTCTCTATTCCCATTATATATTTTCTCTCTTTCAATTATATTCTCTATTACATTACATTATTCATATATACATTATATACTGATACATTATATATATATACATTATACACTGATATTTTATTATTGACATTATTGACACTGATATATACATTATATATACATATATATATATATATATATATATATATATATATATATATATATATATATATATATATATATATATATATATATATATTAAACCCGCCCGTTGTGCGGAGGAATTCATAAAATAGAATTAATATTCATAAAAATTCATATTCATAAAAAATATTCCAAATTAAAAAATAAAATGAAAACTCATAAGTGTCTTACTCAATAGAAAAGTCCAAGTGTGAATATTTTTATTTTTATTTTGACATAATATTTTCCCTCAACCCGCCTCCTATATAAACCCACCCATTGTGCGGAATAATTCAGAACACAAACACGTAACAAACAATGAAAATTCTAGCATGTAAACCCGCCCGTCGTGCGAAACAGTTCATACTATTAAATTTGTATTCAATTCATAAGAGAAAAGAAATATGAATTAAAAAAAGTGGAGTAAGCCCATAAAAAAGTCTAAATTTCTATATTTTCATATTTATTTTCACAAAATAGTTTGCCTAAACCGCTTCATATTTATACATGCCCGTCGTGCTGAATAATTCAGAACTCAGACACGAAACCATGAAAAATGACTACACTTTTTCATCATAATGTTTCCAAAATATTTTCATAACTTAACATCACCGTCTAGCATTGAAACCCGCCAGTTTTGCGGAGAAATTCATAAAATGAAATTAATATTTAATTCATTCACTCATTAAAATCTTACTCAATTGAAAAGTCTAAATTTAATTATTTTTAATTTTTTTGACAACATATTTTCTTTTAACCCGCCTCATATTGAAACCCGCCCGTCGTGCTCAACAATTCATAAAATAAAATGCATATTCAATCCATGGAATAAGCTGTATAAAAATTAAATAGCAAAAAATTTAACCTATAAATACGTTCACCAATGAAAACTCTAAATGTTAATATTTTAATTATAAATTTGACAAAATATTATCTCTTAATCCACCGCATATTTAAACCTACCCGTCGTGCGGAATAATTCAGAACACTAACACGTACAAAACAATGAAAATTCTAGCATGTAAACCCGCCCGTCGTGCGAAACAGTTCATACTATTAAATTTGTATTCAATTCATAAGAGAAAATAAATATGAATGAATATAGAAAAGAGTAAACCCCAAAAAAATCCTATTTAAGCCTGCCCGTCGTGCTGAATAATTCAGAGCTCTCACACAAAACAATGAAAAATGACTAATTTTTTATCATATTGTTTTCAAAATATATTTATAACTCAACATCACCATCTAGCGTTAAAACCCGCCCTTTGTGCAGAACAATAAATAAAGTGAAATGAATATTGAATAAATAAAAAATGATTAGAAATTAAAAAAGAAAAAGTAAACACATAAAAAGTCTTAACCAATAGAAAAGTCTAAATGTGAATGTTTTTATTTTAGATGTGGCAAAATATTTTCCCTCGAACTTCCTCGTATTTAAGCCCGCCCGTCGTGCGGAACTATAAATAGAATATAATGAATCAAAAAGCAAAAAGCTTATACAATAGAAAAATATAAATTTATAAATTCTTGTTTTAATTATTGACGAAGTTTTTTTCCTCAACACTGGTCAAGTTCACACCCATCCTTTGTGTGTAGTAATTCAGAAGTGTAACACTATCAAAACAATGAAACCTTCTGTCATCTCTATAATTCCAGATTTATGCGTCCGCTAAAACAGCATATTCATATAGTTGGCATTGCATGATATTACAACCCATATCCTTATGCAACTTGAGTACTTAACTTTGTTCCCAGTAGTATGTTACCCGCCCGTCGGGCAGAACAATTCATGTGTAAATATTGAGGACAATAAAGCCTTTCTATCCAGTATAGTGTAGCATTAATTAAACTGTACGCAATAAAACCACACCATCCATGCTTGGAGCTAATATGATGCATTCTGAATTGCGATTGGGCTTCAGTGAAATTTAATCGGTGTATATTCCTGTGTAATCGCAAGTGCGCATAATAGCTGTAAAATTGGTAACATGTGCTTTTGACTTTACACCGCCGTAACTTCCTTCAGATACACTTTGGAAAATTAAAAATTATACCGTATTGTAGAAAACAAGATTTCTAACACGATGGTATGATTTATTTTTATGTATAACAAATAGTTACTGGGAAATAGTAGAAAAATGAATAAATTTTAGTCACCTGGTGTTCAAGTGTAATTTGGGATGTATTTGAGAATTTTGCCAATTTTACACGTTTTTTGTATCATTTGTGGGTATACATTATAGCTTATCTTGTAGAACACAAAATTATCTACACGGTAGTATATTCCTGTGTAATCGCAAGTGCGCATAATAGCTGTCAAATTGGTAATATGTGCTTTTGACTTTAAACCGCCGTAACTTCCTTCAGATACACTTTGGAAAATTACAAATTATACCGTATTGTAGACAACAAGATCTCTAGCACGTTGGTATAATTTATTTTTATGTATAACATATAGTTACTGAAAAATAGTAGAAAAATTAATATATTTTAGTCACCTGGTGTTCACGTGTAATTTGGGATGTATTTGAGAATTTTGCCAATTTTACACGTTTTTATATCATTTGTGGGTATAAATTATAACTTTTCTTGTGAAACTCAAAATTATCTACACAATAGTATAATTTTATAGCTGTACCCTCGATGGTTTATGAAGAATAGATAGCGGAATATTGACCAAAATATTTATGTTTTTTGTGCTAATTTTGCCTGTTTGACTTTGTCATTTACACTTCACACCACCGTAACTTTTTTTTAATACACTTTGGAAAATTAAAAATTATACCGTGTTGTAGAAAACGGAATTTCCAGCATGATGGTATTATTTATTTAGATGTGTGATAATTAAATTTTGAAAAATAGAGAAAAAAGTATAGAAAATCGGACGCGTGGAGTTTAAATAATATAATGAATGTAGATTGAATTTTTTTCCATTTTACATGTTTTATATTCAATTTTTGGGTATGAATTATAATTTGTTGAGTACAACAGAAAATTTTCTACACAGTGGTATAATATGTATAGTTGTACCATTGCTGGTTTAGGAGAAGTAGTTTTCAGAAAATTGACCAAAATTTTCGCATTTTTCAGGGTTCATTTTGGCTTTTCACCGCTATAACTTTTTTTGCTTTTATTATTAAAATTTAAAATTTAATGTAAAGTGTAGAAAAGAAAATTTACACCGTGATGGTACAAATTGTTAGCGAGTATGTTTAGTGGTGGCCGAGTAATAGTTGATAGAAAATGGACCAACAAGGGTGGGACACACACACACACACACACACACAGACACACAGAGGATCTCTTTTATATATATAGATATGTGTGTGTATGCATGTATGTGTATATATGTGCGCGTTTATGTGTTCGTGTGCATGTGTTTGTGTCTATGTATGTATTCAATTTTGCAAGCACCCATGTACTTTGTGGCGAATTGTGCTCCTTATTTTTGTCCCCATACCGCTCTGGTTCTACCATTTTATTATTCTATTCCTGGTCGCGCCTTTGCCCTCGAAATTGCGCTATATTAAATACATGTTGTTGTTGTTGTTGTTGTTGGAGCTTCCACGCTTATACTCACGATATCTGAGACGTCTGTCATAACCAAGTCCAAACAGTTTTCCGCTTGATGTGTGGGACCGATTACCATTTGTGAACAGCCAGAAATGTTGCAGAAATCATATGCTGCTTTACCATGGGCGTCTGTAGGGGATGTCGACAAGAGCCACTCACGGTGATGGGCGTTCATGTCCCCCTCAAATACAAACGCTGACTTAGTGTCCTTCTCCTGAATTGTTGACATGGCTGACAAGAGACATTCATAGATAGAGTCGTTACTGTCTGGATTTCGGTAGTCTCCAAGGATGTAAAAATTCATCAAGGCGGTGCTGACACGCAGCAGCATAACTTCATGCCAAGTGCAGTCGTGCGCTGTAATTCCCGTTGCTGAAAAGCCTTTGCGTACGTACACTGCCATGCCACGCCGCCTGTTTTTGAGTCACGCTTTGGCACAGATAACGATGTCCTTGGAGCGACTGGCTGCTGTCAAATGTCTGATTTTCTTATACAAGCATCTGATGTTGTTGAAAAGTATATTTGAAAATCGTGTTTGTGGTCGAGGAGGACCGGGATTAAATTCAACATCGCCACACATCATCAGCAAAAATGACAAATCCACAGTGTGAGAAGACACACGTACAACGCAAAACAAACATACAAATAAACACATAATGCACGACGCATGCAAGCGCAAATACACAACACATAAAATATGCATACAATATGTCACAACAAAAAACAAGAATACAACACACACAATGCAAAGCAAACATACACACAAATACACACACAACAACAAGAAAAACACTAGAAAACACATGTGAGAACAATTTATTGAGTGCTCATTGTTAAACACATTATATCGCAAACGAAAATGTCCAATGGGCGACAACAAAGACAGAGTATGAAAGCAACACAGAATTAGTTGGCACTTCAGTGCGAGGAAAGGACTGGGAGCTGACGGAAAACGGGAAAACCGGCCGTTAGCCGTGGGGGCGGGGCTAAATTTGTCAGACGTCACATCAACAAAGCAGATATGAAGCAGAAAATAGTACATATATCCATGGACAGCACATATATTTATAGACAAATTTAAATTAAATAATATACAAACTGAACTGAAAATTGAAGAAAAAGAATGTGATGATAAAGCAGGAAGATGATGATGATGATGATGATGATGATGGTGATGATGATGAAGCAGATGAGAAAATCAAGCAGGAAGATTGCGAAGCAACTGTGGCTGCGAACCCTGATTCTCAATCACATTCGAAAACAAAATATAAAAATACAAATATATAACCTGAAACAAAAGACAGATAAACTCACATAAACAAAAAACCAGTCTCAGAAGTAAATGAATGAGTTCGCAAGAAGAAAACATCCACCTTTGAAAAGGCAAATATTCTCTATGAACAAAACGAGTAATGGAAAATCAAAATAACGCTAAATAAAATAAAATAATAAAACAACTGAAATATAACTCAATGAACACTGAGCGTTAAAAGAAAGCAGGATCTGGTCCGAAACTATAATTGGCGTCGGTTAGCGTCAGCGAAGCGTAGACAGCCGGGCGCGAGCGAGCGACGGTAAACACGTGAACACTCAGCGAGGGTTAGTCAGAGACTGTTCGAGTGAGAGTCGTTCTCACATTAGCCCTGTTTCCTCCAACGGCACTTGCTTTGTACGCCCATGTGATATTCTGCACGGTCTTGTAGTCGTCGGTGGAGGAGGGAGCATATCCGGTCGCACGTAGTACAATTGTCACACACGTTCAGGCACCTCTCGACCGAACACCGCCGTTCAGGTACGTCCAGTAATTTAGTCTAGCAGGTGGTATTGTTGACAATGAATTAGATCCATAATGCAGACCAGAGATATTAGCATAGACGCCAAAAACATGCAGCTACATGTATCCAACGTCCATCTAGCTGCAACTCTCCTACAAACGTGTTTCACTGATTCTGTTTGTTTCTTCTTTCGACTTAATGTCTTGTTTCTCCCTGTTAATGTACTTGATTTCCCCCTGTGCTTCATTACAAGTTTTTCTCGCCAGTTTGTAAATGAGTTTGTATACGTACACTATAGAAAAATACGTGGTATTTCAAGTCAAGTATTTTATGCTGTTGTCAGCATAAAATACTTGACTTTCTTGGCAAAAACTGTAGTGGTATACAGTCATTATTGATGCATGTTTCTTAGACAGGCTTTACACATGCTTTTTCCTTCAATAATGTAAGTTGGACACACGTGGAATCCTACTTTAAGCATGACGCAGTTTGCATAGCACTCATCAGCTACGCAATCTAGACAAATAAGCATAATGGCGAGTAATTCACTGAGAAACAACCGCATATTTGAACGCAGATGGCGTTTATCATTGGTGGTGTTACCTTGCAATCTTCAAGCGCAACGGAGTTTGACACCATTTCGGCTTCCAGTGCAACTATCACAGATTCTCTGACCGCGCACGGCAATCTCACCAACAGTAGTGCTCAAATTTATGTAAGCGTTGCTGAGATCATTCCGCGTCCTTTCTTTGTGTCGCTCATGCTAGGACTGTTGATACTGGTAATTGCTGTAATCGGCATTGCTGGCAACGTGTTGGTGGTGATTGTGACCGGCGTGGACCATGTGCTCAAAGAGTCAACTAGCAATATCATAATCGCCAACTTGGCCGTCACCGACACGTGTACCTCGGTGCTGGTGATGCTTCCTTCGGCCACAGCTATTATCAACGAGGCGTGGCCGCTGGGCCAGTGGCTGTGTATGGCGCATTGTTTTTCCAACTACTTGCTCATCATTGTGTCGATGATGTCGATGGCGCTCATCGGCTGGGATCGCGGAGCAGCCATCACGAGACCATTTGAGTATATCGCTCAGTCGGAGCCGAGCCGCATGGTGCCTTGGCTGGTGGTTGTGTGGCTGGTGGGGTGCGTGTTCGGAGTTGTGCCAGTGCTGCTCGACTGGGTGCACTATGACTACTGGGAGGGCGTGTGTGCCATCGACTGGTTCGCCCACGAGTCGGCCTATATATACGTGATTGTCGCGTTCATTGTGTGTTTTGTGATGCCGGCCGTGTCAATTGTATGGACCAATTCCAGCATTGCTCAGGTTTCGCACCGGTCGTCAACGATAAAAGCCAAAGCGGTGAGAGGCCCGATGATGACTACTTGTAATACCATGTCAACGAGTGCAGTGAATAAGGCAACCAAACCAATCTCAGTTGTCACTAGGTCTCAATTCATACCATTAACTCATAGTCCAGCCAACACTCGTAGACCATGCTCACTCCATCACCACAAACAACGTGCTACTAGTTCAGACGATCGTTTGAGTACGTCACATTCTACTAGGATCAAGCTAAGAACTCGATTGCATACTAAAGCTGATGAAGATTACTTGGACGAGGTGATCGATGGTGTTGAAGTGTTCAAGCACTGGAAGCCTATAAAGAGTATATATCGACGAACCAATAAAATAACACCCTTAGACAATCTTGAACAATCACATGCAAGTTCACAGTACCAAGTAAACTTGTCTCGACCTGCTGTCTCTGAATCAAATAGTCCTGTAGTTCGAATATATGGAAAAATTGGGCAAACATCAACAAGAAACACATTTACGCGCCGAAGCAATGCATGTCTCAACAAGTACCAAATGTCAAACTGCTGTGAAGATTGTCATTCAAAATATAGTAGCAAACGTTTCAACAGGGATCACAATAGACATATGACTCGATGTCTTGGTCATTTTAGATCTTTTTCAGATCCCGAACTAACATCATTGGGCTTGAGAAATATGACGTTTGCTCATAGACTTTGCCAACCAAATGCGCAATTGTCATTGGATATATATAAGCATGCAAGAGCATATCACAACGTGCGCATTTCCGAGCGATCTGATGTGAATACATCTCAATTTGAAGTGACAAAATCACCAGTGATATCCGATACAGCCTGCCAATGGGAAAAATCAAATCCAATGCAAGCTCAATCAAACAGACCAGCCGGAAATATTTGCGTGAATTTGTCTGAAATTACGTGTGATAATAACCAACAAGTTGAGGCGACACAGCACGCTCCCTCATCAATGTGTATTACATCGGATGATCACCGTTCCCGCATCAACCCACACCAGCCACTCACAGCAACATATCCCAGTCGATTTCAACTACCCAGCACGGAATTCAACAGCCAAACTGCGCCGAGAATATACACAGAAGAGCAGCATAGACACTTACTCGTATCTCACAAAAAAGTCGTGCGATCAGTCGTCATCGTGGTAGGTCTATTTTTGGTCTGTATCACACCATTCTGCGTAACCAAACTGATCAAGATAATTGTCAAAGACAGTACATTTGTAGCCGGATGGATGAATATGTTATCGACTATTTTGCAGTTCAGCGCCTCCGTAGTCAACCCATTCATCTACGCAATATTTAGAGATGATTTTCGTGCCGCATTCCAGCGTATATATCGCTCCATTATAACATGCCTTCATTGATGTATCGTAATTATCACCTGATTATGCGCACTATCGTTCCCTTATTCTTTACAATTGTCGTTTTACCGTAATTGATGTGTTCAGTTTTTCGCGCTTTCCTTTTACCGGCGCTATAGAAAATACACGTTGTCGTTTTTTCTTTCAATGTTCACTCCATACCCCACCATTGTTTTCGTTCAAAACTGTACGTCTCTTTCGATTTACAGTGTACCTTGTGCATATACAGACGTGTGAAATTATTGTGTGAGATGATGGTTTTCTATAGATAATTTCTGGGATTTCCCCGATGTAGGCACAACTTGACCCTGTGGCACGTCATGTGTGGCATGCTGAACCCTCCTGAAGTAGTCGCGCACATCTCTATGTATCTCTTGCTTGGTCATGTGTGTGCACGCTGTGTTTGATCACGTGTTTGTGTATGTTTATCTGTATGTATACTATGTTCGTTCCGTCATGTGTGTGTAAATACATTCGGTTCAAAAAATCGTGCTGCACCATGGCCGAGTAGAATATCGGGCCTGGACAATGCCACTTAGACTACAGGCCCTTCCACGAAAGTATGACGTCATCGTCACGTCACAGTGCTCGGAGGAGCCAACGCCACCTAGATACAGGCCCTTTCACGAAAGTATGACGTCATCGATAGCGGTGGCTTCACTCGTACGGGCGATATGCGTTGTTATTAGAAATTGTGCTTAGTGCGGGTGTTTGACTTGCATTCCGGCTCAATTAAGTTTGAAAATCATGTCACCAACATAAGAAGCTTCAAATACAATTGCAAATAGAATAACTTAATATATTATAAGCCCACACAGGCATAAAACAGTAAAAAAACAAACATGCAACGACCATACACGATACAATGCGGAACGTTTTCGCTTCAATTTCTCTAATTAATCGTAGATAAATTTCTGTCACAACAAATATTGTTCAGAAGAACATTTACAGAGGTGCACAAAAATTTTCAGCAATTAATTGTAAATTACGATGTTTAGAACAGTACAAGTAAACAAGCATAACACCGCAATCACTCAGTTTTTCTAGTGCAGGAAACCTATCATCGCTCTGGTTTTCAATAATACACACTTTATCATACTTAATACACTTCTGCACAGTTAAAATCAATTGTAAGCTTAACAATTGAATATATTATAAAACCACACAGGCAAATCACACACATACAACGATTACACACGCGACAACGTAGACAGTTTTCGTTTGAAATTTTTGGCACAAATACATGAATTTTGATCGGAACAATAATTATTAAGAAGTACATTCACACTCACCCACACAATTTTTTCTACAACTGAATCTAGTTTATGGTTGTTAACACAATGCGAGGTATTAAACATGATTCCGTGGTCATTGAGCTGTTGCAAAACGTGAAAAAGAGCAATTTCCCTTCCTTTTTATAGCGGTATCTGATTCCCTTCCATTTTATAGCGGATCTCCCAGGCCTAGAAATTGTATAAATTAGAATAAGAAGGAAAATTGGTTGATATATAAGCTCTGAAAATGAAAACATGCTATTTGTTTGGTTGTCAAAATTTTACATTTGCTTGCTTACACATGTATATTGCTTACTAATTCGATCTTCTCTCTCTTACAGGTCTTTTTCCACTTCTCTTTGTACATATCTTCTCGGTGTCTTCTCTGATGAATAATTATATTGTGTGAATAACTGTGATCTTTTGATCCGTAGTTATTTTCAGCTGTTCTTTCATAGTATATCGCTGCTTATATCTTTGTTTATGCGATACTGTTTTGTTAATTCCACATTGTATACATTTTATAACTAGCCGTTCCTCGCGCCTATGATAATTAGAGCGCTATATCAAATACATGTGTTGTTGTTTTTGTTGTTGTTACTAAGCTTACATTTGCTTGCTATTTATTGCCAATTTGTTTGCTATTACTATTATATTCCGTTCTGTGGCACTGGCTAATGTATATGCTTTTGGATACGCTGGATTACTTCTCATCATATTGAGAAATTCACATGAGCCAGAGTACATGTTTGGAGCGTGGGATAATGTAACTTCTGAGCTCTTTATACTCGATACTGCGCAGTAACACTTGTCAATACGCACGAGACAGGGAGTATCATGTGATGCTTGCAGCGTGAGACGGTGTCATTTTCCTACGCTTGAACTCATGAGACGAATCAGTGCCCCCTTAAAATAATACAGTCAGCAAATTATTCTTACATGTAGACGTGGACACTCACATACATGTACTATGCTCACGCACACACATATTTTAGCCTTTGCGAAGGAGCACATGTATATTTTAGGTTATTATTTTCTGTTTTTAGGATACTTTTAATAGCCCTAGTTATTACTTGAATTATTTATGGGGATGTGAACACCACTACTAACCATTCACTAAAATGCAGGACGCACACAGAAACAGATACACGTGTACTGAAAGAGAGATGTGCGTGGGGTTTCACTGTCTCACAAGAAAGCACCACTCACCCACACAACACCCGATATCGGTTGACGCTAAATTTGTAAGGATTCAAGAACATTACATTGAGAAAAATTCATTTAAAGAATTTCTTCCAGTCCCTCGCCTCCTGCAAAGGCAGCACATTTCATTAGAACGCTAAAACTAACCTAACCTAAACTCTATGAAAAATATAGAAACGTTTGTGTGCGTTACTTAAGCGTTTTTTAAGAATTAGCGTTTTCAATGTTATCGAATCCCTACACATTTAGCCTAGACCCTCGATATCCGCCACGTGATATCTACAATACTCGTCAGCACCTTGCGAACACTAGGGATAATTCCAAGCCAGCAAATACAAGACGCTTGACGAAGCCCACACATACTGAAACGAATCTCACTACAATGATATAACCGTACCGCAAGTGAATTAAGTGAAACCTATAATATAAGCATTACAACAACGTCATCCAAATGTTATCGAGCTAGACGAAAATCGATACCCAAACACTAAACTGTGCAAACATCAGTTGACGTTAATATCAATATAGTGATACCTTATTTAACATTAGCATTTAATTAATACAAAACTACTTACATACGAAGAGATGTACATATTTTACTGAATATATCCACTTAACCGAAAACTCTGACCGCAGCAAAATGTCCAGGATGTAATATGCAGAATCATCCGAGTGAGGATCACAAAATGGCTGCGCAAATCACACTTGACACGAAATCTGACAAATTCGCACTTCACTCTAAACCACACTGAAGTGAAACTCACTAAATACGTCAATTATCGCCAAGAATAGCACGCGATAAAACACTAAACACGCGAGAACACTAACCACGTGCGCTCGCTAACGTGCAACTGCCATGCTGACAGTTGAAACAATACACGAACCACTGTGACGTAGCGATGACGTCATACTTTCGTGGAAGGGCCTGTAGTCTAGGTGGCATTGGCTCCTCCCAATGCCACCTAGACTACAGGCCCTTCCACGAAAGTATGATGTCATCGACACGTCACAGTGCTCGGAGGAGTTGTTCAACTGTCAGCATGGCAGTTGCACGCTAGCGAGCGCACGTGGTTAGTGTTCTCGTGTGTCTAGTGTTTTATCGCGTGCTATTCTTGGCGATAATTGACGTGTTTAGTGTGTTTCACCTCAGTGTGGTTTAGAGTGAAGTGCGAATTTGTCAAATTTCGTGTCAAGTGTGATTTGCGCAGCCATTTTGTGATCCTCACTCGGATTATTCTGCATGTCATCATCCTGGACATTTTGCTGTGGTCAGAGGTTTGGTTACGTTGATAGGTTCAGTAAAATATGCACATCTGCTCGTTTCTCATGTGGTCTTGGCTTCGTTAAATATGTCTTATATATATTTGCATACCATCATAGTTATAAATCAACAGAGGTGAACACTGTTTAGCTGTTTAGCTTTGTAGCTGCTAGTGTTTCGCTTTTCGTCTAAATTGGTTGTTTAAAATTAGGTTATTGATTATGCAATATATATAATATTGATGCGGTTTGTCGCTCAAGGCTGTTCGTCCGTCGAGTATTGAAGGACAAAATGTTGAACTTGTGCTGAATGTTAGGAGTGATTTTGCGGTGTTGGTTCTAAGATCATTGGGTGCTACAAATAATCCTGGTTTCTCTGAAGATACTGCTCATTTTATTTAAATAATTTTGCGTTTTTGGACTATTTGTAATGTAATGACACCGTATAAGGTTGACACCGTACACGCCCCAGGTTGAGAAATGCTTATTCTCATCCGTTGACTGATGCAGCTATGGATGCCAGGCATTTGTTTTTGGAGCGATTAGTGAGATGGTTGGATGGATGAATGTCAGACAGGAATATAGTCGGTTTGACCAGACACATTTTGGCTGTGTATCACACATCACGTGTCACACAACATATGCGCTCTGTGAGATCACGAAGTATTGTGCCAATGAGCTGGGATTGTCGTGCATTATCACATCGAATAATATTTATTTATTTTGATTTCATCAGGCAATATTGATTTTATCACTTCAGACAATATTGATTTGAAATATTTAACGTGTTCCGCGGAATACTTTCTTTATATTTTTTAAGATTATTATTATCATTATTAACGTTTATTTGTATAGCGCACATTAAAACACACGCGCTAAAAGACAAATCTTGGTGCAAAAATATAAACAAATAAGTAAGACACGCCGCTTAGGGAAAACAAACATGCGGACAATACACCCACCCACAAGCACACACACTCACACAAACACACACACACACACGCACACAAACATACTCATGCGCACACACCGCAAAATTGAAACATGGCAGTAAGAAGGAGCAAAAAAAACAAAAAAAAACAACAACAACAAAAAAAAACTTCTAGTAAATATATCAAGCGAGACGGGTACGTTATGACGGCTCAGAGCGAAGCGTAAGGAATAAGAGAGTGAGAGTCATGATCAAAAGATTTATCAAAGAGATGATTGCGCAGAGAAGAAGAAAACGATGATAAGGATGTGGAGGAGATAACATGGGAGGGAAGAGAGTTGTACACACGTGGAGCATAGAAAGGGAAGGATTTACTAGATCAGGTAGATTCATTGAGGGCTCGTGGACAGGATAAAGGAAGTGGATGACGGGAAAGAAAGTTATTAGAGAGTGTAAGAAGCTGCGAGAGGTATGTAGGTTGCCGAGGGTCATGCAACAGTTTATAAACAAGACAGCAAATATTAAAGTGGATGCGAGAGATGATCGGAAGCCATCGAAGATTGTAGAGATAGGGTGAGGTATGACGAAAGTGGGAAGGAGAAAACACGAAACGACAAGATTTATTAATGACATGTAGCAGAATTTTCAGAAAGGAGCGAGGTACATGAAAATATAAAGAATTGCAGTAGTTGATTCTTGAAAATATGAAGCAATGAATCAGTTTAATAGCTGAGGGACGGTCGAGAAAAGGGCGGATAGGATATAGCGAACGTAGAATGAGATGGCAAGTGCGAGCAACAGCAGAAATATTTGCAGAAAAAGAAAGTGACGAATCCAGAATGACTCCGAGATCACGAACACTTTGAGATAGGGGTAAAGGGAGCAGCGGAGGTGTTAAGCGAGGAGGATGTAGAATGAAGAATTCTGATTTGGAAGGGTTAAGAAGGAGACTGCGAGAAGCACACCAGGAAGAGATATCAGAGATAATGTCTGATAAGAACGAAGCATGGGGAAGGGAAGAGGAATAATTATTTGTATATCGTCTGCGTAGACGTGGAACGGGACAGAACAGCGACGGAGAATAGGACATAGAGAAGACATGTACAGATTGAATAGAAGCGGGGCTAGAATAGAACCTTGTGGCACACCGGAAAGTAGAGGAGTTTGCTTAGAAGTAGAAGAATTGAATTGCACCGAGTAGGAACGATCAGTAAGATAAGAATGTAGAAGAGAGAGAGCGATGAAGAGGACACACCAAGAAAGGAGAGATATCTGATTAAAATTTAATGGTCAACTAAGTCAAAGGCTGCTGACAGATCAAGGAGGATAAGCAGAGCAGATTTACCGAATAAAAAATGAGAAAAAACAGTAGTAGTAACGGAGGTTAGGACAGATTCAGTAGAGTGAGCAGACTTGAAACCCGATTGGAAGGGGTCAAGGGATTTGTTGATGAATGGCGCAAGTTGAGAATACATAGCAGACTCGAGGAGTTTAGAGGGAAAGTTGAGTAGAGAAATAGGACGGTAACTGCTACATAGCGAGGGATCGAGTGAAGGTTTTTTGAGTATCGGAAGGATGACTGCATGCTTCTCAGGAAACAATACACCATGTAGGAAAGAGCTATTGATTAAATGCAATATAAAGGTAACCAGGAGCAAAATAGAGTCTGATAGGGCACGAAAATTCATGGGGTCCGCAGGGGAAAGCGAAATGTTTGCTGTAGAAATGATAGTGATGATATCAGGAATCTCTATACCATTTGCAATTTGATTTGAGAAAAGTGAAAATAGAATTGAGAAAAGTTAAAATAGATTTGAGAAAAGTGAAATTAGATTTGAGAAAAGTGAAATTAGATTTGAGAAAAGTGAAATTAGAATTGAGAAAAGTGAAATTAGAATTGAGAAAAGTGAAATTAGAATTGATCCATGTTATTTCACACATTTAAATTATCCTTGTAACCCGAAAATGCAAATTTATTTCATATATTTGTTTAAAAAATATTATACTGATAATCTTGTAACATCTCTAATATCTTTATTGAACAGAAATTCATTGAAATATCATAATCAGACATCAGACATTAGCAGTGATTCCACAATACGTGTAAACAGCATTAAGTACAACAAAATCAGTTTAAATAATCGCAAACGAATTATGGATGCGTATAGAAACGAAAGGGATTGGAAGAATGTAGCTAAAACACTAGGTGTTTACATAAAAACGGTCTTTCACTGGCTGAAATCCAACAAGGATTGCCCAAAACACCGGGGAGGCAATCACGTGAAAAAACCACACACATGATTGACACAATAATATCAGCGGTTGAAAAAACGCCGTCACTCACTCTGACAGACCTGCAGCTCATCATCCACTCGCAGCACGGATGTCAGGTGTGCCTGAACACAATCAGGAACTGGCTTGACGGGAAGTTGTTCTCGCTGAAAGCCTTGCGACCGACGAATGACCGCATGAGCAACGCCGACAATAAGCGAAAAAGGGCCGAATACATGGAGGAACTCTTCCGTATTCGGTCCTATGGTCGCACGCCAGTGTGGGTGGATGAGACGAACTTCAATTTGTTCTGCAGGCGCAGCCAAGGACGGTCAAAAGTGGGGACGAGAGCTGCTGTGGTTCTCCCGGCCAGCAAAGGCGCCAATCTGCACATAATTGGCGCCATGACAACAAGACTCGTCCTCATGTCCACCAGGTGGGGCTCGATCAACAAGGAGAGCTGTGCTGAATGGTTTCAGTGTCTCGTGGAGCAGTGTCGCCAAGCTGGAATCGATCGCCCCACGGTAATTTTTGACAATGCCCCAGCACACAGTCGACTGGAGGCAGTGTTTGAGGAGCAGCAGGACATTCAGCTGCTCAGAATGACACCCTACTCGTACTTGCTCAGTCCTATCGAGCTTTTATGGAGCTCAATAAAGAGCCACGTGAAAAGAAGTCTAAGGGAGAAAATGTCCGATGTGCTGGCCATGACTCGAGACAACGCCGGCCCGTCCATTACCGAGCAGCGGATGCAACTGCTGGAGGCGGTCGTTCTCGAGACGACCAGCCTCGTGGATACAAGTTGTATACAGTGCGTTGTATCATACAACGCACCTGCAGAGCTACGCCAATCGGGTAGAGCGTTACTACGCTGCAGCGGTCCGCGGAGAAGACCTCGTCGAGATTTCTTGATTAATTAATTTTGTACTGCTTGTGTCTGCTTGTTCCCATGATTAATTTCCGTTCATCAGCTGGCGTGACGTTTCAATGCAATTTGAATTCAAACAACGCGTGTACTTAAATTCAAGCGAAAAAGCAAGATATCACCACTCAACACAATCACAACGCAACATGGCCCACTAAAACACCTGCACTAACAAACACGCACGAACGTTGTGCGCAAACAACTGCCCTATGGCGCGCACTGCCCCAGTGGCGCGCACTGCCCCACCCCCTGCATCCCCACACCAGCGACAGTTCACTCCTTGGAAATGCTGCGCTCGCTCATAACACGTGCATACAACATACATACACTCACACTACCTCGCACACACAAATATACTGTACAATATTAAACATAGTACAGATGGCTAGCAACGACAAGCGCTATTCGCACGTGATGCCTCAACACTTGTCAAAAGCTGGATTGTACCGTCTCTGAAATTGTTGCTTCTGTAGATGTGTGTGTGTGTATGTGTGTGTGTGTGTGTGTGTATGTGTGTGTGTATGTGTGTGTGTGTGTGTGCGTATGTGTGTGTGTGCGTATGTGTGTGTGTCTGTGTGTGTGTGTGTGCGTATGTGTACACGTGTGTGCACGCTTTGCTTGCGAGTGCTCACCGAGAACAGTGGCTCTATGCAAAATCGCTGACATTGATATATTGGCTGATAGAATTCCTCATAAAGTAAGCACATGTACGGTACATATATGTATTGAAAAAATTGTAGTACATAGTACATATCATTGCACATAATTGTATAGTACATATTAAGTAGTACATATCTGTATTGTAATTGAGTTGAATATAATTAAATAATTTGTTGTACATATTTAAATGCACTGGAGAGCACAATAGTGACCTTATAGCTTAAATAATTAATATATCACTTAATTTTATGTAACACTTCTAAACATTTCAAATGAATACTCATAATGTGTGAAATAACATGGATCAAATCTAATTTCACTTTTCTCAAATCTAATTTCACTTTTCTCAATTCTAATTTCACTTTTCTCAAATCTAATTTCACTTTTCTCAAATCTAATTTCACTTTTCTCAAATCTATTTTCACTTTTCTCAATTCTATTTTCACTTTTCTCAAATCAAATTGCAAATGGTATAGATGTGAAAAGTGAGTAAAATGATCATGGGATTTAGTGTGAGTCAAGCGGGAGTTAGGAGAAGAAATACTAGAAATGACTATTTGGATTTTATCGGAAAAAAATACAGCAAGGTCGGAGGCAGAGAGAGAAGACGAATCTTGAAGATGATCTTTGGTTTTGCAGGCCACTCAATGAGTTAAGCGAGGACCATAGAGATTTAGGACAGCGAGAGAGTGACGATAATTTAGATTTGTAGTAGGATTGTTTAGCAGAGTATAGGGCAGATATATACAAAGAGCGAGATGAGCAGAAGGATGACCACGTAGCAGTAGTGTAACAGCGTTTCCACACACGCTCGTGGTAGCGTTGGGCGCGTTTGAGAGAGATTAGTTCGCGATTGAACCAAGGAGGAAGATTTGATCGATTGGAGGATGAGCATAGTGGAAATATGGCTTCGTTGATAGAAGACATCACCTTGAAAAAAGAAGAGTACAATTGGGTAGGGGGAAGTGAGTGAAATTGAGTTGAGGGAAGCATGTGAGAGAATAAAGTTGAGAAGAGGTGAGGGTCAATTTTTTTGTAATTTCTGTACGATCTGGGGCGAGAAATATGTGGTTTGGGAAAGGGAAGATTGAAAGTGAGGAGACTGTGGTCAGAAGTAATGGTATCTGGGGGAAGTACAAGAACATCCGGAGGGGTTAGGTCGGATGCTAGAACTGGAGATGGAAATAGAACAAGATCAAGGGTGTGACCGGAGATGTGAGTCGGTGAGGTAACAGGCGAGTATAGACCGTAAGTTTGGATCATAGACAGGAATTGAGAGCAATAAGGATTTCGGGAAGGTTGATCGACCCAGAAATTTAAATCTCCAACTATAAGAAAACGACTGGAGAAGGACGCGAGAAGCACATCAAGTAACACAGGAAATTCGGTAAAAAATAATGACGTAGTTCACGGATGATTGTGGCGATATATTATAACAAAGCAAAATTTGGAGCAGGATGGAATATTGAGAGAAAGAGCTAGGTATTCAAAGGATAAGCATGGGGGACCAAAGTTGGGTATAGTAGATAAGACTAAGGATTTATTAAATATTCATCCAACACCACCACCGGTGTTTGAGCGGGAGGAGTGGATAAAGTTAAAATCAGCAGGGAGATGGGCAGTAAAAGACGCAACATCAGAATCAAGTAACCAGGTCAAAGATGTTGCTGAACGTCTCGTCTCTCGTATATGTGAGGCTGAGATTTCACATTCTCATCATCCAGTGATCGTATATGTTGCAGGTTATTGTTTTTAATATTTCTATTCTCAAAAACAGGATTGTGATTCAAGTAAAAACATTTTGGCTGCGCGAAGTGAAGCCATATATTCCGAACATTTCTCGTATTTGAGAGAAATTGGTCGCCGGAGTCTGTTATATTATAGTGATGTTGATAATATTGTTTTGCTTTGGTTTTAACTGTGCAGAAGTATATTAAGTATGATAAATTGAGTATTGTTGGAAACCAGCGAGCAATAGATAGGTTTCATGTTCTAGAAAAACTGAGTGATTGCGGTGTTATGCTAGACTTCCTGTACTGTTCTCAACATCGTAATTTACAAAAAGTGTGTGCACCGCTTTAAATGTTTTTCTGAACAATAATCGTTGTGACAGACTTTCATCTACATTTAATTAGAGAGAAATTGAAACGAAAACGTTCCACATTGTCTCGTGTATAGTGGTTTCTTGTTTGTGTTGTGACTTTTTCATGCCTGTGTAGTTTTATAATATATTCAGTTATTCCATTTTCAATTGTATCTGAAGTTTTGTATATTGGTCACATGATTTTTCAAGTCAGTTGAACCGGAATGCCAGTCAAACACCCGCATTAACACATAACAACGCCCGTACGAGTTAATCAATGGAACCGATGACGTCATACTGTCGTGAAACGGCCTGTGTCTAGGTGGCGTTGTTATTATTATTATTATTAATTACAGGCAAATCCAGTAGCATGGGAAGAGTGCAAGCACTATTACCACCCTAAGGTGGCCCCATGTACCGGAAACGCCCAAAAGATTCAGAGAGAAAAAGAGTTCGAAGAGAAAAAAGTCTAGAAAGAGAGTTGGAAAGACAATAATAAATAAATAACAATAAATAATAAACCATCATCCGATAACAATCCATAATGTCATTCCGCCCACGTTCCTCAATAAATAATAACAATCAACAATAAATATGTGATTCAGTAAATAACAGCCATCAATAAATAAGAATAAATATTAATAAATAAGTAATAAATAACAATCAAGAACAATAAATATGATTCAATAAGAAACATCCAACAATAAATATAAATATCATTCAATAAGTAACAACAACACAAATAAACATGATTCAATAAACAACAACACCAATAAATATGATTCAATAAACAACAACAATAAATATGATTCAATAAACAACAACAACAATAAATATGATTCAATAAACAACAACAATAAATATGATTCAATAAACAACAACACAAATAAACATGATTCAATAAACAACAACACCAATAAATATGATTCAGTAAACAGCAACAACAATAAATATAATTCAATAAACAACAACAACAATAAATATGATTCAATAAACAGCAACAACAATAAATATGATTCAATAAACAACAACAGCCAACACTGAGTAAAAGTATAATTTAATATATAACAACAACCAATAATAAATAGTAATAAATAGAGAGTAAAATAAGAATAAATATAAATAAATAGAAAATAAATAACAATAAGCATGAATAAATAACAATAAATATGAATAAATATACAATTAATAAGACTCCACAGTCAATTCCGCTCTTTCAGTAGCATTTCATTTACTTTGGCCTTGAATTTCTTCAAATTGTTCTGCGAGAAAGCCTCCTTCTTCAACGTGTTCCAAGTAGACACAGTGGCCGGAAGAAACCAACGTTGCAATTGTTTTGTACGACAACGAATTGGAGCCATGCACTGGGAATGCTGTTTGGATGTAAACCGTGTGCTTCTTGCTGCCACGAAATCATCAGGAATTGACTTGCTCATCGGATGATGGTCGTTGTGCTTGATCTTGTACAGCATGCACACGCTGCTGACCTTTCGGCGATGGCAAAGATCACCAAGAACCAAGTCACCACAGAGGAACTTGCAAGCTCTAACAACTCTGTTGATGAGATTGACGTGACAATCCGCAGCAGAAGACCACACGGGGGCGCAGTACTCAAGAATTGGCAAAATGAAACAGCGAAAACAACTTTTTGAGATTGTGCTGCTACCGAACATCCGATATGCCTTTCTTATAATTCCCAGTTTCCGCGATGCCGAACAAACTAGCTTCCGAATGTGACTCTCAAACGTCAGCTTTGAGTCTACATGTACTCCCAATATTTTGAGCTCATCACACACGCTGAGTTGGGCGTCATTTATGAGGATAGCTCCATGTGAAGGCTGAACGGTTCGTGACCTAGAAACCAACAAGCATTTAGATTTCGAAGTGTTCAGCATCATATTCCACCTCTCACACCACTTCAGGACGCTGCTGAGATCGTCGTTGACCGTTTCACGCACCTGTGGTCTGTCTGAAGGAGATGAAATTACAGCCATCAAGGTGATATCATCGGCATATCATCATCGGCATCGGCATCGGTACTTGGACAGTCTGGAAGATATCAAGTGCTCGAATATTTTGGACAGAATCGGAGTAATTGATATCGGCCTGTAGTTTGCAGCATCAGCTGAATTGGTTCCTTTTGGTATGAGGCGATATTCGCAACCCGCCAACATGATGGAAACGAACCAGTCTTCATCAAGCGCCTGAAAAGAGCACTGAGCTTCAAGCTAGAGTATCTGCCGTGTTCTTGAAAAATACCGGAAACATATTCAGAGGGTCTGTTTCTCCGTGGGCACCAAGGTCTTTCATGATATTCGCCACTTCTTTTGATCGGAAGGCAATGCCTTTGATTTTCGGGGCGAGGACAGATGAATCGTCAGACGGAATGGACCCTTGACATTGCTTGGTATTGAAGTAATCCATAAGCAACTCTGCCTTCTCTGTTGGGTCGCTTTTGAGCTCACCGTTCGCTGAAAATAAAGGAGGGACTGACAGGTCATGTCCAAACACTGAAGATTTCAACGCTGACCACCATTTGTGGGCGTCATTGGCAGATGTTAGCTTTTCAGCAAGTTTCTTTGAGTGACGTGCTTCCGCTTCTGAATACACATGCTCAGCATGCCGTCTGGCCTTAGTGTAGACATTCCATGAATTGGCGGAGCGTGATTGAAGCCACTTGTGGTAAGCCTCCTGCTTGGATTCACGTGCGCTGCGACAACCGTTGGTGAACCAGGCTGTGTCATCAGAGCGAAAACGTAGTTTTTTAGTAGGCACTCTCCTTGAGATGACATCGGTAATGTATTTGTTCAATGCATCGATGGGGCATTCCTTCTGCTACAGATTTGAAACTTTAATTGCTTTCAATTCATCGTTCACCTTCCCCAGTCAACAGTATTCTTCATGTGCACGAGCCTTGAAATCGTGTAAGGAGAAACCTTCTGTCTCAATGTCAACTTCACGGACAGCGACGAGTGATCTGAAGTTCCTATTGGAGCTTCCACGTTTACACTCACGAGATCTGAGACGTCTGTCATAACCAAGTCCAAACAGTTTCCCGCTAATTGTGTGGGACCGGACACCATTTGGGAGCAGGCGGAAATGTTGCAGAAATCATATGCTGCTCTACCATGAGTGTCTGTAGGGGATGTCGACAAGAGCCACTCACGGTGATGGGCGTTCATGTCTCCCACAAATACAAATGCTGACTTGGTGTCCTTCTCCTGAATTGTTGACATGGCTGACAAGAGACATTCGTAGATAGAGTCGTTACTGTCTGGATTTCGGTAGGCTCCAAAGATGTAAAAATTCATCAAGGCGGTGTTGACACGCAGCAGCATAACTTCATGACAAGTGCAGTCGTGCGCTGTAATTCTCGTTGCTGAAAAACCTTTGCGTACGTACACTGCCATGCCACACCGCCCTTTTTTGAGTCACGTTTGATTAGCAATGGCTTACTGAAACCTGGCATCAAGAGCTCAGATTGGTCCCGATAATCGGACACAAGCGTTTCGGCACAGATAACGATGTCCTTGGAGCAACTGGCTGCTGTCAAATCTCTGATGTTCTTATACAAGCCTTTGATGTTGGCGAAAAGTATATTTGAAAATCGTTTTTGTGGTCGTGCAGGACCGGGATTCATTATCGTGTATGGTCGTTGCATGTTTGTGTTTTTACTGTTTTATGCCTGTGTGGGCTTATAATATATTCAGTTATTCTATTTGCAATTGTATTCGAAGCTTCTTATGTTGGTAACATGATTTTGAAACTTAATTGAGCCGGAATGAAACTCAAACAGCCGCACTAAGCACAATTTCTAATAACAACGCGTATCGCCTGTACTAGTGAAGCGACCGCCATCGATGACGTCATACTTTCGTGACAGGGCCTGTATCTAGGTGGCGTTGGCTTAGTGCGGGTGTTTGACTTGCATTCCGGCTCAATTAAGTTTGAAAATCATGTTACAAACATAAACAGCTTCAAATACAAATGCAAATGAAATAACTGAATATATTATAAGCCCACAAAGGCATATAACAGTCAAAACACAAACATGCAACGACCATACACGATACAATGTGGAACGTTTTCGCTTGAATTTCTCTCTAATCAATCGTAGATGAATTTCTGTCACAACAATTATTATTCAGAAGGACATTTACAGGGGTGCACACAATGTTTATGCAACAAATTGTAATTATGATGTTGAGAACTGTACAAATAAACAAGCATAACACCGCAAGCACTCAGTTTTTCTAGTGCATGAAACCTATCATTGTGCATGAAACCTATCATTGTGCATGAAACCTATCATTGTGCATGAAACCTATCATCGTGCATGGAGCCTATCACCGTGCATGAAACCTATCATCGTGCATGAAACCTATCATCGTGCATGAAACCTATCATCGTGCATGAAACCTATCATCGTGCATGAAACCTATCATCGTGCATGAAACCTATCATCGTGCATGAAACCTATCATCGTGCATGAAACCTATCATCGTGCATGAAACCTATCATCGTGCATGAAACCTATCATCGTGCATGAAACCTATCATCGTGCATGAAACCTATCATCGTACGTGAAACCTATCATCGTGCATGAAACCTATCATCGTGCATGAAACCTATCATAGTTCCCAAATGATTTCACCATTCAGAGAGTCTAGTATGGACATTAGCCTCTCTGATATATGTCCTGACATATCCTATAACCTGTACCTGTAACCTATAACCTGTGATAGGTAACCTAGTGACCTATAATCTGACAAATATCAGCAACTTTATACATCTGTATCTGTATGTTGACATGGCAACGAGCAGTTTCAGTCGTCGTCCGTATCATCCATTACCAGATGAACGGCGGGTAAAAATTACAAACATGTTCATCGCCGACAAACATGCATCGTATAATGGATATCAATGTCAAGGCAATACATTTGCTAGCGCATGTGTAGTCGCCTTATGTTGACATGGCAACGATCAGTTTCAATCGTCGTCCGTATCATCCATTACCAGATGAACGGCGGGTAAAAATCACAAACATGTTCATCGCCGACAAACATGCATAGTATAATGGATATCAATGTCAAGGCAATACAAACATGCATAGCAGAAATTTTTCGTCACACGTGTAACGTCGCATCGGGATTTCTGGTGCAGAATACGGTATTAATGGGAACAGTCAGCATAACGTCAATCAAACAGCCAAATAGCAATAATCGGGTTGGTATGGAACCGCATACCGTTAAGATATGCATGTTTTAAAAAGACACTACACTTGAAAAATGAAAATATATATAAATGAAAAATATATATATATATATATATCTATATATATAAAAGAGATCCTCTGTGTGTCTGTGTGTGTATCTGTCTGTCTGTGTGTCTGTTCGACCCTCCTTGGTCCATTTTCTATCAGCTATTATTCGGCCACCACTCAGCCTACCCGCTAACAATTTATACCATCACGTTGGAAATTTTCTTGTCTACACTTTAGATTAAATTTTAAATTTCCAAAATGAAATCAAAAAAAGTTATAGCGGTGAAAAGACAAAATGAACCCTGAAAAATGCGAAAATTGTGGTCAATGCTCTGCCATCTACTCCTCATAAACGAGAAATGGTACAGCCAAACAGATTATACCACTGTGTAGAAAATTTTCTGTTCTACAAGATAGGTTATAATTAATATCCAAAAATTAAATATAAAATATGTAAAAATGACAAAATTTCAGTCTACATTCAAAATTATATTTAAGCTCGACGCGTCCGATTTTCTGTACTTTTTTCTCTATTTCTCAGCAACTAAACATCACACATCTAAATAAATATTACCATCATGCTGGGAATTTTGTTTTCTACAGCACGGTATAAATTTTAATTTTCCAGAGCGTATTAAGAAAAAGTTACGGCGGTGTGAAGTCAAAATGACAAAGTCAAAAAGGCACTGAAAAACGCGAATATTTTGGTCAATATTCCGCTATCTATTCCTCTTAAACCAGCAGAGTTACAGTTATAAAAATTATACTATTGTGTAGAAAATTTTGTGTTCTACAAGAAACGCTATAATTTATACCCACAAATGATACAAAAAACGTGTAAAATTGGAAAAATTCTCAAATACATCCAAAATTACACTTGAACACCGTGCGACTAAAATTAATTCATTTTTCTACCTATTTCTCAAGAACTATTTGTTACACATAAAAATAAATTATACCATTGTGCTGGAAAGTTTGTTTTCTACAATACGGTATAATTCTTAATTTTCCAAAGTGTATCTGAAGGAAGTTACGGCGGTGTAAAGTCAAATGGACATATTGCCAATTTGACAGCTATTATGCGCACTTGCGATTACACAGGAATATACTACTGTGTAGAGAATTTTGTGTTCTACAAGAAAATGTATAATTTATACCCACAAATGATACAAAAAACGTGTAAAATTGGCAAAATTCTCAAATACATCCAAAATTACACTTGAACACCGGTTGACTACAATTTATTGATTTTTATACCCATTTCTCAGGAACTGTTTGTCATACATTAAAATTAATTATACCATCGTGCTAGAAATTTTGTTTCCTACAGTACGGTATAATTATTAATTTTCCAAAGTGTATCTGAAGGAAGTTACGGCGGTGTAAAGTCAAATTGTCATGTTGCACATTTGACAGCTATTATGCGCACTTGCGATTACACATGAATATACACTGATTTAATTTCACTGAAGTCCAATCATAATTTACGCACTTGCGATTACACAGGAATATACTACTGTGTAGATAATTTTGTGTTCTACAAGATAAGCTATAATTTATACCCACAAATGATACAAAAAACGTGTAAAATTGGCAAAATTCTCAAATACATCCAAAATTTCACTTGAACACCGGCCGAATAAAATTAATTAATTTTTCTACTATTTCTCAGTAACTATTTGTTAAACATAAAAATAAATTATACCATCGTGCTAGAAATCTTGTTTTCTACAACACGGTATTATTCTTAATTTTCCAAAGTGTATCTGAATTTTCCAAAGTGTATCTGAAGTGTTATGAATTGCTCCGCACAACGGGCGGGTTTTAATGCTATATATATATATATATACATAAAGAAGAAATTATCTGTCTGTCTGTGTATGTATGCTTGAATATGAGGTGACATAATTGCGCTGGTTCATGGTTCGCTGGTTCAATGATCAGGGGCTTCAAACGCAAACGAAGCGATGGCTCATTTTTATGAAATAAAAATGTCCCGCGGGCAGCAATAAAACGTTCAATTTCACCGTATAGAATGAATTCATATACAAAACTAATGGATTTGACTTCAAGAACCAGAACGGATGGTGTTCGAGTTCTGAATTATTCCTCACGTCGGGCGGGTTTAAATATGAGGCGGGATGAGTGAAAATATTTTGTCGAAATAAAATTAAAAATAATGAAATTTAGACCTTTTAATTGATTAATGTTTTCATGAGTTTGCCTTATTTATTTTTAATTTGCAATATTTTTATGAATTGCTCCGCACAACGGGCGGGTTTTAATGCCATATATATACATAAAGAAGAAATTATCTGTCTGTCTGTGTATGTATGCTTGAATATTAGGTGACATAATTGCGCTGGTTCATGGTTCGCTGGTTCAATGATCAGGGGCTTCAAACGCAAACGAAGCGATGGCTCATTTTTATTAAATAAAAATGTCCCGCGGGCAGCAATAAAACGTTCAATTTCACCGTATAGAATGAATTCATATACAAAACTAATGGATTCGACTTCAAGAACCAGAACGGATGGTTTTCGAGTTCTGAATTTTTCCTCACGTCGGGCGGGTTTAAATATGAGGCGGGTTGAGTGAAAATATTTTGTCAAAATAAAATTAAAAATAATGAAATTTAGACCTTTTAATTGATTAAGGTTTTCATGACTTTGCCTTATTTATTTTTAATTTGCAATTTTTTTATTAATTGCTCCGCACAACGGGCGGGTTTTAATGCTTGTTGTTGTTTTAATGCTATATCTATATATATAAAAGAGATCCTCTGTGTATCTGTGTGTGTGTCTGTCTGTGTGTCTGTTCGACCCTCCTTGGTCCATTTTCTATCAGCTATTATTCGGCCACCACTCAGCCTACCCGCTAACAATTTATACCATCACGTTGGAAATTTTCTTGTCTACACTTTAGATTAAATTTTAAATTTCAAAAATGAAATCAAAAAAAGTTATAGCGGTGAAAAGACAAAATGAACCCTGAAAAATGCGAAAATTGTGGTCAATGCTCTGCCATCTACTCCTCATAAACCAGAAATGGTACAGCCAAACAGATTATACCACTGTGTAGAGAATTTTCTGTTCTACAAGATAGGTTATAATTCATATCCAAAAATAGAACATAAAAGATGTAAACATGACAAAATTTCAATCTATATTCAAAATTATATTTATACTCCACGCGTCCGATTTTCTATACTTTTTTCTCTATGTATCAAAAACTAATTATCACACGACTAAATAAATAATACCATCATGCTGGGAATTTTGTTTGCTACAACACGGTATAATGTTTAATTTTCCAAAGTGTATTAAAAAAAGTTACGGCGGTGTGAAGTCAAAATGACAAAGTCAAAAATGCAAAATTAGCACTGGAAACCGTGAATGTTTTGGTAAATATTCCCCTATCTATTCCTCATAAACCAGCAATGGTACAGCTATAAAAATTATACTATTGTGTAGATAATTTTGTGTTCTACAAGAAAAGTTATAATTTATACCCACAAATGATACAAAATGTGTAAAATTGGCAAAATTGTCAAATACATCCAAAATTACACTTGATCACCGGGCGCCTAAATTAATTCATTTTTCTACCTATTTCTCAGGAACTATTTGTCACACATTAAAATAAATCATATCATCGTGCTGAAAATTGTATTTTTTTAAATGCGGTATAATTCTTAATTTTCCAAAGTGTATCTGAAGGAAGTGACGGCGGTGTAAAGTCAAAAGGACATATTGCCAATTTGACAGCTATTATGCGCACTTGCGATTACACAGGAATATACTACTGTGTAGAGAATTTTGTGTTCTACAAGAAAAGGTGTAATTTATACCCACAAATGATACAAAAAACGTGTAAAATTGGCAAAATTCTCAAATACATCCAAAATTACACTTGAACACCGGGTGACTACAATTTATTCATTTTTATACCCATTTCTCAAAAACTATTTGTCATACATTAAAATTAATTATACCATCGTGCTAGAAATTTTGTTTCCTACAGTACGGTATAATTATTAATTTTCCAAAGTGTATCTGAAGGAAGTTACGCCGGTGTAAAGTCAAAAGGACATATTGCCAATTTGACAGCTATTATGCGCACTTGCGATTACACAGGAATATACTACTGTGTAGAGAATTTTGTGTTCTACAAGAAAAGCTATAATTTATACCCACAAATGATACAAAAAACGTGTAAAATTGGCAAAATTCTCAAATACATCCAAAATTACACTTGAACACCGGGCGACTAAAATTAATTCATTTTTCTACTATTTCTCAGTAACTATTTGTTACACATAAAAATAAATCATACCATCGTTCTAGAAACCTTTTCTTCTACAATACGGTATAATTTGTAATTTTCCAAAGGGTATCTGAAGGAAGTTACGGCGGTGTAAAGTCAAAAGGACATATTGCCAATTTGACAGCTATTATGCGCACTTGCGATTACACAGGAATATACACCGATTAAATTTCACTGAAGCCCAATCACAATTAAGAATGCATCATATTATCTCCAAGCATGGATGGTGTGGTTTTATTGCGTACAGTTTAATTAATGCTACACTCTACTGAATATAAAGGCTTTATTGTCCTCAATAACGTTCCGCACGACTGGCGGGTAAAATGCTATTGGGAACAAAGTAAACTACTGAATTTAACTGTGTAATTTAATTGGTTTAATTTCAAGTTGCATAAGCATAAGTTGCATAACGATATGGGTTGCAATATCATGTAATGCCAACTTATGCTGTTTTAGCGGAAGCATTAACCTGGAATTATAGAGATGACAGAAGGTTGCATTGTTTTGATAGTGTTGTGGAAAAACATGTTTTCTAAATTGAAACATAAATTTCACATTTAGACTTTTAGATTAGCTATAACTTTCCTGTGGGTTTGTTTTTCTTTTTCAATTTGCACTAATTTTTTTATGAATTGAATATTAATTATATTTTATGAACTGTTCCGCACGACGGGCGAATTAAATGTATCTATAAAGAGTGGGTTTAAATGATAGCGAGGTATATGATATTTTGCTAGCAGTAAATATTCTAGCGATAAAAGTAGAATAGCTCTTAAGCAAATGATTTTGGAGAATGATGTGAACCTTTAAATATATTTTGCGATCTGATGATATATGTATTAGGAATAATACGTAGCAGAATATAGATTGCATAATATAATATCGGCTGTAATATCAAGGGCTGCATTATCGATGTAATCCAAAAAATAACAACTGTATGAATATGATGCATTAGTGGAAGCATTAACCGGGAATTATGAGATAATATGATAATGGTGTAAAATTATATCGCATTATGCAACAAATGTGAATTTAGCTACCTTACAGTTTGGTCCCGATACTATATTGGCGGGTTGAGAGAAAAGTATTGGTGGGCCGCGTGTTTGGGACCCCTGGGGTAGATAATCTCAGTCTTCTGATTAAAAATTATGATCGCATCAGTATATTTTGTGATCACAAACTAATAAGTTAAATCACCTCAGACTAGGCTGAGAGCGGTCAAGATTGAATGGTTGGGTTGGGTTGGGTAGGTTTGACTCAGGTTATATTGGGTTTTAATGATAGCGGAAAATATATAAATTTTAACAATAAATATTATAGCGGTAAAAGTGAAATAGTACTTAAGCAAATGATATTGGGGAATGATGTTAAGTAATAAATATAGTTTGGAAACAGTCTGATGAAAAGATTTCATCATCTTTCATTGTTTGTTTCGTGTTTGTGTTCTGAATTATACCACACGACGGGCAGATTTATATATCAGGCGGGTTGAGGGATAATATTTGTCAAAATAAGAACAAAAATATTCACATTTAGACTTTTCTATTGGTTAAGATATTTATTGGTTACATTTTTTGCTTTTCGATTTGTATTCATTATATTTTATGGATTTGATATGAATTTTATTGTATGAATTGTTCCGCACGACGGGTGGGTTTAAAAAAGTGTTTTTAGATCATTTTTTCAAATGGTTCATTTAAAAAAAGGTTTTTTTTTTTTAAATAAAAATGTTCCGCGGGCAGCAACTATAGACAATAGAACGTTCAATTTACCCTGTAGAATTAATCCATACACAAAACCAATGGATTTGACTTCAAGATGCAGAACGGATCGTGTTCGAGTTCTGAATTATTCAGCACGACGGGCGGGTTTAAAAATGACTCAGGCGGACTGAGGGGAAATATTGTGTCGAAATAAAAATAATTAAACTTATAATTTTCAATTGATTAATATTTTTATGAGTGTACCCTATTTCATTTTTATTTTTCCATATTTTTTATGAATTGAATATGAATTTCATGTTATGAATTGCTCCGCACAACTGGCGGGTTTTAATGCTATATATATACATAAAGAAGAAATTATCTGTCTGTCTGAGGTGACATAATTGCGCTGGCTCATGGTTCGCTGGTTCAATTATCAGGGGCTTCAAACGCAAACGAAGCGATGGCTCATTTTTATGAAATAAAAATGTCCCGCGGGCAGCAATAAAACGTTCAATTTCACCGTATAGAATGAATTCATATACAAAACTAATGGATTTGACTTCAAGAACCAGAACGGATGGTGTTCGAGTTCTGAATTTTTCCTCACGTCGGGCGGGTTTAAATATGTGGCGGGTTGAGTGAAAATATTTTGTCAAAATAAAATTAAAAATAATGAAATTTAGACTTTTTAATTGATTAAGGTCTTCATGATTTTGCCTTATTTATTTTTAATTTGCAATATTTTTATGAATTGTTCCGCACAACGGGCGGGTTTTAATGCGGTTTTAATGCTATATATATATACATAAAGGAGAAATTATCTGTCTGTCTGTGTATGTATGCTTGAATATGAGGTGACATAATTGCGCTGGTTCATGGTTCGCTGGTTCAATGATCAGGGGCTTCAAACGCAAACGAAGCGATGGCTCATTTTTATGAAATAAAAATGTCCCGCGGGCAGCAATAAAACGTTCAATTTCACCGTGTAGAATGAATTCATATACAAAACTAATGGATTTGACTTCAAGAACCAGAACGGATGGTGTTCGAGTTCTGAATTATTCCGCACGTCGGCCGGGTTTAAATATGAGGCGGGCTGAGTGAAAATATTTTGTCAAAATGTAAATTAAAAATAATGAAATTTAGACTTTTTAATTGATTAAGGTTTTTATGAGTTTGCCTTATTTATTTTTAATTTGCAATATTTTTATGAATTCTTCCGCACAACGGGCGGGTTTTAATGCTAGTATATATATAAAAGAGATCCTCTGTGTGTGTGTGTGTCTGTGTGTCTGTTCAAGCCTCCTTGGTCCCTTTTCTATCAGCTATTATTTGGCCACCACTTGGCCTACTCGCTCAAAATTTATACCATCACGTTGGAAATTTTCTTGTCTACACTTCAAATTAAATTTTAAATTTCAAAAATGAAATCAAAAAAAATTATAGCGGTGAAAAGACAAAATGAACCCTGAAAAATGCGAAACTTTTGGTCAATTTTCTGAAAACTACTCCTCCTAAACCAGCAGTGGTACAACTATAAAAATTATACCACTGTGTAGAACATTTTCTGTTCTACTCAACGAATTAAAATTTCTACCCAAAAATTGAATTTGAAACATGTAAAATGCAAGAAAAATCAATCTACATTCAAAATTAAATTTAAAGTCCACGCGTCCGATTTTCTATACTTTTTTCTCTATTTCTCAAAAACTAATGATCACACATCTAAATAAATGATACCATCATGCTGGGAATTTTTTTTGCTACAGCACGGTATAAATTTTGATTTTCCAAAGTGTATTAAACAGAAGTTACGGCGGTGTGAAGTGTAAATGACAAAAAAGCAAAAAGGCAAAATTAGCACAAAAAACGTGAATATTTTGGTCAATATTCCGCTATCTATTCCTCATAAACCAGCAATGGTACATCTATAAAAATTATACTATTCTGTAGATAATTTTGTGTCCTACAAGAAAAGTTATAATTCATACCCACAAATGATACAAAAAACGTGTACAATTGGCAAAATTCTCAAATACATACAAAATTACACTTGAACACCGGGTGATTAAAATTAATTCATTTTTCTACCCATTTCTCAGGAACTATTTGTCACACATTACAATAAATTATACCATCGTGCTAGAAATTTTGTTTTCTACAATACGGTATAATTGTAATTTTCCAAAGTGTATCTAAAGGAAGTTACGGCGGTGTAAAGTCAAAAGGACATATTGCCAATTTGACAGCTATTATGCGCACTTGCGATTACACAGGAATATACTACTGTGTAGATAATTTTGTGTTCTACAAGATAAGTTATAATTTATACCCACAAATGATACAAAACACGTGTAAAATTGGCAAAATTCGCAAATACATCCAAAATTACACTTGAACACCGGGTGACTAAAATTAATTCATTTTTCTACCTATTTCTCAAAAACTAATTGTCACAAATTAAAATGAATTATACCATAGTGCTAGAGATTTTGTTTTCTACAATACGGTATAATTTTTAATTTTCCAAAATGTATCTAAAGGAAGTTACGGCGGTGTAAAGTCAAAATGTCATGTTGCCAATTTGACAGCTATTATGCGCACTTGCGATTACACAGGAATATACACTGATTTAATTTCACTGAAGTCCAATCACAATTTACGCACTTGCGATTACACAAGAATATACTACTGTGTAGAGAATTTTGTGTTCTACAATATAAGTTATAATTTATACCCACAAATGATACAGAAAACGTGTAAAATTGGCAAAATTCTCAATTACATCCAAAATTACAATTGAACACCGGGCGACTAAAATATATTCATTTTTCTACTATTTCTCAGTATATATTTGTTACACATAAAAATAAATTATACCATCGTGCTAGAAATCTTGTTTTCTACAATACGGTACAATTTGTAATTTTCCAAAGTATATCTGAAGTAAGTTACGGCGGTGTAAAGTCAAAAGGACATATTGCCAAATTGACAGCTATTATGCGCACTTGCGATTACACAGAAATATACTACTGTGTAGATAATTTGTGTTCTACAAGATGAGTTATAATTTATACCCACAAATGATACAAAAAACGTGTAAAATTGGCAAAATTCTCAAATACATCTTACACTTACACATAAAATTACACTTGAACACCGGGCGACTAAAAATATTTAATTTTTCTACTATTTCTCAGTAACTATTCGTTATACGTGAAAATAAATTATACCATCGTGCTAGAAATTTTGTTTTTCTACAATACGGTATAATTTGTAATTTGCCAAAGTGTATCTGAAGGAAGTTACGGCGGTGTAAAGTCAAAATGTCATGTTGCCAATTTGACAGCTATTATTACTTGCGATTACACATGAATATACACTGATATAATTTCACTGAAGTCCAATCATATATTATCCGATATATTTATTAGGAATAATACGTAGCAGAATATAGATTGCATAATATAATATCGGCTGTGATATCAAGGGCTGTAATATCGGTGTAATCCAAAAAATAACAACTGTATGAATATGATGCGTTAGTGGAAGCATTAACCGGGAATTATGAGATAATATGATAATGGTGTATAATTATATCGCATTAGGTAACAAATGTTAATTTAGCTGCCTTACAGTTTGGTCCCGATACAGTTTGGTTCCGTGGGCAGCAACTATAGACAATAGAACGTTCAATTTCCCCTGTAGAATTAATCCATACGCAAAACCAATGGATTTGACTTCAAATATGATTTTCATTGTATGAATTGTTCCGCACGACGGGCGGGTCTAAAAAAAGTGTTTCCATTTTTTAGTTCATTTTTTATAATGTTTCATATAAAACAAGGTATTTTTTTAAATAAAAAGGCTCCGCGGGCAGCAACTATAGACAATAGAACGTTCAATTTCCCCTGTAGAATTAATACATACACAAAACCAATCGATTTGACTTCAAGATCCAGAACGGATCGTGTTCGAGCTCTGATTTATTCAGCACGACGGGCGGGTTTAAAAATGACTCAGGCGGACTGAGGGGAAATATTTTGTCGAAATAAAAATAATTAAACTTAAAATTTTCAATTGATTATTATTTCTATGAGTTTACCCTAATTCATTTTTAATTTTCCATTTTTTTATGAATTGAATATGAATTTCATGTTATGAATTGCTCCGCACAACGGGCGGGTTTTAATGCTATATATATACATAAAGAAGAAATTATCTGTCTGTCTGTGTATGTATGCTCAAATATGAGGTGACATAATTGCGCTGATTCATGGTTCGCTGGTTCAATGATCAGGGGCTTCAAACGCAAACGAAGCGATGGCTCATTTTTATGAAATAAAAATGTCCCGCGGGCAGCAATAAAACGTTCAATTTCACCGTGTAGAATAAATTCATATACAATACTAATGGATTTGACTTCATGAACCAGAACGGATGGTGTTCGAGTTCTGAATTATTCCGCACGTCGGCCGGATTTAAATATGAGGGGAGCTGAGTGAAAATATTTTGTCAAAATAAAATTAAAAATAATGAAATTTAGATTTTTTAATTTATTAAGGTTTTTATGAGCTTGCCTTATTTATTTTTAATTTGCAATATTTTTATGAATTGTTCCGCACAACGGGCGGGTTTTAATGCTAGTATATATATAAAAGAGATCCTCTGTGTGTGTGTGTGTGTGTCTGTGTGTCTGTCCCACCCTCTTTGGTCCATTTTTCTGCAAGCTGCTAATCGGTAACCACTAGGTGTAACCGCTAACAATTTATAAAATTACGTTGGAAATTTTGTTGTCTACACGTTAGGTTAAATGTAAAATTTTAAAAATGAAACCAAAAAAAATTATAGCGGCGAAAAGACAAAATGAACCCTGAAAAATTCGAAAATTTTGGTAAATCTTCTGCCATCGAGTTAATCCTAAACTAGAAATGGTCTAGCAATACAGATTATGTCACTGTGTAGATAATTTTCTGTTCTACAAGATAGATTATAATTCATATCCAAAAATTAAATATAAGTTAAAAGGACAAAATTTCAATCTACGTTCATAATTTCATTTTAACTTCGTGCGACCGATTTTCTTTACATTTTTCTCTATTTCTCAAAAACTAATTATCACACATCTAAACAAGTAATACCATTATTATTATTATTATTATTATTATTATTATTAATTACAGGCAAATCCAGTAGCATGGGAAGAGTACAAGCACTATTACCACCCTAAGCTGGCCCCATGTACCGGAAGCGCCCAAAAGATTCAGAGAGAAAGAGACTTCGAAAATAAAAAAGTCTAGAAATAGAGTTGGAAAGAAAATAATAAATAAATAACAATAAATAAGAAACCATCATCCGATAACAATCCATAATGTCACTCCGCCCACGTTCCTCAATAGATAATAACAATCAACAATAAATATGTGAATCAGTAAATAACAACCATCAATAAATAACAATAAATATTAATAAATAAGTAATAAATAACAATCAAGAACAATAAATATGATTCAATAAGAAACATCCAACAATAAATATAAATATCATTCAATAAGTAACAACAACACAAATAAATATGATTCAATAAACAACAACACCAATAAATATGATTCAATAAACAACAACAATAAATCTGATTCAATAAACAACAACAACAATAAATATGATTCAATAAACAACAACAATAATAAATATGATTCAATAAACAGCAACAACAATAAATATGATTCAATAAACAACAACAGCCAACACTGGGTAAAAGTATAATTTAATAAATAACAACAACCAATAATAAATATGTGGCAAATATATTCAAGCCAAAAACACCAAAAATACGGAACATTCCCCTCACACTTCAAACACCCACACCAAAAATACCAAAATCCCTGTTTAATCGATAAATTCAAGACAGTTTAAATTACACTACATATAAATCAATAACTCTCGTGATAAACATCACAACGGCACCTCGCAGAAATTACAACAACACTCCCCCCAGATAACATACCGGATGTTATCTTTCATTTAATCGCAACCGTATCGTTGAGGAGGTCTTCTCACACGTTCAGACCTTCTCAATGGTTGTAGATCATCATTATTGTCCCTTTCACGTTCAACGACAATTCTCAGGTCATCTTCTTCGGCTGTTTTAGGAAAATTGTCCTCATCTGATATCCTCGGTCGCAGATCACGAATGTGCCTAGGCATACCATTCACTTCAACAGCATTTTGCGACATAATCTTGGTGACCATTCCTTTCTCGTATCGCTCATGACAACGCACACCAGGCGGTCGCACCCACACACTATCACCAACTTCATAACAACACGATATGTCTCCTCTATCAGCTGGGGCTACGTCACGCCGATCTACACCTCTAATCCTCATCTCGTAGTTATACAACCGTTCAGCCGGTGAGGATGTCGAATCTGCCGGCTCCATGGGTGTCACGTTGTATATGTAAACAGCCTCTGGAATGGAACAACCCTTCCTGGCTGCTACCGTTTTCACAGTACGATGACATCGTTCAGTGATACCGTTGCCCGAAGGCCGGTATGCGCATCTGAAGTGCAAAAGTATGTTCCAATCAGAAACAAACGACCGGAACTCTCGACTCCGGAAAGCTGTATCATTATCTAATAACAATTGTTCCGGTGCGCCACGCTAAAAAAAGATAGCCTCCAATTGTTGTCTCACACACGTCGAGTCCTGCCGCCTCAGGCACCGCCATATGCTGTATCTCGAAGGACCGTGATCAATCACCGTCAAATAATGTTGTCCTCCATAGTGTGTTATATCAACTCCCAGTCGCTGCCACGTTTTCTCCACGCTGAGCTTACCTGCCCTCCACTTCACTGGTGCAGGATCTATTGATTTGCAGGTCTGACACTGGGAGACAACTTGAGCCACTTGCCTGCGATTGGCGGCCAACTTTGCTCACCTCACAAAATAGTAAGTACGGCGAACGCCGGGATGAACTGTTTCGTGATGAATTCTTGACACATCAGACAATACATCATTCCCGGCACAAGCAGCTGTAACAGGCAAACACGTTTGTAATGGTGCGCGTTCGTTGTTATTGTTGCGAAGCCATGATTGTGGAACTCTACTCAAAATATCGGCTCTATTGTCTGCCGACTTTACCAAATGTACAAGCACCGATAAACCATATTCTTCCACAATTGATTGGAACGTTGAAATCCGCCTCCGAATCAGTAGCTCCCCTGACGCTTTGGTTCGCAGTCTGGCTTTCCCTGACACAGCATCATTAAGCCAGTGGTACACCGAACTCGAATCAGTCATAAGGTGAATCCTTTTCATCTGCCAGGCAACTGCTAAGCTCATACCTTTTAGCGCAGCGTCTAATTCGGCCATGTTAATATGGGCGTCCTGGTTCTGACGCAGCCAAGAAAAATCTTCAATTATGTCGCCATCAACCTCAAGAGCGACACCAAGCGCTAACGAACTGGCATCCACCCAGAGAGTAGCTTCATAATTTTTCACTTGCCAGCTGCCTTTGGCTGGATCGTTACTCCTCGATCGCTCATACAGATCATCCACTAACGATCTTACACTAGCGTCTTCAACTTCTTCATACCATGTAGTGGTGACCGCCGTGGCTCGACGTTTTATGTAGGAACACGCTGGTCGAAGGAAACCACATACCGGGAGGTGACTGGTTACTCTTCCACACCAGGAAAACAATGAGCGCCTAGTAAGTTTTGTTGGCACCTCGGGAATCTGTTGATCTCTTCTCCACATTACTACCCCGTCTTCTCTGCCAACGCGTACACCTAATACTTTGGCACCGTCGTAAATGCGCACAGATGGCTTGCGAACCAAACCAGTACCTTCGTAAGTGATCCACTACAGTAGTTGGCGACACAATGCTTTCATCCACAAGTATGTCATCAACATAGGGAGAAGTACCTCTGTAAATATCGTCTCTCATCTTCAACACAGCCGCCAAAACAGTTTTCATTACCATTGGAGCAATTGAAAGACCAAAACCTAGTCTCGTCAAGCAAAATCTTTGACCGCGATGCATTACTGTCTGGTAGGACCACAATGAACTATCAACTCTCAATTGAAGATATGCGTCCTTCAGGTCGACCAGCGAAACCCTGTCTCCACGTCATCTCCAATCCCTCAATTTTTCCGAGCACACATCAGCATCGGCCGTATGAGCGTCAAGATGCTGGTTCAGCTCCCTGTAATCCATTACAGGACGCACCTTTTCTCCATTTCTTTGCTGGACGGCCATCATGGGAATGAGTCCTTTGGCCGGACCAAGAACAGATTCGTCGAACGGTTTTAGCCAGCCGAGACTTATCCACCGTTCAACCTCACGATCATATTTATATTTGGCCGCATCAGGTATTCTGTACTGAGAAATCTTGTTGTTCAAAATATTAGGTCCCTCTCCATCTGCCCATTTCCAGCTAACGGTCCATGATCGATCGCCGTCGTCATAGAGCACCTGAAAATCTTTTTCGTCTAACTTAATCTCAGCCAGTTCTTTGTCATGAATGGCAGCTGTCAAACACACACATTGAGATTGGCCACCAAGAACCACTTCTCCACGAGATGACACAGACACTCCTCCCAGCAACTTAATTCCATTCATGCCAAGGATTATGTCAAACCCGATAGGATGGAATTCAACGACCAACACTTCCACTCGTGCTGATTGTCCTCCGTCCAACTGCATAAGCACATAACCAACACCAGAATATTTTGTAGTCTCTCCACTCACTGTTACGAAACTCACATTTCTTTTGCTCCAATGAAAACAACAAGTAGCACAGGCGATGCTGATAGAACACCCAGTGTCCACCAACACATTTCTGCACACACCGTCGACGACTAGTTGGACACTGGGAAGCGCCTCATTCATTGACGAGAAGAGACCGGCGCTGACGTCTCTCCCCCCTTCGCGTTTCCCTGTTCCGGACACCTTACAGCGATGTGGCCTTGTTTGCCGCACTTGTAGCGCACAATGGGCTGTCTGTCTTTATTACACATTCTAGACACGTGTCCCATCTTGCCACAGTTGAAACAGCGCACTGGCTGATTCTCCCTTGACAAAGTTCGGCCACCTGCGCACATAGCACTGCTCGATTCCGCCAGTCTCCGTTCATCAGACAGAATCACGCGTGCACGCTCCAGCACTTGCTCCAGTGGCATATCGTCCAACTTGGTGCTGGCGCGCAGGATATGCCTCACACTCTCCGGAAGACCACTTATGAACGCGCATTTGAGTGGAAGGTCACCTGTAATGCCGCACCTGCCGGCCAATTTTTCAACATCCGCCAAATAAACATCCGCAGATTCTCCACCCATCAATGTGCGCGACATGAGTGCCTCATATGAGGAGAAAGGATCTGCTCCGAAGGCTCGAACCAATGCATCGCTGACTTTACTTACGTCAAGTTGACCACCATCGGAAAGCCGGTCTACTACAGCGTAGGCGTCTCCAGATAATCTCATCTGTATGACGGTAGCAACATCTGCGACCTTTCGAAGTCTGCACATCTTCTTTACCTTGCATAGCCAGTCAGTGACGTCACCTTTCCCGCCAAATTCTGGAATTGATCGCAGATCTAATTCCTTCTCGACAATCCGCGAGTCATCCTCAACTTTAGTCATGATGCCGAAATAGCTTGTGGCAAATATATTCAAGCCAAAAACACCAAAAATACGGAACAATCCCCTCACACTTCAAACACCCACACCAAAAATACCAAAATCCCTGTTTAATCGATAAATTCAAGACAGTTTAAATTACACTACATAGAAATCAATAACTCTCGTGATAAACATCACAACGGCACCTCGCAGAAATTACAACAACAAAATAGTAATAAATAGAGAGTAAAATAAGAATAAATATAAATAAATAGAAAATAAATAACAATAAGCATGAATAAATAACAATAAATATGAATAAATATACAATTAATAAGACTCAACAGTCAATTCCGCTCTTTCATTTAATTTGGCCTTGAATTTCTTCAAATTGTTCTGCGAGAAAGCCTCCTCCTTCAACGTGTTCCAAGTAGACACAGTAGCCGGAAGAAAGCAACATTGGAATCATGCTAGGAATTTTGTCATCCACAAAACGGTAAGATTTTCAATTTTGCAAAGTGTATGGAAAAAAAGTTACGGCGGTGTGAAGTCAAAAAGACAAAATTAGCACTGAAAAAAACGCGAATATTTTGGTCAATATTCCGCTATATTTTCCTCATAAACCAGCAAAGCCACAGCTATAAAAATTATACTAATGTGTAGAAAATTTTGTGTTATACAGGATAAGCTATAATTTATACTCACAAATGATACAAAAAACGTGTAAAATTGGCAAAATTTTCAAATACATCCAACATTTCACTTGAACACCGGGCGACTAAAATTTATTCATTTTTATACCTATTTCTCAGCAACTATTTGTTACACATAAAAATAAATTATACCATCGTGCTAGAAATCCTGTTTTCTACAATACGGTATAATTTGTAATTTTCCAAAGTTTATCTGAAGGAAGTTACGGCGGTGAAAAGTCAAAAGGACATATTGCCAATTTGACAGCTATTATGCGCACTTGCGATTACACAGGAATATACACTGATTAAATTTCACTGAAGCCCAATCACAATTAGGAATGCATCATATTAGCTCCAAGCATGGATGTTGTGGTTTTATTAATGCTACACTATACTGAATGGAAAGGCTTATTGTCCTCAATATTTACACATGTATTGTTCCGCAAGGTTAACCACAACACATGTATTGTTCCGCAAGGTATTGCGCAAGGTTTAATTAATGCTACACTATACTGAATGGAAAGGCTTATTGCCCTCAATATTTACACATGTATTGTTCCGCACGACGGGCGGGTAAATTGCTACTGGGAACAAGGTAAACTACTGAATTTTACTGTGTAATTTATTTGATTTAAATTCAAGTTGCATAAGCTTAAGTTACATAAGGATATGGGTTGTAATATCATGCAATGCCAACTATATGCATATGCTGTTTTAGCGGAAGCATTAATCTGGAATTATTGAGATGACAGAAAGTTTCATTGTTTTGACAGTGCTTCTGAATTACTACACACGAAGGACGGGTGTGAATTTGAGCAGTATTGAGGGAAAACTCAGCTGCACCCTTCGTACGCATCCTTCTTTCCTTGTTTAGCACTCTGCCCACCCAGCCAGCCACCGTTGCAGAATCCGTGCGAATCTCGATCTCTACCAACTGCCACTTCACCGCCAGGTTCACGCCTTTCACCACCGCCTTCAATTCCGCTACGTCTATATGGTGCACATCGTCCTTCTTTCGTTGCCAGGTCGCGTATTCAGCACCTTCTCCATCGATCTCGACCGCTACTCCGATTGCCAGGTGACTCGCGTCACACCATACAACTCCCCGCCTTGTATTAGACACATGCCATCTACCACCCACTGCGTCATTTTTCTGCACTCTCTCTACCATGTCAAGCGTCACTTGCAACACGTCCTCAGTAACCATTGCATCCCAGTCCACTCCATCAGCTCGGCGCTTTATGTGGCTGAACGCGATCCTCAGCCACCTGGCCACAGGGTAGTGTCCGATCGACTTCCCGCACAAAGAAAACAGCTGACGCTTGGTCAGTTGTTCGGTAACATCTGGAATACTGTTGCCTTTGCGGAACAACATACGACCACTATTATCTTTCTGCAGTTTGAGACCCAGAACGGCACTTTCCTCTATTGATACCGGCTCTTTTGCTTCTAGGCCATATTTACTCAGATGAGCGACAACATCTCTGCTGGACACAACCGATTCGCGTACTATAATATCATCTATGTATGAGTCCATGCCTTTGTCGATGACTTCAGATTGGCTCAATACTGTACGCACGATACGCGTGATCACTCTGGGTGCCGAGCACAGTCCAAATCCCATCCGTGTCAAACAGTACACCTTACCGTTATATTTGACAAGCTGATGTTTCCACAATTTTGGCACCACATGTACCTGAAGGTAGGCAGCCTTCAGATCAACCAGGGAGGCGGGCCCATCAATGCGTCTCCACTCTATCAATTTCTCGCCACAAACATCTACGTAGTCATCGCCCATATGTCTGCTCACAGACTCGTTCAGTTCTCGAAAATCGAGCACTTGGAGCACCTTGTTTTTTGTTGGCTGAACCACCGCTAGCAGTGGCAGCACACCCTTGCAATTTGGAATTATTCCAAGGAACAAGAATTGCTTCTGTGATCCAACGCTGTACCTCTGCATCAAATTCATCGCAAATATCATCTGTCACCGTCTGTTCATAACATCCGACTGTTCTTGACAACATAGGCTCGTCTCCTGTCACTATCCACTCGATCTCCCACTTATTATCAACTTCCTCACACTGACCACAAGACTCATCACTGCTTGCACTCGCGACACAATTATCTACACCAAATTCCACTTTAGAACCACATACAAAAACACCGCCAAGTTTATCAATAATATTCATCCCAATCACTATGTCTACGTCACACACAATACTGTCAATAACCACAGCACGCACACTCATCTGCTTACCAGACACTTCAATATTAATCCAAGCAGTACCCCGACACTTGAATCTCCGCCCATCGAACGCCGTCATCAAACTACTGCCCTCAATATTTTCCACCAAATTAGAACGCGCAACGGCCCCTGAGCAGCCCGTGTCAACCAAGGCATGCACTGTCTCACCTGACAGTCTCGCTTCGATGATCGGCAGTGTACTTGGCGCCTTCAGTGAGTCGTCGGAGTGACTGCTGACGCACCAGTCACTCCTGCACCGTTTCCCTGCCGGCACTGTCTGGAGATATGTCCTCTTTGTCCGCATGTGTAGCAAATAACGGACTCCCGCCTCGGACAAGCTCGTGACATGTGCGGGCCGCCGCACACGAAGCACCGACCCCTGAATTGCGGACTTCTCCTCTCGCTGTCTGGATGACTACGGTCATGACATGCTGCCTGCGCTGCTGCAGCAGCCGCGACCGGTCCGTCGTTCTTAGTCAGCACACGAGCGTGATTTATTAGCACCGACATTTGCATTGTGTGCACGTTCTCCATTCTCTGCAAACTCTATCTGATATGTCTGGGGAAGCCATTCACAAATTGCAGTCGGCAAATATTTTCCAGTACTTCTCCGTGAAAATTATCCAACCCAGCAAGTCGTCGGATCTCGGTGGCGAAAACATGCACTTATTCACCTTGCCACCTCTTTTCGGACAGCTTACCAAATGCATCAAACGAATCATCACTGTATGATGTTTTCAGGACACTCTCAATCTTCTCAGCACTCTCCTGATCACACTCGTCCATCTCCAAGAACAACGCCAGAGCATCACCTTCGAGATGCAGAGAAATAAAGCTGGCCACATCTTCCACCTTCTCCAGTCTGGCTACGAGTCTGATTGAACGACCGCATTGCACAATCGTTGTTCATCGCTGACATGGTGCTGTAGGCCGGTTAGCTTGTAATGAAATCTATTGTATTGTAAGGATACTGTAAGGATAAATCACGAAGGCACAAGAAACAACAATATGGTTTCACAATACATCTGCACGCCAGTGCAGACAAGTCACACAATACTCCCCCGAAAACCACTTCACATTAAACGCAGTAACACCCACACGACACCGTATCATGCACCACACTCCCGATTCATGATCATATCGCTCCGCAATACGTATACACACAGACATACATACACATACATACACACACACACACTACACGCGCCACATCCTTGACCAAACCAGGCAGTTGCATTTCACATATCGGTGCACCCGTACAACATTGACGCAGGGGGCGCAACTACTTGAAACCGCATCGCCCGCACTGCCTAGTGCACTGCCACGTGCAGGCTCGCTCAAAACTACAATACTCGCATATACACAAATAATGTACAACGAAAGATACATAAATTTTTATATATACACAACACAAAACCACATTTGTGGTTATTATTATAATAATATACAAATATATAAACTCAAAATTTTTATGGGTTTACTCTTTTCTATATTAATTCATATTTATTTTCTCTTATGAATTGAATATAAAATTAATAGTATGAATTGTTCCGCACGACGGGCGGGTTTATATGCTAGAATTTTCATTGTTTGTTACGCGTTTGTGTTCTGAATTATTTCGCACGACGGGCAGGTTCAAATATGAGGCGGGCTGATTGTTTGATTGATTATTGAGTTTTTGGGGTGCACCGGCCTCTAGGACCATATGGCACCCCCAGTCTGTTGTTAACTAAATTAAACTAAAACTATGCAAATGAACGTAATGGAGCGATGAAATAAATAAGCGTGAGGGTGAATTATATGAAAATGAAAGTCAGAAGAATAAAAAATCAATAAATAGTTTTAAAGGCAAGAGCCGTAAAAATTCAAAAATGCGGCCCTCAATGACCGCCGATTGCTCTTGTCCCAAAACCTCGTCAATAGTCCGAACGATCCAAGACAACGTTGACGCGCCTCTGAGAATGATGGACATTCCACCAGGATGTGTTGCACGGAGAGACGTGCATTACATGCGCTGCACGTGGGTTCAGGTTGTCCGAGTAGAAGATGGTTATGCGTGTCGTACGTGTGACCCACACCCAGACGACAGAGCGCCACCTCCTCGGACCTCTTCCGGCGATAAGAGCCCATCCAATGTCTGATTTCGGGCTTCACTGCTTTTAGTTTGTTAGTACCACATTCGTCCCAGGAGAGCTGCCAGCGAGAACGGATAAAACGATGTATAATAGGATAAAAGTCCGAATACGGAATGGGAAAGTTAAAATAAAATGAATAAAAGTCTCGTTCAGCAGCTCTTTTTGAGGCTCTGTCAGCTCGCCCGTTGCCCAAAATACCAATATGGGCCGGAATCCAGCAGAACTTAACACGCTTGCCCTGGTGATGGATGATGTCACGAGATAAAAATCCTCTGTACAAGAGGATGTAAGGAGAAAGACGATAATGAAGTTAAAGCACTAAGAGAGTCAGATAAAACTAAAAACAATGAAAAAGAAGATGAGCGAATTAAAACCAGGGCCAGAAGGATAGCGTGAAGTTCAGCCGTGTAAATGGAGGCGCTCGGTGGCAGCGTGCTCGAGCGGCACGCACCTCCACTTACAAACGCACAACCCACACCACTGGCCGACTTAGATCCATCAGTGTACACGGCAGTATATGTATACGGCAGTATACGGCAACGCGTATCCCTGCGTGGTGTACGACATTCAACCAGCTTTTTGCTGACTCCGAAGCCAGATCATATACGATGCTTGCGTAATCGAGACGCGACTTGACTAACGAGCGGTACAGAAGGAGAAGGGACTATCGATCTGCTCCATACCGCATGCGGGAAACAGTCTTCAGCACATTCAGTGCCTTTAGACATGTGGTTCTCAGCTGTGAAATATGGTCGGTGTAGGTCAAGCGCGAGTCCAACGTGACCCCTAAAAATCGAACCGTGCGTTGGAATGAGACAGCACTGCCGTACAATTCCACTTCCATCAGGGCAGGCACCTCGACGGCGGCAGAAGTGTACACCGACCGTTTTGGACGTCGAGAAGCGTAAGCCGTTACGCGTTCCCCAAGTCTCTATTTTATTCACCGCCAGCTGCAGTTGACGCTGGACAGCAACAGTGCTGCGGGAAGAACACCATACGGCGAAGTCGTCCACAAATAGAGACCGTCCAATAGAGGGAGGCAAATGATTGTCAATGTCGTTGTTCATTATGGCATAAAGGGCCACGCTGAGCACACTACCCTGTGGAACGCCTTCTGCCTGATCGAACGAACGAGACAGGGAGTTCTCCACACGCACACAGAATGCGCGGTGCAAAAGGAAATTGTGTACGAGCCTCCCCATGTTGCCTCTGACACCACAGCGATGCAGTTTGCGAAGAATACCATATCGCCATGTGGTGTCATATGCCTTTTCGATGTCAAAGAATATCGCCCCGACGTGTTGACCTCGCGTGAAACTTTTACGTACGCGAGAATCAATGGTCACCAAGTGGTCTAACGTTGAGCGACCCTGGCGAAATCCGCACTGAGCATCATTGAACAGCCGACCGCGTTCCAGATACCATACCAGCCGTCTGCAAACCATTTTCTCAAACAGTTTGCAGAGACTGGAGGTAAGCGATATCGGGCGATAGTCAGACGGGTGATCGCCCGATTTGCCTTGTTTCATGATGGGTATCACGATTACCCGGCCACCCACCTCACTGGCATAAGCCAGTTTGGGGCCGGATTATTCGCCGACATTCCGACCATGCGGGCTGAGTGAAAATATGTTGTCAACATACAATTAAATATAATGAAATATAGACTTTTCAATTGATTAAGATTTTTATGAGTTTACCTCATTTATTTTTTTATTTGCAATATTTTTATGAACTGTTCCGCAAAACGGGCGGGTTTTAATGCTAGTATATATATATATATATATATATATATATATATATATATATATATATATATATATATATATATATATATATATATATATATACATATATATATAACATCAAAACATCAAAATAACATCAAAATTGATGTTCACTCACGCACACGGTATGAGTATAAATATTGTGTAAATGAATCACTCCATCGGGCACAATAAATATATTTTAGTACGAACGTTTTCGCCTAACGGCTTCTAAAACGGGAACTAAAACAACGGGTACTCCTAACGGGTACTAAAATATATCGATTGTGCCCGATGAAGTGATTCATTTACATAATATTTATATATATACTAGCATTAAAACCCGCCCGTTGTGCGGAGGAATTCATAAAATGAAATTCATATTTATAAATATTGATGTTCATATAAAATATTACAAAAAGAAAAAAATGAAAACTCATAAGTGTCTTACTCAATAGAAAATTCCAAATGTGAATATTTGTTATTTATTTTACCATAATATTTTCCCTCAACCCGCCTCATATATAAGCCCACCCATTGTGCGGAATAATTCAGAATACAAACACGTAACAAACAATGAAAATTCTAGCATGTCAACCCGCCCGTCGTGCGGAACAATTGATACTATTTATTTTGTATTCAATTCATATATAAAAGGAATATGAATTAAAAAAGAGTGTAGTAAGCCCATAAATAAGTCTAAATGTCTATATTTTCATACTTATTTTCACAAAATAGTTTGCCTAAACCGCCTCATATTTATACATGCCCGTCGTGCTGAATAATTCAGAACTCAGACACGAAACAATGAAAAATGACTACAGTTTTTCATCATAATGTTTCCAAAATATTTTTATAACTCAACTTATTTTTAAACATACTTGTTTTTAAACACCGTCTAGCATTGAAGCCCGCCAGTTGTGCGGAGCAATTCATAAAATGAAATTCAAATTTAATGCATAAACATATTGCAAATTAAAAAAGAAAACAAATATACTCATTAAAATATTACTCAATTGAAAAGTCCAAATTTAATTATTTATATTTTTATTTTGACAACATATTTTCCTTTAACCCGCCTCATATTGAAACCCGCCCGTCGTGCTCAACAATTCATAAAATAAAATGCATATTCAATCCATAGAATATACTGTATAAAAATTAAATAGCGAAAAATTTAACCTGTAAATACGTTCACCAATATAAACTCTAAATGTGAATATTTTAATTATAAATTTGACAAAATATTATCCCTTAATCCACCTCATATTTACCTACCCGTCGTGCGGAATAATTCAGAACACTAACACGTACGAAACAATGAAAATTTTAGCATGTAAACCCCCCCGTCGTGCGAAACAGTTCATAATATTAAATTTGTATTCAATTAATAAGAGAAAATAAATATGAATTAATCAAGAAAAGAGTAAACCCAAGAAAAATCCTATTTAAACCTGCCCGTCGTGCTGAATAATTCAGAATTCTGACACAACACAATGAAAAATTACTAATTTTTTTATCATAATGTTTTCAAAATATATTTATAACTGAACATCACCATCTAGCATTAAACCCCGCCCTTTGTGCAGAACAATAAATAAAGTAAAATGAATATTGTATTAAGAAAAAATGATTAGAAATTAAAAAAGAAAAAGTAAACCCATCAAAAGTCTTAACCAATAGAAAGTCTAAATTTGAATGTTTTTATTTTAGATGTGGCAAAATATTTTTCCTCGAACTGCTCGTATTTAAACCCGCCCGTCGTACGGAACTATAGATAGAATATAATGAATCAAAAAGCAAAAAGCTTATCCAATAGAAAAATATAAATTTATAAATTCTTGTTTTAATTATTGACGAAGTTTTTTTCCTCAACACTGCTCAAGTTCACACCCATCCTTCGTGTGTAGTAATTCAGAAGTGTAACACTATCAAAACAATTAAACCTTCTGTCATCTCTATAATTCCAGATTTATGCGTCCGCTAAAACAGCATATTCATATAGTTGGCATTGCATGATATTAGAACCTATATGCTTATGCAACTCGAGTAGTTAACTTTGTTCTCAGTAGTATTTTACCCGCCCGTCGGGCGGAACAATTCATGGGTAAATATTGAGGACAATAAAGCCTTTCTATTCAGTATAGTGTAGCATTAATTAAACTGTACCCAATAAAACCACTCCATCCATGCTTGGAGCTAATATGATGCATTCTGAATTGCGATTGGGCTTCAGTGAAATTTAATCGGTGTATATTCCTGTGTAATTGCAAGTGCGCATAATAGCTGTCAAATTGGCAACATGACATTTTGACTTTACACCACCGTAACTTCCTTCAGATACACTTTGGAAAATTACAAATTATACCGTATTGCAGAAAACAAGATTTCTAGCACGATGGTATAATGTATTTTTATGTGTAACAAATAGTTACTGAGAAATAGTAGAAAAATGAATTAATTTTAGTCGCCCGGTGTTCAAGTGTAATTTTGGATGTATTTGAGAATTTTGCCAATTTTACACGTGTTTTGTATCATTTGTGGGTATAAATCATAGCTTATCTTGTAGAACACAAAATTATCTACACAGTAGTATATTCCTGTGTAATCGCAAGTGCGCATAATAGCTGTCAAATCGGCAATATTTCCTATTGAATTTACACCGCCGTAACTTCCTTCAGATACACTTTGGAAAATTACAAATTATATCGTATTGTAGAAAACAAAATTTCTAGCACGATGGTACAATTTATTTTTATATATAACAGAAAGTTACTGAGAAATAGTAGAAAAATGAATTACTTTTAGTCACCCATTGTTCAAGTGTAATTTTGGATGTATTTGAGAATTTTGCCAATTTTACACGTTTTTTGTATCATTTGTGGGTATAAATTATACTTTTTCTTGTAGAACACAAAATTATCTACACAATAGTATAATTTTTATAGCTGTACCATTGCTGGTTTATGAGAAATAGATAGCGGAATATTGACCAAAATATTCACGTTTTTTTGTGCTAATTTTGCATTTTTGACTTTGTGATTTACACTTCACACCGCAGTAACTTTTTTTTAATACACTTTGGAAAATTAAAAAATATACCGTGTTGTAGATAACAAAATTCTCAGCATGATGGTATTACTTATTTAGATGTGTGGTAATCAGTTTTTGAGAAATAAATAAGGAGCAACCTATTTAAATATAATTTTGAATGTAGATTGACCTTTTTCCATTTTACATGTTTTTTATCTAATTTTTGGGTATGAATTATAATTCGTTGAGAAGAACAGAACATTTTCTACACAGTGATATTATTTGTATAGTTGTACCATTGCTGGTTTAGGAGGAGTAGTCTTCAGAAAATTGACCAAAATTTTCGATTTGTTCAGGGTTCATTTTGTCTTTTCACCGCTATAACGTTTTTGTGTTTCATTTTAAAAATTAAAAATTTAACCTACAGTGTAGACAAGAAAATTTACAACATGATGGTATAAATTGTTAGCGGATATGCCAAGTGATGGCCGAGTAACAGCTCATAGAAAATTAACCAAGGAAGGTGGGACAAACACACACACACACACACACACACACACACACACACACACACACACACACACACACACAGAGGATCTCTTATATATATATATATATATATATATTGCGAAAGTTTAGAAAGCAGTTTGAGTGTTCTGAAGTGTTAAACGTATGACTCACACTTCAAAAAAATATATTTTCTATTTCGCGGACATTCCCATTTCGCGGGTGGGTCTGAAAAGTAACCACCGCGAAATAGGAGGTATTACTATATATATATATATATATATATATATATATATATATATATATATATATATATATCTTTTCAGACCCACCCGCGAAATGGGAATGTCCGCGAAATAGAAAATATATTTTTTTGAAGTGTGAGTCATACGTTTAACACTTCAGAACACTCAAACTACTTTCTAAACTTTCGCAATTATTATACATGTAAGTACAAGTAAATGTCCTTGTACATGCGTTATACACGTATAGTACAGTGTATATACAATACTGAAATGTATATTTTGGTATTTGTATACACTCTTAAAGCTCTTTGAATACCAAACCAATCTATAGAAGAGCTTTATTCATTAAAAGGAAATTTAAAAAGTGCACAGGAAATAGTACAAGACAAATCTGTATAGACATATTTATTAATAGTAAATACAATAGTGTACAGCAAAGAGCTTACTTTAGCTGTTACAAGGGCACCACTTCAGCTGGCCGTTCGTCGGGTTCTTCTTCTGGCGATGGTGGTGGAGTGTTTTCACGTTTCATTTTTATCAAAAACATAGTGATGGGAAGTTGCTGATGCTGTTTCTTCGCCTTTGCGAACACATTTATGTACACCTCGATATCTCCATCAATGGCGTTGCAGAACTTTAGAGAGCGAACCATCTGATCGTCCCATTCTTTAGCCTTGCTCTGAAGTTCTTTAGCACTCTGGACCAGATCCGCTGGACGCTCCAATGCCAGGCCAACTTCTTCTTCAACTTCTGCTGGGTTTTCAGGGTCTTCCTCCTCCTCACTTGCAGACTTGGTCATCTCGGTAAGGTCGTCGTCGGTCAGGGGTTTGGAGTGGGCATCATGAGGGTGTCGACATCTTCCGTCGTCATGTCGGATAAGCCATCTCCCCCAACAAGCTTAGCGAACTTGACAGCCTCATCAATAGCCTCGTTTTGAACTCCATCGGCCGTAAATCCTTTGCCGTTGACGACGGCTTCTGACCATAATTACTTCCACGAAGCGGTCACTGTCTCCGACTTAATTTCAGATAGACTTTGTTGTATATTTTGCAGACAAGATGCTACCGAATACTTCTTCCAGTATTCCTTGACGCTGAAGTGTTCGTCAGGTATCCATTGCTTCCACAAGATTCTATAAGGTGTTGCGCATGTACAACGCTTTGAAGGCTCTAATTACGCCTTGATCCATATGATGGGTAAGTGCTGTGGTGTTTGGGGGCAAGAAATCAATCTGAACACCATCACAGTTAAACTCTTGAGCGTGTTCTCCTACGTTTTCCATAAAAATCCACCTTAAAATATAGCTCTTTTCGGCGAGATAGCGCATCACTTGGAGCACAAAGCAGTCGTGGAATCACTCTGAGGTTAACTGTTTTGTGATCCACTCTTTCGGGCTATACAGCCGGCTAGCCAGATTCCATTCAATAGTTGCGAAGCAGTCTCGAGCTATTCTTGGAAGATAATATATTTTTATCGCTGGCATCAACCAGCTCGCTGTTAGGGGACTTTCATATCAATAGACTGTGTGCTCCGCATTCATGCCTTAGCGACGAGACTAACAGTGTATTGCTATGTCCAGATGAAGGCCACCGCCGGTGGAGAGAACGCCCTGAAGTCACATGTGACGATAAAGTATACTGTACTGACTCTTTAATTAATTCATTTCAAAACAAGAAAACGACGTTAAAACATAAGCTATCGTTATTAAAATAAAATGAAGAAACACAAGTGTCCGCGAAACCTCGTGAAATGATGAATTTTCTGCGACAAAATAATTAATTTATTTTTGAAAACCCGCGATACAGCCAAGCCGCGATATTTGAAGCTGCGAAGTAGGAGCGATTACTATATATATTAATTCATTCATGTATTTATTTCAAATCTGTCATTATTTACATAACATAAATAGTGACAATCAGTCGACAGAAGCTAAAGCTTTTTTTGAAGTCGTCCCCTTCAACACATCAATTTTATAAACACATCATCACATGAGTATATAAAAATTGAGTAAGACATTAACACAATTTCACATTAAAGTCAAATAATGCATGTACATTAAAGTTGAACAATACATGTACAGAATTTCACATCAATATATAGCAAATCCATACGTACAATGGATAGAAGCTGTGAAGTAATGTCATGACAAAAAAGTGTTGAGATATATAATTGATTAGCGATCACCACTCGATCAAGTTTTTTTTACTTGTAAAGCCAATTAGATGATAAGCCACTAAAATGTATTGTGTGCTATATCAAATAGCTCGTTTTAGGGTATGTTTGTCATTGATGAAATAATATTTCTTTTGAATGACCTCAAAGTTCTACATTGTTTTGCTTTTCGTTAAATATTATTCCAAATTGTAACGCCGGTGATACTTAAACTAAATTGTCTGCAACGGGTTCTACTCAAACTTTGTGTGAATTTTTCAGAGTGTCTTGTGTTTCTCTGAAACATTTATTGCAGTTCTTTAGGTAGGAGATTTTGGTATGTCTTATACATATAAGATGCTATGTTCAGGTAAACCAACTTTTCAAATCTTAAAACTTTATACTTTTCGAAGAAAGTTGCTGTGGTTTCGCGGGCTTTGAGATTCCCAATTATTCTGATGATATGCTTTTGATTAACGTTTATCTTGGATATTATTGATGTGTATGTGGCGTTTAGCTCGCCACGAAGCGTCACATGCAAGCAGTGCGAGCTCTTTGGACCGACTGTATTTGTGCATACAACAAGGGACGAGCAAGACATTACAGACAAACATACACACAAGATCAAACACGCACAATACGAGAAACACAACACGACACACAGGTCACTGCGCTTCTAGCAGGTACCGCAAGGTGGAGCGAGACGCAGTTACACGTGGCGCACCACATGTATGTGGAACCCCAAGTTTCATTGCAGAAATCGAGAATAGGTTTGGTCAAGCTGTTATACAAAGTCAAACTGGCACTCACTCCGATATAATTTCTGGCCTTAAGCATTGAGTATGCAATACGTGAAAGTTTTTTTATTAAGGAATTTATATGATTTGCCCAGTTCAGATTTTGGTCTAAAGTTATTCCTAGAAATTTTGTGTATTCCACTCTTTGTATGCAGGAATCATAAATTCTAAATTTGAGTATTGCGTCAATGTGTTTTCTTGGATCTTGAAAAAGTATGTAATTCGTTTTCTCCATATTGAGAATGAGTTTGTTTTTGTCTAACCACGAATTAAGTAGAGATAATCCCAGATTAGTTATATTCTCCAGTTCTGATATATTGGATGCCGTAAAAAATAAATTGGTATCGTCGGCGAACAATACTTTCTTGCAGCTGTTTGAAAATTCGAATAAATCGTTGATAAATAGAATAAATAATTTGGGCTCTAAAACTGATCCTTGTGGTACCCCACACGAAATGTCTCTTTTACTCGACGTTGTTCCTCTGAATATTACCACTTGCTCTCTTTCAGATAGATAATTCCTGAACCAGTCTAATGCTTTTCCCCTTGTGGCGTCTGCACCGGATGTGCATGTTCCCGGCACACGCGCATATCGCCACAAGCATCAAATTACAAGCCATCACTACCACGTGCAAGTGATAGTGTTCGTGCAAATCGAATCCAGCATGCCAGCCAAACGCTCCAGGCGACATACGCACATACATCAATTGTACATAGTGAGCCGCCGGAAACGCACACGCACACACACACCAATTGATGCATACATTGCTTATTTGATATATAAACTCTATGTTTTATATAGTCGGAAGACAGTCTTGACAGGGCTACTCTCTGTGGCTGGCTCACTCTTGCTTTTTGCGCGCGCGTTATTCTTTTGTACTCATCTTGCGTTCTTGCCTTGACAATCTTGTTGCCTGTATCGTTGTTCACAGGCTGCCTTGTCATCATTGTTCTCGCGGTGTTAATGATTGCTATTGTTTAGTGATGGATTGTAATATATTTTGTGTGTGTGTATTAATCTTGTGTTTAACTGGTGGCCATTCGCCACAAGTGGTGACCCCTTGTTTCTTGGACACGTTTATTGTTGTAATGATTTCTTCACAGGTTTTTTCTTGACTTGTGATAACTTGTTCTTTACAGGATTGTTAACCTTTGCTGTTCGCAAATTTCGTTGTTTGACATATTTTCAGCTTACTTGACGCACTCAATTGCGTTGGTAGTTAGCGTCTTTCGTTATTCAGTTGAAAGTTATGTTTTTGTTTTTTTTCGCTGTTCGTTATTGTCATTTTAATTTCCTTGTTTGTTTTACACAATGTCTTCCGATAAACCCGCTGTGGTCGGCCCACCTCCGCCATTCGTTGAGGATAATTCAAATATCTGGATTATTCAACTTAACTTGTATTTCAAACGGGCACAAATCAGCGACCAGGAGACTATTTCCAGACAGCAGCATCTCTACTGCCAGCCCATCACGTCATGGAGTTTGTCGATCTGATCCGCAATCCTCCAGCTGACTGCTACACTCAGCTGTGCGCAGCCCTGCAATCGCGACTCGACAAAAGCTGAAAAGCTCAGGTCAGTGCTCGCCACTCAAGAGCTCGGGGGCCGTAAACCAACACAGTTGTTACGGCATCTGCGAGAACAAACATCGCCATACGTGCAGGACGGTGAGTCTGTACTCATAAGGCAGATTTTCTTGCAGGCAATGCCCGAGTCAGCAACACCTTTCTTGCAGTTTCTAGCTCCAAGCACACCCCTGGATACACTGGCAGAAACCGCAGATCGAGTAGTTTCATCACTCCCTCATGAACGATCAATAATTAGCACGGTGTGTGAAAAGCCACGCAACACAACCAGCTCGAATGCAATTTCAGATCAGAGCGGCACACAATGCACGACCACCGCGAACGAGCTGACGGCCTTGAAACTTCAGCTGGACGACATTCAGCGCCACCTAAGACGGCCCTCGATCGAACCACACCGCCGCTCTCGTTCGGTCTCAAGTGAACAGAGGCGTTCCCAGTCACGAGAACTCACATCGCGCCAAGAATCCACCGCAGGTATGTGCTGGTACCACGAGAAATTCGGGAGCAAAGCCAGAACATGTATCAAACCATGCAGTTTTCATTTTAACTAGCACTGAGAAGTGAAGAGCCAGGTTCATTTCTCACCTCTGCATATACTGGCCACAAAAACACGCCGTTCTTCATACGCGACAATAACACCGGTATCAGTTTCTTAATCGATACTGGCGCACAATTTAGTTTGATATCGCATAAATCGTCGCAGCAGCCATCACCGCTGGTTTTACAGGCGGTCAACAATAGCCGTGTCAGTACTTTCGGCACCAAAGACATAACCGTGTCTCTCGGCCTCCGTCGCAATTTCTTGTGGTCGTTCATTCTCGCAGATATATATATCTCCATCATCGGGTGCGATTTTCGGGCGCACCATAACATCAGCGTCAATCCTCGTCTGCGGCAGATTATAGACAATCAGACCAAACTCACGGTGAGCAGCAAAAAGCCACATGCATCTCCACAAATATCGCTCTGTCTCGCCAATTCAGACTGTAGATTTCAACAGTTGCTGGCTAAATACCCCCGATTTACTTCTTCGCCGATCATCGGCGGTGAACAGCGTCATGGCGTGTACCACCGCATTGAGACCACCGGCCAGCCGGTGTATTGTCGACCGCGCCGACTTGATGCCGCCAGACTGGACATCGCAAAACGTGAGTTTCAGAACATGCTCACACATGGTATCGTTCGACCCAGCCAGAGTCAGTACGCCAGTGCACTACACATGGTACCTAAGTCCGCCCCTGGCGAGTGGCGTCCATGCGGCGACTACCGCGCACTCAATAGGATAACAGTGGCGGACCGATACCCTCTGCCTTACTTGCATGACTTTTCCGCTGCATTACATGACACTTCAGTATTTTTAACGATAGACCTGGTGAAGGCGTATTTTCAGGTACCGATGCATTCTGACGATGTGCATAAAACGGCCATCAGCACATCGTTCGGCCTGTTTAAAATGACGAGGATGCCGTTCGGCCTGCGCACCAGCGCTCAGACCATGCAGCGACTGATGGACACCGTACTACGAGGTTTGCCGTATGTATTCACATATATTGACGACATACTGATTGCCAGTAACGACCCTGATCAGCATCTAAAACACATCGGAACAGTTTTTCAACGTTTGGACCAATTTGGCATCCGCGTAAATCCAACGAAATGTGTGTTTGGTGCTAAACAGCTCAAATTTCATGGCCATAACATCTCCGCCATGGAATCACCCCACTGAGTGAGAAAGTTGCTGCCATTCATAACTTTGCAAAACCGCAGACGCAGGAGCAACTCCGATGCTTCCTGGGGATGATAAATTTCTACCACCGATTTTTGCCCCACGTCGCTGAAACCTTGGGGCCGCTGCACCGCCTGCTCGATCACAAGCACCGTCGTTCGAAGGCGCCGCTCCAGTGGACGCAGGAGGCAGACGAATCATTCGCCGCGGCCAAAAAGAAAGTATGCGACACCGCCGTACTAAGCCATCAAGATCCTCACACACAGCTTGGCGTGTTCGCCGACGCCGGTAACTACGGCATTGGTTGCGTTCTACAGCAAATTCAGCGCGGTAGGTGGAAACCGCTTGCATTCTGGTCTCAAAAGTTGTCCACAGCGCAACAAAAATACAGCGCATTTGGTCGTGAATTACTGGCAGCATATATGGCTGTACGCCATTTTCGACCATTCGTCGAAGGCCGCGAGTTTGTCCTTGTGACGGACCATAAACCACTTGTACATGCTGTCAGGTCGACAGCATCAAATCATTCACCACGCGAGCAGCGCCACCTCGAATATATTTTACAGTTTACTACCAACGTTCAACACATCAGGGGGACAGAAAACGACGTTTCCGACGCATTATCCAGAGTGGCTAGCGTCCGCAGTCCAATCGACCTCCTAGAAATTTCGACACACCAATCAAGCGACGCCCAACTGCAAGAATTAACAGGAGGTAACAACACATCCCTGCATATTGTCATGAAACCACTGCCTACACACGCCACTGCCAGAATAATCTGTGACGATTCCACAGGTACAGCCCGGCCCATCGTGCCGAAACCATTACGCCGGCAAGTGTTTAATGCTTCTCACGGGTTATCTCACCCTGGTAGGAGAGCCACTCAGAAACTCATATCTGACCGGTTCGTGTGGCCCTCTATGCGACGCGACATATCGCGGTGGGTTTCACAATGCCACACATACATTGCCAAAAATGCAAAATTTCGCGACACAATCACTCACCCCCTGGTCAATTCAGTCTACCATCTGGCAGGTTTCAGAAGATACACATCGATATTGTTGGACCTTTGCCTTACTGCAAGAATCAAACTTATCAACTGACGATCATTGATAGATTTACCAGGTGGCCAGAGGCTTGTCCCATGCCAGATATTTCTGCAGATACCGTGGCTCGATGTCTCATCAGCACATGGATATCCAGGCATGGTGTTCCGGAAACTATCGTGTCTGACAGGGGCTCGCAGTTTACCAGCCGGCTGTGGTACCATCTCACAGCACGACTGGGCGCAGACTCATTCCATACAACTGCCTACAACCCCGGCGCCAATGGCCTCATCGAACGCCTACATCGGCAATTAAAAGGAGCGCTGCGAGACTGCCAGAACTGGGTCGACCGACTACCCATCGTGCTGATGGGCATACGTTCCTGCATCAAGGAGTCACTGCAGTGCTCATCAGCTCAGCTCGTGTTCGGCACTGCATTACGGCTACCAGGGGAAATGTTTCGTGAACATCGTGATGTGCCACCTTACCAGGTCGCGCAAGAGCTGTCCCAGCATTTCAAAATGATCCGACCTGTACAAAGCCGACCAAAATCTTCGACCGACGCGTTCACTCTGCCAGCACTCGACTCAGCTGAGTACGTCTTCGTGCGCAACGACGGCCATCGCCGTCCTCTGCAGCCAGTCTACAGCGGCCCATATCGAGTCATCAAGCGCACCCCAAATACTTTCACGGTGGAACGTAACGGTGAAGACACTATTTGTGTGGACCGACTGAAACCAGCATTTTTGGAGAACCAAACCAGCAGTCTTCCTGCAGACACCACCCAAAATCTCGTTCAAGCATCGCCCGTGACAAACACTCCGGTTCGTCGCACACGGTCCGGGCGAGTTGTTCGCCCCCCGGTGCGTTTCTCACCTTAATCTGGAGAGGGGGCTCCTGTGGCGTCTGCACCGGATGTGCATGCCCCCGGCACACGCGCATATCGCCACAGGCATCAAATTACAAGCCATCACTACCACGTGCAAGTGATAGTGTTCGTGCAAATCGAATCCAGCATGCCAGCCAAACGCTCCAGGCGACATACGCACATACATCAACTGTACATAGTGAACCGCCGGAAACGCACACGCACACACACACCAATTGTTGCATACATTGCTTATTTGATATATAAACTCGATGTTTTATATAGTCGGAAGACAGTCTTGACAGGGGTACTCTCTGTGGCTGGCTCACTCTTGCTTTTTGCGCGCGCGTTATTCTTTTGTACTCATCTTGCATTCTTGCCATGACAATCTTGTTGCCTGTATCGTTGTTCACAGGCTGCCTTGTCATCATTGTTCTCGCGGTGTTTATGATTGCTATTGTTTAGTAATTGATTGTAATAGATTTTGTGTGTGTGTATTAATCTTGAGTTTAACTGGTGGCCATTCGCCACACCCTCACTCCATAAAGCTCTAACTTTTTCAGCAATATTCTATGGTTCACGGTGTCAAAAGCTTTTCTTAAATCAATGAAAATGCCAACTGTCAGTAGCTTTTTGTCCAAGGATTTGGTAATAAATTCAACACTGTCAATTACGGCTTCGCTCACCGACCTGTTTGTTTGAAAGCCATATTGGCTAGGATCTAATATATTGTTTTTTCTAACAAAGGAATCCAATCTGCGTCCAATAATTTTTTCCAAAATTTTAGAGAATTGATACAGTGAAGATATTGGCCTGTAATTTGTTAAGACATGCATGCATGCATGAAGCATTAGCAGGAGGCTTACCACAAGTGGCTTCAATCACGCTCAGCCGATTCATGGAATGTCTACACTGAGGCCAGACGGCATGCTGAACATGTGTATTCAGAAGAGGAAACACGTAACTCAAAGAAACTTGCTGAAAAGCTAACATCTGCCAATGACGCCCACAAATGGTGGTCAACGTTGAAATCGTCAGTTTTTGGACATGACCTGTCTGTCCCTCCTTTATTTTCAGCGAACGGTGAGCTCAAAAGCAACCCAACAGTGAAGGCAGAGTTTCTTATGGATTACTTCAATACCAAGCAATGTCAAGGGTCAATTCCGTCTGACGATTCATCTGTCCTCGCCCCGAAAATCAAAGGCATTGCCTTCCGATCAAAAGAAGTGGCGAATCTCATGAAAGACCTTGATGCCCACGGAGGAACAGACCCTCTGAATATGTTTCCGCTATTTTTCAAGAGCACGGCAGATACTCTGGCTCCGAAGCTCAGTGCTCTTTTCAGGCGCTTGATGAGGACTGGTTCGTTTCCATCATGTTGGCGGGTTGCGAATATCACGCCCATACCAAAAGGAACCAATTCAGCTGATGTTGCAAACTACCGGCCGATATCAATTACGCTGATTCTGTCCAAAATATTCGAGCACTTGATATCTTCCAGACTGTCCAAGTACCTGGAGAGCAACAATCTGCTGTCGGAAAACCAATTTGCATACCGCAAAAAACTCAGCACGACTGACGCTATGCTTACTATCACGCATGAGCTCCAGCAAGTGCTAGACAAAGGCAGTGAAGCCTGGATTGTGCAGTTGGATTTCTCGGCAGCATTCGACCGTGTGAGCCACCAGGGCTTGTTGCAAAAACTGAGAAACATTGGAGTAGGCGGCCGCTTGCTAAGTGTTTTGCATCAATTTCTCTCCAATCGCGTACAACGTGTTGCCATCGATGGAGCATACAGTGGCTGGCAGAGCATTGTGTCCGGTGTCCCGCATGGAAGTGTGTTGGATCCTATTTTGTTCAACATTTACACCGATTACCTGTACACAACCACACGCAACCCTGTATATGGATATGCTGATGATATCACCTTGATGGCTGTAATTTCATCTCCTTCGGACAGACCACAGGTGCGTCAAACGGTCAACGACGATCTCAGCAGCGTCCTGAAGTGGTGTGAGAGGTGGAATATGATACTGAACACTTCGAAATCTAAATGCTTGTTGGTTTCTAGGTCACGTACCGTTCAGCCTTCACATGGAGCTATCCTCATAAATGACGCCCAAATCAGCGTGTGTGATGAGCTCAAAATATTGGGAGTACATGTAGACTCATAGCTGACGTTTGAGAGTCACATTCGGAAGCTAGTTTGTTCGGCATCGCGGAAACTGGGAATTATAAGAAAGGCATATCGGATGTTCGGTAGCAGCACAATCTCAAAAAGTTGTTTTCGCTGTTTCATTTTGCCAATTCTGGAGTACTGCCCCCCGTGTGGTCTTCTGCTGCGGATTGTCACCTCAATCTCATCAACAGAGTTGTTAGAACTTGCAAGTTCCTCTGTGGTGACTTGGTTCTTGGTGATCTTTGCCATCGTCGAAAGGCCAGCAGCGTGTGCATGCTGTACAAGATCAAGCACAACGACCATCATCCGATGAGCAAGTCAATTCCTGATGATTTCCTGGCAGCAAGAAGCACACGGTTTACATCCAAACAGCATTCCCAGTGCATGGCTCCAATTCGTTGTCGTACAAAACAATTCCAACGTTGCTTTCTTCCGGCCACTGTGTCTTCTTGGAACACGTTGAAGGAGGAGGCTTTCTCGCAGAACAATTTGATGAAGTTCAAGGCCAAAGTAAATGAAATGCTACTGAAAGAGCGGAATTGACTGTGGAGTCTTATTAATTGTATATTTATTCATATTTATTCTTATTTATTCATGTTTATTGTTATTTATTTTATATTTATTTATATTTATTCTTATTTTACTCTCTATTTATTACTATTTATTATTGGTTGTTGTTCCAATAATGTTGTTCCATATTCGTTCTCATCTCTTAATCCTTCAGCGTGTGATCAACCAATCTTGTCGATTTGTCTTTCATCCTACCTTTTCTCGCCACACGTCTCACCTACTTTTTCAACTCCACTGGCTTCCTATCATCCCACGAATTCATTTTCGCCTTTGCTGTCTCATTTACAAGCTTCTGCATGATCCTCACCAACCTTCTTATCTTGCTAATCTTTTGTCTCCCACTGACTCACACTCCTCTCGTCGCCCTCTTCCTCTCGCTTGTCCTCGTGCATCTAATGAATCTTCCTGGTCCTCTAAATCGTTCTTCTTTTACGCCCCTCGCTTGTATAATTCTCTTCCCTCTCATATCACCCGCGCCTCTTCATTTCGGTCATTCCGCCATCGGCTTCGCCTGTACCTTTTTGACATTTCATTTGATCCCGTCTCTCACTCTCTCTCTCCTTTCGCCTCTCTGTGATATTGTTTGAACTATTTCTCCGTTTCATGATTGTTTCAATTCTCGTTGTCTTATTTTTCCCTGTCTTGAGCACAGTTACTGCTTCCTTTCCTTCCTTGCTGCTTTATTTATTATATTGTGAATGTTCTCTGTAATAATTCTCTGTCGATTTTATTGTTTGAACATACCACTTGATTTTTTGGAACTGTGCCCTTTGTGCTTGTGCTTGCTATTTAGCAATTTTGGTTGTTTTGTGACTTCTCTTTCTTTTACTTGCTCATTTCTCCCATATTCTTTACAATTGTCGTTTTATCTCAATTGATGTTTTCCCTTTTTCGCGCTTGTGTTTTACCGGCGCTATAGCAAATACACGTTGTTGTTGTTGTTGTTGTTGTTGTTGTTTATTAAATTATACTTTTACTCAGTGTTGGCTGTTGTTGTTTATTGAATCCTATTTATTGTTGTTGCTGTTTATTGAATCATATTTATTGTTGTTGTTGTTTACTGAATCATATTTATTGTTGTTGCTGTTTATTGAATCATATTTATTGTTGTTGTTGTTTATTGAATCATATTTATTGTTGTTGCTGTTTATTGAATCATAATCATATTTATTGTTGTTGTTGTTTATTGAATCGTATTTATTGGTGTTGTTGTTTATTGAATCATATTTATTTGTGTTGTGTTACTTATTGAATCATATTTATATTTATTGTTGGATGTTTATTATTGAATCATATTTATAGTTCTTGATTGTTATTTATTACTTATTTATTGATATTTATTCTTATTTATTGATGGCTGTTATTTACTTAATGACATATTTATTGTTGATTGTTATTATTTATTGAGGAACGTGGGCGGAGTGACATTATGGATTGTCATCGGATGATGGCTTATTATTGATTGTTATTTATTTATTATTTTATTTCCAACTCTCTTTCTAGGCTTTTTTCTTTTCGAACTCTCTTTCTCTCTGAATCTTTTGGGCGCTTCCGGTACATGGGGCCACCTTAGGGTGGTAATAGTGCTTGCACTCTTCCCATGCTACTGGATTTGCCTGTAATTAATAATAATAATAATAATGCAGAAGACAGATTTGTCTCCTGTTTTGTATATGGGGACTACTTTTGCAGTTTTCATAGTTTTTGGGAAAGTTCCTTCCGTTATTCACAGGTTAAATATGTATTTCAAGGGTTGAACTATGAATACTGCAGCTAACTTCATGAATTTCATATCAATGTTATATATGTCAGATGATTTTTACTAGTGCAATATAATATAGTGTTGAATATTCCGTGTTCTGTAGTTGGTCGACGAAACATGGAGTTTGAAACAACACACATCGTATGTTTCAGTTGTTTTCAGGTCTTTTCTTGTTTCTTGTCCTATTTCTGTGAAGAATCTGTTGAATCCATTTGCAATGTTGTTACAATCGAATAATTCACTTTCTTTGTCTTTGAAAATATGTGAAGTGTGTTTACGTTTCCCTCAACCTAGAGCTTCATTCAGTACATTCCATGTCTCTTTCGAATTTCTGTACGCTTTCGATAGTTTTTCTGTGTAATAATTTTGTTTAGCACTGGGTAATAAGGATGTTAATTTGTTGTGATATTTTTTGTAGTTGTTCTCATCCGATTTTTTGCGTGTTTTAAAAAATTTCCGATAGAAATTTTGTATTATGTTTATTGTATACTAGCATTAAAACCCGCCCGTTGTGCGGAATAATGTTTGAGTTGGTCAGCACAGTTATGTTTTAGTCAGACTATGATTGAAGTTGTAACAGCATCAAACACAAACATTTCCGTATAGCCAGCACCTGCCCGATTTGTGTTGGCTTGGTGGTGCAGTGCACTATCGATCAGTCTCCTCTCCTGAGACTGAGCCTCAGTGTGAACCTCGGTCCTCTCTCTGTTGTCAGATCGCCTCTGCTGGGCAAGGTGAACAGCCAGCTGCTGTATTGCAGGAAAGCGTTCGTGTATGGGAAAGCCGAATATCCGCCACAAGGCCTCATTGGTACTCAAGTATCGATATTTGTGTTTATGGGGTGCACCGGCCTCTGGGACCATACGGCACACCCCAGTCAAATTACAGCCAAAACACCCTAAAATGGTGGACATGAGGAATGGAATGATGAAATAAATAAGTGTGATACTGAACAAAATGAATGTGAAAGTCAAGACATAAAACTCAATAAATAATTCTTAAAGGCAAAAGCCGTAACAACTCAAAAAGGCGGCCATCAATGACCGCCGACTGCTCCTGTCCTAGAACCTCGACAATAGTCCGAACGGATCCAAGACAGCGTTGACGCGCCTCTGAAAATGATGGACATTCCACCGGGATGTGTTGTACGGAGAGACGTGCATTACATGCGCTGCACGTGGGTTCAGGTTGTCCGAGTAGAAGATGGCGATGCGTGTCGTACATGTGACCCACACGCAGACGACAGAGTGCCACCTCCTCGGACCTCTTTCGGCGATAAGAGCACATCCAATGTCCAATCCAATCAGTCTTTCTTCACTGCTTTTAGTTTGTTAGTACCACATTCGTCCCAGGAGAGCTGCCAGCGAGAACGGATAAAACGATGTATGATAGGAAAAAAGTCCGAATACGGAATGGGAAAGTTAAAATAAAACGAATAAAAGTCTCGTTCAGCAGCTCATTTTGCGGCTCTGTCAGCTCGCTCGTTGCCCAAAATACCAATATGGGCCGGAATCCAGCAGAACTTTACACGCTTGCCCTGGTGGTGGATGATGTCAAGAGAGATAAAAATCCTCTGTATAAGAGGATGTAAGGAGAAAGACGATAATGAAGTTAAAGCACTAAGGGAGTCAGATAAAACTAAAAACAATGAAAGAGAAGATGAGCGAATAAAAACCAGGGCCAGCAGGATAGCGTGAAGTTCAGCCGTGTAAATGGAGGCGCTCGGTGGCAGCGTGCTCGAGCGGCACGTACCTCCACTTACAAACGCACAACCCACACCACTGACCACTGACACTGAGGTCCTGGAAGGTGCTGCTGCTCAGGCACATGCTGGGAAAATACCACGTCATACGCGGGGTTTTCATGGATGCTTGCCAGCTTGCATGAATAACGCATGCCCAGCTGTTGACGACGGAGCGCCAGCGGAGCCTCATCAGCCTCAACAAGGAGGCTGACGATTGGCGACGTGCGAAACGCGCCGGTGGCAATGCGTATCCCTGCGTGTTGTACGACATTCAACCGGCTTTTTGCTGACTCCGAAGCCAGATCATATACGATGCTTGCGTAATCGAGACGCGACCTGACTAACGAGCGGTACAGAAGGAGAAGGGACTGTCGATCTGCTCCATACCGCATGCGGGAAACAGTCTTTAGCACATTCAGTGCCTTTAGACATGTGGTTCTCAGCTGTGAAATATGGTCGGTGTAGGTCAAGCGCGAGTCCAACGTGACCCCTGAAAACCGAACCGTGCGTTGGAATGAGACAGCACTGCTGTAAAATTCCACTTCCATGTCAGGGCAGGCACCTCGACGGCGGCAGAAGTGTATACCGACCGTTTTGGACGTCGAGAAGCGGAAGCCGTTACGCGTTCCCCAAGTCTCTATTATATTCACCGCCAGCTGCAGTTGACGCTGGACAGCAGCAGTGCTGCGGGAAGAACACCATACGGCGAAGTCGTCCACAAATAGAGACCGTCCAATCGAGGGAGGCAAATGATTGTCAATGTCGTTGATCATTATGGCAAAAAGGGCCACGCTGAGCACACTACCCTTTGGAACGCCTTCTGCCTGATCGAACGGACGAGACAGGGAGTTCCCCACACGCACACAGAATGTGCGGTACAAAAGGAAATTGTGCACGAACCTCCCCATGTTGCCTCTGACACCACAGCGATGCAGTTTGCGAAGAATGCCACGTCGCCATGTGGTGTCATATGCCTTCTCGATGTCAAAGAATATCGCCCCGACGTGGTGACCTCGCGCGAAACTTTCACGTACGCGAGAGTCAATGGTCACCAAGTGCTCTAACGTTGAGCGACCCTGGCGAAATCCACACTGAGCATCATTGAACAGCCGACCGCGTTCCAGAAACCATACCAGCCGTCTGCAAACCATTTTCTCAAACAGTTTGCAGAGACTGGAGGTCAGCGATATCGGCCGATAGTCAGACGGGTGCAGTCGCCCGATTCGCCCTCTTTTGTAATGGGTATCACGATTGCCCGTCGCCAGGAGGCTGGAAGCTGCCCACCATTCCACAGATCATTGAAGACCTGCAGCAAGGTGGACAGCACTGCGGGTGACAGAAGTTTCAGCATGAGGTTGTGAACCTCATCAGGGCCTTCAACCACATCGCGAAGCGATCCCAGGGCTGTTCTCAGCTCAGATGCAGAAAAAGCACTGTTGATTGGCAGCTGACAGTTGGTGGAGAAATCAACGGGTGATATCTCGCACTGCTGTTTGATCGCCGCAAAATCAGGATCGTCTACGTTTGCACGACAGCGCTCCGCTAAATATCGGCCAATTTCGTCAGCAACATGCTCCGGATTCATCACGTCCACGCCACTGATGTTCAGAGAAGGCAGTGGCGTGGGACGGTACTTCCCAGAGATGCGCTTTATACGGTCCCATATGGTGGATATAAGACAATGCCGATTAATGCTGGACACATAGGACACCCACGAGGCCCGCTTCGCCTCGCGAAAGGTCCATCGAGCTTTCATCCAGCATCGAAAGGTGCGCGAGCGTGGCGAAAGCAAAGCATGTTTGTCACCGTGCTGTTGCGCCGGAAGCGACCCCAGCAACGACGTCGCTCTCGCAACGCCGCAGAACACGCGTCTGTCCACCAAGGAACAGGACGCCACCGGGGACGCGATGCCGTACGCGGAATGCTCTGTTTGGCACAGGTGACAATAGCCTCAGTAAAAACTTCGACGCTGGGTCGAAGTGTGGGGTTGCCCATGGCTTCCAGTGTTAAGCAATCATAGCGGACCCAATCAGCTCGTTTGAAATTCCATCTCGGTGGTCGTGTTCCCAACCTAGGTACCTCATTGAGAACGATCCGTATAGGGCAGTGATCACTCCCATACAGACTGTTCTCAACGGTCCAGCTCGTGGATGCCTGCCGACTGGGACTGCTCAGACTCAGGTCCAGAGCGGACATGCTTCCCGATGGCATGGTGCAATGCGTATATGTGCCTGTGTTTAAAATACCTATGTCTAAAACAGTTAGAATATCATCCATAATAAAACCACGGCTACAATATGTATCACAACCCAAAAAAGGGCTGTGAGCATTAAAATCGCCTAACACGTAAAAAGGGGGTGGAAGTGAACTAATTAAAAACTCTACGTCCGCCCTTGGGAACGGGCGACCAGGCGGCAGGTACAATGAGCACACACTCACCTCCCTACCACCCAGCCAGCACCGAACAGCAACCACCTGCAAATCTGACTGAATGTGCAGGCGGCGACAGGGTACACTGGTGCGAACAGCCAGCATAACCCCGCCATGGGCTATAGTCGAGCTGGGATTATCATGGCTAAAACCATTAAAATCATGAATACTAAAATACGATGAAGTTAAAAGCTTAGTCTCCTGTATTGCTAAAACCGATGGTTGTCGGGAGTGTAAAATAAGCAGTAAATCATTAAAATTCGGTCTAATACCTCTAATATTCCATTGTAAAATGGACATAAAAATAAATATAGTAGAATAAAATACAAATAGATACTCCCGTTAAAAAGGCACATATACACTAAAAACCAGGTAGCACAGGTACCTAATCGCATCGCTTGGCCGATCGTCCTCTCTCCGCGTCAGGTGGGGACCCACTTGGAGAGGCCGAGAGCTTCCGCTTAGATGAACTCTCCATCTCCATGGCAGTGGTGAGAGTTGTTCCGTCGTGTGCGGAAGGCGGTGCGCTAGCAACCGCCGAGCGCGGAGATGCATGAACCGCGCTCGCTTTGTGACCGGGAGATGATCGCCGGTCACTCCTCGGCGAGGCTGACTTGACCGAACGGCGGCTCTTGTGCTGAACCACCGTCCAGTCTCCGGATTTCCTCCGGCTCGGAGACGACCGCTCTGCTGGCTTGGAAGCCTGCTGAGCGGCCGATTTTTTGCCGCCCTGACTAACCGGCATCGCTGCCGATTTGCCAGTACCGTCCATCGGCCGGTTGACCGGCCGATCGGCGACCCGCTGGGGTCGCCGCTCAGCAGCCTTTTCAGGCTGCTGGTGAGCGGCCGCCTTGGGCCGCTGGGTTGCGGCCGTCTGAGGCCGCTGGGTCGCGGACGCCTGGGACCGCTGGGGTGCGGCCGTTGGCGACCGCGACACGGCAGCCTCCTCAGGCCGCCGATCAACCGGTGTTGGTTCATGCTCATGGTTGTCAACCTCAGGTACGACCAGCTTCAAGCCCATTCGTCCCGCCAGCTTCAAGCCCATTCGTCCCGCCAGCTTCAAGAAGTCTCCCACAGTCAGCTTCTCCAGAAACGAGTCGACAGACTGTGGAGGCTGAGCCGACTTCGTGACGACGCCGCCAAAGGACGGGCCTGATGGATGCGAGCTGCGATATACAGCACGCGCCTCGCCGAAACTGCAGCGATGGGCAGCGCGGATAGCCAGAATTTCTTTTTCTTTCAGCCATTCCGGGCAGTCACGCGACGAGGACGCATGGCCGCTGCTCCTGCAATTGACGCAGAAATATTCATTGTCGCAATCAGCAGCGGTGTGCCGTTCGGATGAGCAGCGTCCGCAGATCTCAGCACGGTTGCAGCGGGAGCTCGTATGCCCGAAACGTTGGCACCTGTAACATCGCATTGGGTTGGGTACGTAGGGGCGGACTCGGATACGCTGACGGATGTCACCGATCTTGATGTCGTCCGGCAGAAAAGCACTGTCAAACGTAAGGAAGAAATAGTGCGTTGGCACCTCGCTACCCTCACGCCGTCGGACGATGCGCTCCACGCGGATGACACCCTGTGATGCCAATCCGTCGCAAATATCTTCATCATCGACGCCCTCTAGCGCACGACAGAACAGAACACCTCTGGCGTGGTTCATTGTCGAGTGCGCACACACCGAGATGGGGGTGCTCACCCAACGCTTATTTTAGCCCGTACCTACGCGATAACGGAACGTAGTTGCCTTTATCGCGCGGGCTGCTGCCGTCTCAGTGCCGTATTCAACCATCAACGATACATCACGTTGTCTGTTGGTCTCGACAGGCACGTCGCCAATGATTTGAAACCGTCCATGCGACGGAACGGGTTCAATGAAGACAATTTTATTTTATCATCGGTGCTGGCAAACACCAACACCATCGGAGTCGGAGCAACACGAGTGTCGTCCTGGTCGTGTCTCAATGTACGACCACCTTTCGGCGGCCGTGGCCGATCGCCCGATGGACGACCAGCAGTTGGGGTGGTTGTAGGTTTTGACGCCATGAATTGTGTGTTTGTCTCTGCGCGCACGACCACCCACCTCTGCACGGGACCCTACTGGGGGGACGGGCAGAGCCAGCATGGGATGCCACGCCAGTGGTGGTGCGCGTTGTACGGGCACCGAATACCCCTGAGCTCGCTGCGAGCTCCGCCCGGTACGAGTCCGCGGGAGCTACAGCGCCGGGCCCGGACCAGTGACCCCCACCGGTCCATCTGGACTCAGCATTTGCAGCCCCACTGCAAACGGCGGACACTGCACCGGGCGGGACCCCCCTCGAGCACTAGGCACCTCACCCTTTACCATCTTGAGCCCTATCCGGCCACCCGTGCCGGCGTCGGACCATTCTCTCCACTGTCGAGGAGCCAAACAGCGGCCCCGTCGGGGTTCGACGCGCAGGCCAAAGACGAGTGTTGCGTCACTCCACCACTATACCCCGGGCGACGTGACACTCAGCGGCCAGGATCCTGTTTGCCGATCCGACGGGGGAGGGTTTCCAGATGGCCGTTGGCTGCTCATCCGCCCTTTGACAGGTCTTGTTTTTCTTCCTGCTGGGTGTCTGGCCACCCTCCTCACTGGCATAAGCCAGTGGGGGGCCGGATTAGTCGCCGACATTCCGACCATGCGGCTGGTTGTACCGGGTTACATGTTACCAGTAGCAGGCCGAAACCTGACCAGACATGTCTGCCTTTAGTCGCCTTTTACGACACGCGGCAGCTGCGGCGGCAGAATTCTAACCCCCCTACCGCAGGGGTCAAGTATCGACCAAGCTGATACTGAATTACTTCATCGTGCGTCGTTTCATTTCCAAGGGCAAACATAGCCGCATCCTAACCTTTGTTTATGTACTTGCAAACGCATTTTATTGATTTTACAGAGTTACAATATTAAACATTGATATGCGCGTCGAAAATTTTCGCCAGTACTGGACAATATGGAACTATCCACCTATTATCAACATCATGTTCTCCCACCGTAGTTCGGTAGCCGCCATCTTGAATTGATCTTCTTCTGTAAGTGGGATAGCCATCTTCGCTAATATGCGTGTTCAGTTGAAGCCGCTTTGGGTAATTTTTCGAGCATTTACCATTGATCATGCAAGGGGAATTGTAATTGATAGCGCTACATGGTCCATGTACCATGCGCCTCTTTACGATATCAAAGAGTATAGGGTCACTCTGTTGATGAGGATGCTCTGCTGAAATCATGGAGTCTATATCTTTAGGATTTATATGGGAAATTAGCCATAGTAATATATGAGCATGTGGGAGTCCTCTTTTTTGCCACTCTACTGTGTACATAAAGCTTCTTACTGGTCCACATATCTGAGATTTTTTATTAAAGATTAAGTTTCATCCAAATGTGAGGTTTCAATCTAAATACTCCAGCTATCAAGTCTTGTCTATTGTAATTTCTTTGGCCAGTTAGAAGCTCGTTTTCAATCTCCGTCCATTTTGGATTTGATGTGAAAGTTATGAAGAGGTCAGGTTTACCGAAATTCCGAACATATGTCATTGCATCCTGAGTCCTGTCATGCATGTACCGAGGACCACCTGTAAATGTTGCTGGTAATATACAGAGTTGACCAATATCGCTAGCCTGTCCGTCGTTATTAATATGGTCTCTCAGGTGTATATATGAGTCAACTCTGAGCTCTTTTTCGTGAGTTTTTATGTACAGTAGTCTTTCTGCCTCTATCTTTGCGTACATATCAACGGCGTACTGATGAAAGAGGTCTTGGCCCCTGTGTACAGCGTTAAAAGAGTTTTCTCGTACCATAAATTGATATGAATAAAAGTCCATACACGACACAGTTTACGTACTGCCAAGTTGTGGTATGCCAAAATGATAACCATCTTCTCCCGTAGGGAACAGAAGTGGGTACTGGAGGGCGTCATAGGAGCGATGCGTCTCACAAACACGTTGTAATGTTGCATCACGGGAGTGTAATACAATATCACGTTTTCCGTGCTGTTCGTCTCTCAAAATAACGGCAACTTCGATACACTCTGGACGATTGAAACGTCTGGCATCGTCGAAATCGTCGTCGTTGTCAGTTGTTTTGACGAATTCCTTGTTCTACCATTCGGTGGTATTCACTGGTGTGGACATCTGCAATTTTTCAATTTAATTCAGACTATAAATATTGAACTGGAAGAATCCTCACAAATAATTCACGATATATGGAAGTTTTAAATATAATTCAGACTATAAATATTGAACTGGAAGAGTCCTGACAAATAACGCACGATATATGGAAGTTTTCAATTTAATTCAGACTTTATATATTGAACTGGAAGAGCCCTCACAAATAATGCATGATATTAGGAAGTTTTCAATTTTTTTCAATAGGCTCTTTTGTCAGCAACTCAATTTTCAATAGGCTCCTTTGTTGTAACAATAGACTCCTTTATTGTTAAACGCTATGTTAAATCTATCAGTCGTCGGTGGAAATGACATGGTCTTGAATAAACGGTCATATCTTTAAAAACGTTAGCACTACATATTTGAAAAATGAATCATCTTGTAGAAGACAAAATTTCCAATCTGTGGATATAAAAAACTGTAAATTCTGTTGAGCAGTTTTTCTCAAACACGTGGCATAAAATCACCAAAATGTGAAAAACGCGTTTGTACACACACACACACACACAGAACAACGTTTTTATTATTATAGATAGAAGATTGCATTGGTGAGTTTATTGTGTGTATATTGCATGGTATTATATTTGTAGTTAACAGACACGAACGCGTCTCCCAGCAAACTGTGCTCTATTGTCACTGAGCATTGCAACTGCACACATACACACATGCAATCATACACGCATACGTAAGACAATACCGCATTCATGCACACACACACACACACAAGCACATACATACACAACCGTAACACAATATCATCGTTCTGCAGGATTGATTAGTCAGCGCACACACATAAAGGCAGTCACACCAATACACTCACACTTGCATATACACATATATGTATATGCATTACATCCCCACCTGACTTATAAGTCATATTCATACGCAAATCGTGCACATACATATAAAATATCCCCACCTGACACCGCAACAACTTACAGTTCACACGAACACTCAAATAATACTATAAACAGAAAATGTAATGCACCAAAATGAAAATGAAAACGATTAACGAGGAAACATTCAAAATGAAAACACACATGAAAATGAAAATGAAAAAAAAACGAAAATGAAAATGAAAATGAAAATGAAAACGAAAATGATTAACGAGGAAACATTCAAAGCTGACATTGATGATACAGAAAACAGTAATAACAGCTTTGGTGTGTACACGGTGGACACATTTAATGAAGCATTCAAAAATTCGCAATGTTTCAGTATGTTACATATAAACGCACGCAGTCTCAACAAGCACATTGATGACGTGACAACGTTGATGAGGGAGTTAGAGGTGAATTTCGATGTCATCGCTGTTTCTGAGACATGGGTCAATGACAGCTCAATTGATTTATGCCAAATAGACGAGTTTGAAGCCTTCCATCAAATGAGGCATGATAAGAGAGGTGGTGGTGTTGCAATATTTGTCAACAAGAAACACCAATCACAACACGTGCCTCGTCTCAGCGTAAATGTGACGGATGTCATTGAAATGATTACAGTCGACATAACTATTGATCGGCGTAAAATACGAACGTCGTGTATTTACCGACCACCAGGCACAATGGTGCATATATTTTCTGAGGAAATAAATAAGTTGACTGAATATTCAAGCAACAACTATTGGCTGCTGATGGGTGATTTCAACATAAATTTGTTGAACACTGAAGACCACGCGCCAACGCAAAACTTCTTCATGACCATGACCAATAATGGCTTTTATCCCTTAATAAAGTCAGCGACCAGAGAAACTCATCGCTCAAGCACCTCGATTGATAATATCTTTACCAATTGTGTTTCCAGTACATTGACGAGTGGTGTAATATGCGAGGATATCTCCGTCCATTTCCCAATTTTTACAAGACTTAATATTACTCAATCTGCACGAGAAGAACATCTCTTGCTGAAAAGGAAATATTCACCTAAGCGATTACTACGACTCAAGCAGGAGCTGGAGCAGATAAACTGGGAAATGATAGAAGGTGATAATGTGAATACGACATACGAGCGATTCCTTGAATTATATATGCGAGCAGTAGATAATCACATGCCGCTACAAACAGTGAAAAAGAGAGAAGTACAGAAAAGGCCGTGGATAACAAAAGGCATCAGAATAACTAGTCGCACCAAACGCCAATTGTACACGAAATTACAACTAAACTATCTCACAACTATCTCACAACTAAAGTTGAAGACCACAGGACGTTGTATTTATCCTATAAAAATATGTTGTCCAAGGTGGTGATTCAGAGCAAAAGACTATACTATCGTGAGTTTTTCGCGGATAGAACGGTTTCAGCCAAGGAAAAGTGGACAAGAATAAAAAATGAAATTAAGATGACATCTCGGAAAAAGGAACGCATTCATAAACTAAGAGACGACGGGGGCACTTCAAATGTGGTCCGTACTATATCAGACCTATTGAATGACTACTTTGTTGATGTCGGAGTGGACTTGTCAAACAAATTACCAGTGTCTGACGTGAATCCTCTAGAGCATGTTGAAAAAGTGAACGACTCAATGTTCATTAGTCCAGCAACGGAGTGGGAGGTATTCAACGTTATTGGACGTAGTAAGAGTAAACTATCTACAGATTGCAATAACATTAGTATGAACCTGTTAAAAAGTTGTTCCAGATATATTTCCAGACCACTTGCGTACATTTTCAACCTATCTATCACAACAGGTATTTTTCCGACGCTGATGAAAACAGCTAAAGTAATTCCTCTTTTTAAATCAAGAGATAGGTCTGACAAAGGAAATTATCGTCCAATATCGATTGTAGACACATTTTCGAGAATATTTGAAAAGTTATTCAATGACAGACTGAAGAAATTCTTATGCAAACATCACATAATCAATGAAAATCAATACGGCTTTCAATCAAACAAGGATACATCACACGCTATTCTAGACATGATCAATGAAATTACACAGTGTTTTGATAAAAAAGAAAATGCTGCTGGTGTATTCCTCGATCTAAAAAAAGCGTTTGACACCGTCAATCACGATTTACTGATAAAGAAATGTCAATGTTGTGGAATTCGAGGCAATGCACATGACTGGCTATCAACTTACCTTTCCGAAAGAAGGCAATATGTTGAATTGGATAATGAACGGTCAACACTGCGAACAATACAATGTGGAGTGCCCCAGGCTTCTGTATTAGGTCTGTGGCCCCACTGTGATACAACTCTGGGTTGAAGACCACTGGCCAGTTCGACTGGTTGTGTTTGTGCGTGCGCAAGAGAGAGTCAGTGTACCAGTTGGTGCGTGTGTGGAAGTGTGCATGTATGTTTGTATGTATGTGTGTGTGTAACGTGTGTACTGTTCTTGTGTTACTTTATCGTCACTCATTCACTTGCTCGTGTCGTTTCATCGCTGTACATCGTGTTTCACCGCTCAAACGCCCTGCACTACCAACTTGCAGATTTGAGTGCCTGCATGTTGATATTGTTGGTCCGCTGCCAGAGGTCAACGGGTATCGCTTCATATTTACCATCATTGACCGATTCACTCGATATCCCGAAGCGGTACCGCTGACCGACGCCACATCGGCCACATGCGCCAAAGTGCTACTGGATTGGGTGTCCCGATTCGGCATGTGCCGCACGATCACATCGGATCGGGGCCGTCAGTTTGTATCGGACCTTTGGAGCGAGTTATGGACGTTGCTTGGTGTTAAATTGAACACATCATGTGCCTATATGCCGCAACAAAACGGCTTGGTCGAGCGCGTGCATAGACAGCTTAAAGCATCACTAACTGCCGCCATTCAAGATCAGGTGAATTGGCCTGCTGCGCTCCCTGTCGTGCTTATGGGTATGCGTTCTTCATTGAAGCCGGATATTGGTGCTTCTCCCGCTGAACTTGCACTGGGAGAGAAAATGCGATTGCCAGGGCAATTTTTCACCGAAAATTCCAAGTTTCCGGCCAGCGAGACCGCTCGCCACTTGGTGCAGTCGTTCGCAAACTTGAGGCCTGTTCCAACTTGCTGGCACCGTCAACGTGACTCAGAGAAACCGTTTGTATCGCCCTCCCTGGAGACGGCGAGTCATGTCTTTGTGCGAGTTGATGGTCATCGTTCACCGCTAACACCTCCTTACCAGGGACCGTACGCCGTATTGCAGCGAAGCGACAAATCGTTCACCATCGACAATCGCGGCAAGCCTGATGTGGTTGCAGTGGACAGGCTGAAGCCGGCACATCTGGAGCGAGTAGATCAGTCGGCCACAACCACCGCACCGACATCGACAGCGCCTCCGCGAGCGGGAGACGGCACTCCTCCTTCGTATCCTCGATCTCCTTCCGCTGCATCACGTCACGTCGCTCCTAGGATAGTTTGGTCACGGCGTTCCAGACCAGTACGGCCACCACAGCGCTACATCGGAGCATAGCTCCTGAGGGGGGACTGTGGCCCCACTGTGATACAACTCTGGGTTGAAGACCACTGGCCAGTTCGACTGGTTGTGTTTGTGCGTGCGCAAGAGAGAGTCAGTGTACCAGTTGGTGCGTGTGTGGAAGTGTGCATGTATGTTTGTATGTATGTGTGTGTGTAACGTGTGTACTGTTCTTGTGTTACTTTATCGTCACTCATTCACTTGCTCGTGTCGTTTCATCGCTGTACATCGTGACAATTCAGCTGCGTGTTATTGCTGCCACAGGTCCTACTCTCTTCTTGATATATATAAATGATATCTTCAGTGTGGCAAAAAATTGTAAAATAATAGTATTCGCTGACTATACAAATTTGTTTTTCAAGGACAAATGTGCCAATAATTTGTACGGAAAAATCAATTCAGAAATAGCAAGCATACACAATTGGTTCATCTCCAACAAACTCACAGTGAACATTGCAAAATCCTGTCATGTATTATTCAATAGAAGGGCTCGCTGTCAAGTCGGTACCGTAAAATTAGGGAGCTCAGTCATCGAGAAGAGTGAAAAAACACAATTTCTAGGAGTCATCCTTGACAGCTGTCTGAACTGGAAAGAACAAATCCATAAAGTGTCTTCCGATCTGAGCAAAATTAATTATATATTGAGTAAAACTAGGAATATATTCGATAAAAAAATAAATATACAGTTATACAACACGCTGTTTAAACCACATATGCAATACTGTTGCGAAACATGGGGAAATACGTTCACAACAAACTTGGAACCAATGACAATCGCCCAAAGAAGAGCATTGAGAATAATAATGAATAAACACTTACATGAGCGTTCTACTCCATTGTTCAAACAACTGAACATTATGAAATTTGACGACCTGATCAAATACAATACTTTAATGAAAATGTTCAATGCATTCAAAACTCGTCTTCCGAGGAATATACAAAATAACTTCGAAGTAAATCCCAGGCATGTGGACAAATTTGCGGTTCCTTTTGCACGCACAAAAACAAGAGACCTGACACTTTTTCATCAAGGAATCCGACTTTGGAACCAATTAGCAAGTCCAATCAAAATGTCCCAATCGATGTCAGCTTTCAAGAAAATAGTAAGAACACAATATATTCAAACTTATTATTGATACACATGTTGCTTATGCGTATGGGAACATCTTAACTGTGTGGCATGATGAAAAAGCTTTCATTTTTATTATTAGTTGTATATGTTATATATGTTAATGTATATTGTATGAAAAAGGGCAGTACAAGCCTCCAGGCTTCTTATGCCCAGCCATCCTACATTGCAAATTATCAGGTATTTTGTGAGTGAATGTTTGTGTTATGTTGGGTTTGGCAAATATATGATGATGATGATGAATAGAAAAACAAAAAACATACACAATGAGAGCAAATACAGACAAGCACATCAGAAGCTCAAGTGGCGAGGAACAGGGTTGGCTCGCAACAATCGAGTCCCACAACGACTGGGCAGCGTGTCAGCTTGCTCGACCACTGGTGCGGTCTGATTCAGCGGCCCGGCAATCACCGATGACGACAAAACTGTCGGTGACACTGACACACACGATCTAGTTGGTGCGATCTCAATATATGATTGTGTTGTTCGACGGGGCGATTGTGCCTGTACTCTCGATGTTTTCAATCGGAGATTGCGAACATGATACGGCACACCATCAACCTCTACACACTGGTCAGAAACAACACGCGTAACAGTTCTTACAGCAGATCGTGAATCACAGCGGCTACCTCTTCTTCGAACCCAGACAGAGTCGCCTGGTTTATAGCCGAGTGATCGCTGAAGAACTGCTTCTTGACCGCTTTGTTTAGGCAGCATACGAGGTGGTCGAATATCGTACCTGTATATTTGCCTTGCTGGTGTAGTTGACTCTCGACAATTATCTCTGGGAGACACATTGTGCCAAAAAACAGCTTCAGCAACTGAGCAATTATACCTCGCTCTGATTGTCTTGACACTGCGATGGCTGCGCTCTATGATGCCATTGCCGCCGGCTTCATAAACACATCGAAAGCGAAGATGAATTCCCCATTTTCTCATCAAGACGCTGAAATCACTTCCACGAAACACGGCTGCATTGTCAGCTAGAATTTCTGCAGGTGCACCTCGCTCAAGAAACACACTTTCCAGCTGACTGATGATGTTGCTGCTGCTTTGACATCTCAATTGGCGCCATACAGCAAACCGCGACGCACCGCAATCTATCAGTGTGAGATAGTGTTGCGCGCCAATGTGTGTGACGTCAATAGCAACGCGCAGCCACAGTCCACAAACATCAACTTTCCCCTTCTTCCACCGCACTGGCGCTGGATCCACCGACTGACAAGCCTCACATGACCGCACTGATGTTTGCACGTCTCGTCGTCTGATGGTTGGATCATGCTTCCTCGCAAAATACAGCGTTCGGCGCACTCCCGGGTGCCCGCACGACTCATGCACTGATTTCACCAACTCATGAATTCTCTCCAATTTGATGCAGCAAACTACTTCTTCTCTCACGCCGACGGATTTCAACCAATGTTGAGGTACACGTGTGAGCTAATCTGCAATATTGCACGAAGAAGATACATATTTAACACTCAGCTTGAGGTTATACTCTCGCACCATCGATACCAGTGTTGCCAGGCGTCTGCGTATCAGCATCTCACTGATTGTTCTAGTTTGCAGTCTGGCTCGACCACTCAGAGCATCACAGACCCAGTGATAAACTGTCTGTGAATCTGTGAGCAGTTCAAATTCTGTGACACCCCACATGAGTGCCAAATTCACGCCTTTAACGGCAGCATCCAACTCCGCTAGGCTGATGTGCGCAGCATCGTCAGTGCGCAACCAACACCCGTCCTCGACAACACAGCCGTCAATTTCCAGAACAACGCCTAGTGCCACAGAGCTGGCATCTGTCCATACTTTGACATTTTTCACACCCACGTCCCAACGACCAGTTGCTGGGTCAGACTTCCTGACACGATCAATGGTCGCCGTCAACATTTTCCTGATTTTGTTGTCATCTTGCAGTTCGTCATCCCAGCCATTAGTGACGGCGTTGGCTCTCCGTTTTATAAATGCCGCTGCTACTCTCAGCCATCTACACACTGGCAGATGACCAGTGAGTTTTCCGCATAGTGAAAAGACCGACCGGCGAGTGAGCTTATCGGGAATCACACCGAAGTCGTTATCTCCCTGCCAGTGCAGATGGTCGTGTTTTTTCTCGACACGAACACCGAGCACCCGAGCACCACCATCCAAACGTTCAGGTTCCTTACACTCCAGACCATACGCTCTCAAGTAATTCACAACGGCTTGGGTGCTGACAATCGACTCATCTACCAGCACATCGTCAATGTAAGATGAAGTGGCAGAATGTATCAGTGAATTTAGTTTGATCACAGCTTCTAGAATCGTCTGCATTATTATTGGTGCTACATTGAGCCCAAAACCCAGACGAGTCATACAATAACGGCGACCACGAAATTTCACTGTTTGGTACTTCCACAACTCAGGTCGTACTGCTATCTGCAGATATGCTTTTCGCAAGTCTATCAATGCAGTGTTACAGCCGCGTCGCCGCCATTGTCTTAATTTGTCTGCGCAGACGTCTGAGTTCGCAGTAAATGGCTGTATGTGCTTATTCAGCTGTCTGTAATCAAGTACAGGTCTCACCTTTCTCTTATTATCCTGCACAACAGCCATAAATGGAATGAGACCTTTCACAGGGCCATGTTTTCTCTCATCATGCAATTGCAGCCAGCCGCGATCAATCCAGTTCATGATCTCACTTTCAAAATCTTCTTTAGCGTTTGCTTTGACGCTATACTGAGCTACTTTGTTATCTAGAGATATGGGAGCACAGTCATCACTCCATTTCCAAGCAGCAGTCCACTGCCTTCTAGCAGAATCAAATTTGGCTGTAAAATCTGTCTGGTCAACAACAATGTCTTGTATAGCCAATGCTTCTACATTTGGCCTTCTGGTGGCTGCACGACCACAACTACCGAGAACAATCTCCCCTCGCCAGTAATAACCGCTCCGCCAAGAGCCGATATACCGTTCATTCCCAGGACAAAATTGAAGTTTAGAGGACAAAAGTTCACCACCAATGCTTCAACAAATTTCGGTGGTTGACGAGGAACTCTCAAACATACAGTGGTAGAGCCAAGACATCGGTGACTAACACCACTCATTGTTAGAATGCTTACATCACATTTTTTCCAATATGCACACCACGATACACTAAGAAGACAACTCGAACAGCCAGTATCAACCAAAACCGGCATTGTTTTGTCGTTCACCTCCATATCAATTGACAACACGGCATCTTTATTAGACGACGAGAGGAAGCCGACACCTATGCGTCCCCTCGTTTGCCGTTTCCCGAATTAACATATTTTACGTTGGTTCTGCAATGACGAGCAAAGTGACCAGGTTTACCGCAGTTAAAACATATTACTTGCCTCTTGACATGAATGTGGTCGTGTCAGAGCTCACCTGATTTTTGTTGCGCACACAGGTACAGTCCGTTCTCTGTTCGTTGGTAGATACACCGTATGCAAAAGCGTTAGAAACGTTGTCTACAGATTGGATGTCCGCCGAGCGAATTCCAGCTTCAATTTGTTTCGAGCAGACGAGAAGCTGTTCTAGGCTGAGCTCTGCGCCACTGGTAGCCCTCACAGTTTGCTGTATTTCTGGTGGAAGTCCGTGCAGAAACTGACAGGTCACCCATTTCTCATCAGACGGCGCGAGGTCACTTTTTTCTGCGACACATAATGCCAATTTCTTCAACTCCGCCATGAACGAATCCAGCGACTCAAAGTTACGACTGTTGCACATTCTGAATTGCTCGTAGGCAGAACACGGAGTCGTGTCAAACGACAGCTGAAGGGCTTTCACAATACTCTTCTCATTTTGTCTTTATTCTTCTGAGAGCTGCTGGAAAACCTGAAACGCTTTCCCCTCGAGAAAAAGAGGGAACAGTGACGCCAAATCCTCAATCTTCTTCAATTTGGCAGCGTATCTGAGCTTCTCAATCCACACTGACAAATCCGTAGTTCCATCGAACGTACGATTTATTTCCGATAGCTTAACTGAATCCATGCTAATACGTGCGAAATAGCTTGTAGTTAATGGACACGAACGTGTCTCCCAGCAAACTGCGCTTTATTGTCACTGAGCATTACAACTGCACACATACACACATGCAATCATACACGCATACGTAAGACAATACCGCATTCATGCACATACACACACAAGCACATACATTACACAACCGTAACACAATATCATCGTTCTGCAGGATTGATTAGTCAGCGCACACACATACAGGCAGTCACACCAATACACTCACACTTGCATATACACATATATGTATATGCATACACATATATGCATTACAATATTTTGTACTATATATAATTGTGTGTGCGTGCATATGTATTTGTGTGCGTACGTGGGAGTGTGATTTTGTGTACGTTGTTGTAGGCGCGCGCGGAGGTAGCTGCGTCACACAAGCCCGAGCGATGAGCGCATGCATGTGCGGGTGGTATCCGCCCGGAGTCAACGGTCGCTCGTGCATGTTGGGCAGTGCGTTACGGGTGAAGTGAGAGTGTGGTGTTTGTTCGGTGGTTTAGAGTGTTGTTCGGTGGAGAGAGTAGTACTTAGTGCATTGTGATGTGGTGTGATCGTATGGAATTGTGCTTTCTTGTCCTTTTTTATTTTTCGTGCTTACATTCAAATACAAGCTAACCGGCCCTTCCCAAAAATGGAGTCTTCATGCGGTTTCCACGCTCGCGTGATACTAGAATTTGAAGGTCAGAGTGACATTGTGGAATGGCGGACTCGCACGGAGATGATGTGTCAGCTCAAAGGCGTCGATGTGATGAGCGTAGTGCCACTACGTCTCTCAAAAGGCGCGTTTGTTGTGTGGTCCCAACTGCCGGATGAACTTCGCCGTTGTGCGAAAGGGACTCGCAGCGCACAGGGTGACTGAGAGCAGCGGAGGATGAAGAAGGAGAAACTCAGACTTTGAAGTGTTGATGAGAAGATTACGAGCTGCAGACCAAGAATAAATATCAGATAGCAGGGAAGTAAAATGAAAAGGAAGCGGGATGTAAAACTGAATATCGTCGGCATAGATATGAAAGATTCTACACATTATATAAGCAATTGCACAAATACATTGGCGCTGATAATGCTAATCCGCCTCATAGCCGAGTGGCTAAGACGCACGCTCTGTGCACGAGAGGTCCAGGGTGAGATTCCCTGGCGAGGTGAAACGGATGGGTTCGTTTCTTAAAGTGAGAGCCCAATTGCCGCAAGGCGGCTTTCGTGTGCGCGAAGCCGTACAATTTTCTGTGCTGGCCGCGACTGCGATAACCTGTGTGGCGGCCGGACCTGCGGTGTGCCAGCCGGGGCCGTGAGGCTTTGCCCCCGCAAAAGCACACGCGAACACAGCCTTCTCTACTGCTGTGTTCTAATGCGTAATTATATTATAATTATATATATGTGCATTTGTAAATGGTCTACCCGAGCACCTGGCGACCAGTATTCGTGCAAGCACAGTGTAAGAGTCTCTGTCGCTGAGTGATATTACGAGCAGAACTCGCATGGTTCTACAAACGACAAAAAGCCCACCAAACTGTCTAGCCGCCAATGCCGGGTCGCTTTCACCTTGAAAATGCTATATTTGCAATCAGACTGGTCATTTGAGTAGATTGATTGATTGATTATAGAGTTTTTGAGGTGCACCGGCCTCTAGGACCATATGGCACCCTCCAGTCTGTTGTTAGCTAAATTCAACTAAAACTATGCAAATGAACGTAATGGAGCAATGAAATGAATAAGGGTGAGGGTGAATGATATGAATATGAAAGTCGGAAGAATAAAAATCAATAAATAATTCTAAAAGGCAAAAACCGTAAAAATTAAAAAAGGCGGCCATCAATGACCGCCGATTGCTCCTGTCCTAAAACCTCGTCAATAGTCCGAACGGATCCAAGACAACGTTGACGCGCCTCTGAGAATGATGGACATTCCACCAGGATGTGTTGCACGGAGAGACGTGCATTACATGCGCTGCACGTGAGTTCAGGTTGTCCGAGTAGATGGCAATGCGTGTCGTACGTGTGACCCACACGTAGACGACAGAGCACCACCTCCTCGGACCTCTTGCGGCGATAAGAGCACATCCAATGTCCGATTTCGGGCTTCACTGCTTTTAGTTTGTTAGTAACACATTCGTCCCAGGAGAGCTGCCAGCGAAAACGGATAAAACGATGTATAAGAGGATGTAAGTCCGAATACGGTATAGAAAAGTTAAAATAAAATGAATAAAAGTCTCGTTCAGCAGCTCTTTTTGCGGCTCTGTCAGCTCGCTCGTTGCCCAAAATACCAATATGGGCCGGAATCCAGCTGAACTTTACACGCTTGCCCTGGTGGTGGATGATGTCAAGAGAGATAAAAATCCTCTGTATAAGACGATGTAAGGAGAAAGACGATAATGAAGTTAAAGCACTAAGGGAGTCAGATGAAACTAAAAGCAATGAAAGAGAAGATGAGCGAATAAAAACCAGGGCCAGCAGGATAGCGTGAAGTTCACCCGTGTAAATAGAGGCGCTCGGTGGCAGCGTGCTCGAGCGGCACGTACCTCCACTTACAAACGCACAACCCACACCACTGGCCGACTTAGATCCATCAGTGTACACGGCAGTATACCGTCCGTAAGAATGAATTCGCTCCAGTGTGTTTGAGCGAAGCACACTGGGCATTGTACGGTGTTTCGGCAGAGCTGCTAGCGAGACGTCAACCTCGGGTGTGACCAATTCCCAGGGTGACTCCGCCGTGTATTATTGTCTGAGGACGTCGTTAGCACCCATCCCGCAAGACTCCAGCAGTGCCTTCATTTTGCTGCAAAACAGCACAGAACACTGAGGTCCTGGAAGGTGCTGCTGCTCAGGCACATGCTGGGAAAATACCACGTCATACGCGGGGTTTTCATGGGTGCTTGCCAGCTTGCAAGAATAACGCATGCCCAGCTCTTGACGACGTAGCGCCAGCGGAGCCTCATCAGCCTCAACAAGGAGGCTGACGATTGGCGACGTGCGAAACGCGCCGGTGGCAATGCGTATCCTTGCGTGGTGTACGCCATTCAAACGGCTTTTTGCTGACTCCGAAGCCAGATCATATACCATGCTTGCGTAATCGAGACGCGACCTGACTAACGAACGGTACAGAAGGAGAAGGGACTGTCGATCTGCTCCATACCGCATGCGGGAAACAGTCTTCAGCACATTCAGTGCCTTTAGACATGTGGTTCTCAGCTGTGAAAAATGGTCGGTGTAGGTCAAGCGCGAGTCCAACGTGACCCCTAAAACCCAACCGTGCGTTGGAATGAGACAACACTGCCGAACAATTCCACTTCCATGTCAGGGCAGGCACCTCGACGGCGGCAGAAGTCTACACCGACCGTTTTGGACGTCGAGAAGCGGAAGCCGTTACGCGTTCCCCAAGTCTCTATTTTATTCGCCGCCAGCTGCAGTTGACGCTGGACAGCAACAGTGCTACGGGAAGAACACCATACGGCGAAGTCATCCACAAATCGACACCGTACAATCGAGGGAGGCAAATGATTGTCAATGTCGTTGATCATTATGGCAAAAAGGGCCAGGCTGAGCACACTACCCTGTGGAACGCCTTCTGCCTGAACGAACGGACGAGACAGGGAGTTCCCCACACGCACACAGAATGTGCGGTGCAAAAAAAATTGTGCACGATCCTCCCCATGTTGCCTCTGACACCACAGCGATGCAGTTTGCGAAGAATGTCATGTCGCAATGTGGTGTCATATGCCTTCTCGATGTCAAAGAATATCGCCCCGACGTGGTGACCTCGCGCGAAACTTTCTAAACTTGATATTGACACAAGTCGTTCAGTACATGCACCTGTAAATACGCCGCCTTCAAATCAACAATCGTGGTACCTCCCTCCACTTGGCGCCACCTCCTGAGCATATCGCTACATACGTCCGTGACATCCTCTCTAGTATGACAAGAGACAAAATCATTCAGCTCTCTAAAGTCGAGCACTGGTCGGACTCTTCCCTTATTCACCTGTACGACGGTCATGAGTGGGGTGATACCTTCATTCACGTCTTCCTTCCACGGCACGAGCACACCATCCCGTATCTACCTCTCAACTTCAGCATCAAACTTCTCCTTGTCAACCTCAGATATTGCTCGCCTGTAGTACCCGGTATAATACTTAAGATTCGGTGGCCGGTTCTTCCACTTGTACTCAACCACCCACTTCCTACCATCAAACTCTGCGACAAAGTCTTTATCAACAATTCTACACGGGTTTCCCCTCGCGTCATCTCTCTGGTCCTGTTCTCTGTCAACGACAACGCGTCATCTCTCTGGTCCTGTTCTCTGTCAACGACATGAGGACCTTTATAACGATGAGAAAGTTTTACCCCTTTCCCTCAAGTACGATTTAAACATAACACGGTCTCCTACTTTCAGAACACTCACGGTCGTACGTAACGCTCGTGATAATGCATCAACGTGTGGTATATCGGAACCTTTTCTGTGTTGTATTTCAAAGTCGTATTGACTCAAGTACATAATCCAACGCGCCAACTTCCCTGAGGGCTCTTCCAAACGCCATAACCATTTGGGCGCTTGATGATCAGTCACAATCACAAATTTTACGCCGGTTAGGTGATATCTGAATTTATGAATAGCTCGAATGACAGCCAAAAGTTCAATTTCCGTTGTTGAATACCGAGACTGAACCTCAGTCCACTTTCCCGATGCATACGATACAACATATTCACGACCATTCTCCTCTTGACTGAGAGTGCCTCCCCATCCTCGACTACACGCATCAGTTGTAACCTTAAAACCCAATTTAGTATCAACCGGTCATACGACGGGATACTCTGCAACAATTTTTTTCAAATCATTGAAAGATTTCTCTGCCTCAGCTGTCCACACAAGTTTTGAATTGTTTTGCTTAACACAATCTGTTAAGCCTGAACAACGAATACTGAAATCTGGAATCAGGTGACGATAATATCCGGCCATTCCGACGAAACGCTGTATCTCTTGGATACTTTCTGGCATTTTATAGTCAACAATAGGAGTTACATTACTGGACGCAGATTTGATACATCCTTTGCTGACAACATGAGATAAAAACGTTACTTCTTCACATGCGATACTACACTTGGAAGCTGTAATGGAAATCGGACGTGGCGGTAGCGATGAGTGGATCAGTGAACGGAGGCGGGGCTTATATATTGTGTTTGTGTATCGTTGCATGTGTGAGTGTGTATGTTTGTGTGCGTGTGAGTGCGCAGGCGTCAGCGACGTAAGCAGCGCGCTGTGATCTGATTGGTGGATTCGAAGTTCTGTAAACGAACGGCCGTTAACGGCGGGCGATTCAAATATGTGGCCTGCACTGTGAATGTGGGGCAGTGGGTTGTGAGAGAGTGCGCGGTTCGGTGGCCCTGCCGTACACTGTGTTGGATAAGCTTTTCCTTGGTGTTGCGGTGTACAGTGATAAGTGCATATTTATTTTGTGTTGAGGTGTACAGTGATATGTGTATAGTTATTTTGTGCTGCGGTGCACAGTGATAAGTGTGGTCTGCTTGTGCTACGGTATATTGTGTTTGGCGCCGTCTTGGACTGCGTCGTTGGCTCACTGAAAGTCATTGCAGATTCAGCTGTGATCATTCGTCTATTTAATATTGTGATTAACCAAGTGTCATTATACGTTACATTGTTCGATCGTCTTTGCGGTCTGGGCATCGAGGTGATAGAATGGCTTTCAGCGACGCGAACATGGAACCAAAAGCTATTTCGGCTGCAAATGAAACGTCGTTCGATTTGAGGCTGGTGCGGGAGTATGACGGGAAACATGACCCCACGGAATGGCTAGGGAAAGTGCGGAAAATTAGTCGACTTCGCGGTGTACGTGATGTAGCGCAGGTAGTGGGTATGCGAATCACTGGCGATGCATATGCCATCGTTGATTGCCTCTCTGATGTTGGACATGTTGCAGTTCGACATGAGCAAAGTGGAGCAGGCACTTCAGACTGCGTTCGGCATGGACACTTTTTGTGCGTATGACGCGTTTTTGAAACGAAGATTAACTGCAGGTGAATGTGTCGATGTGTTGCTCTCTGATCTACGCAGATTGGGAGCCAGATGCAACATCACTGACCCAGTGTCCATCAAGTGTGCGTTTTTATCAGCCATTCCTCTATCATTGCGACACGTGCTCAGGGCTAATGCGAAGTAGGACTCCATGACAGTATCGGATGTTGTCAGCAGAACTAGAGTGATATTGTCAGAAACGGGTCAAAATATTGATACTGGACTATCTGCTTCTGCTCCGGAGCCTGTCCCACCGGCACGGCTGTCTTCAGGAAAAATGTTATCAGGTGCTCTCAGGTGTTTTCTGTGTAACCGACCAGGGCATTTTGCACGCGGATGCCCTCGTCGAATGAATCGGGTTGGAGGCGAGGAAAGGAATGGTGTCAAATGTTTCAAGTGTGGAACGTTCAGACACGTCAGCCCAAATTATCCGGGAAACGACCAAGGAGGAGAGGCATAGGTGCCAGTCTCTTCTCCTCGAACGTAACGGCGCCGCTGGTTACGACAACTGTGATGGTCAATGGTGTTCAATGTCTTGCGCTCGTCGATACGGGCTGTTCCAGAAGCTTGATTTCTGAGTTCCTGTGTAGAGAGCGAGTGGAATCTCGCGGTGAGTGGCTGGTGACGATTAGCGGAGATCGTATGAGATGCCAAGGTAGCTGCGCAGTTACGGTTACCATGAACAATAGAAAGGCATTTGAGCTCAACGTACTTGTGGTGAAACGTAGACCAGCCGGTTTTGACTTTGTTCTTGGTATTGATGGCATTGTAGCTATGGGTGGCATGGTGTTGGATTCGGAGAGAAAGTTGACATGTGGTGTTGAGAAAAATGCGTTCATCTGGAATCGGGCGTAGCTGCAGCAGCAAGTGGCAACAGTATAACAAGTATTTATGACCTTTAAGACAAAGATTTCCTGGCTACGTTCGATGCAGAGAAAAGGTCATGGAGAGTGAGATGGAAGTGGTCGCAGCGTCCGGGTGTCTTGGAGAATCGAACCGCCGAGTACGCAATAGCACCACATGCACGTAGCGAGTATCAGCCAGAGTTAAAATCATGGATTGACGCTGGATGGCTTGTTGAGTACAACGAACAAACCCACGGACCAGTCAAAGGGCTGATTCCGCTTATGGCAGTCAGTCAGAAGAATAAGTGCAAAGTGATGCCTTTGGTGAGGCCGGTGATGGATTTTTGCCAACTCAATCGGTTTGTTGAAACTCACAAGGCGGATGTCGACGTCTGTCACCAGAAACTGAGAGATTTGAGGGGCGGGGGGATCGCATAGCATTGTTGGACCTGACGCGCGCCTACCTTCAGATCGAAATTGAGCCTGCGCTTTGGTGTTACCAGACGGTGTTGATATCCGACAAGCGGTATTGCTTAACCCGACTGGGTTTTGGCTTAGGTGCAGCTCCGATCATCATGAAGGAGATTGTCAACTTCGTGTGTCGGCAAGATGCTGAGGTCGAGAGAGCAGCTTCATCATACATTGATGATATTTTGGTGGACGAGTCGGTGTTGAGCGCAGAAAGAGTCAGCGAACACTTCTCGAGATACGGGTTGACCTGCAAACCTGCGGAACGGGCCGACCCATCATGTCGTGTGCTAGGTCTGAGTGTTTCGCGCCAGGCAGACGGCTTGGTGTGGAGAAGAGACAATCCTGTGGCGGAAATTGTTGAGCCAATAACTCGACGGTCAGTTTTCTCGTGGTGTGGCCGGTTAGTCGCACATTTGCCGGTGGCTGGGTGGCTGAGGCCTGCCACCTCTTGGATAAAGCGATGCGTCAACTCTGTGACAAAAGGATGGGACGATGTTGTGGATGATCCATCCGTGAAGAACAAGATTTTGTATGTGATCGACAAGCTTGCTAATGAGGATCCAGCACGGGGAGTGTCGCGCGTGACCGAAGATGAGGCAACCGTGTGGACTGATGCCAGTTCGATTGCTGGGGGAGTTTTGTTGGAGACTCAGGATTCATGAGTAATCGAAGACGCGTGTTGGCACCGCCGAGATGACACTACCCATATCAATATGGCCGAGCTGGACGCCGCGATCAAGGGCATTAACATGGCGGTATCGTGGGGCATGAAGTCAATCAATCTCTGCACAGATTCTGCCACGGTTCATCGTTGGGTTGATGATGCTTTGAGTGGCCGTGCTAGGCTACGAACGAAAGCGCACGGTGAACTCCTGATCCGTCGCAGAGTGAATATCATCAGACAGATGGTCGATAAACTTGATATTCAGATCAAGGTGCGACTTGTTCGGTCCGCGGAAAACTTGGCAGATGTCCTCACGCGTGTGCCGAAAAATTTGATTGGTGGCGAACCACTGGCCGTCGGTGCGGCAGCAACAACTTCAACAGCTCCCAGTTCAGTCGCTGAGCAAATTGCAAGCATTCATGCACGAGCGGAGCATCCAGGAATTCGTCGGACCTTGTACTTTGCTAGACGCGATCTCGCTAAACCGGTCAAGCGATCGCAAGTGCGCCAGGTGGTTCATGGTTGTGACATATGTATTTCGATTGACCCAGCTCCGGTAAAATGGCGTTACGGTACACTCAGTGTTACCCACGTGTGGCATCGCTTGGCAATCGACATCAGCCACTACAAGATCCAGCCGTACTTGACGGTTATTGATTGCGGTCCTTCACGGTTTAGCCTGTGGAGGCAACTACGAGCAGCGGACAGTGAGCAAGTAATTCAGCAGTTAGAGCGAATTTTCCTTGAAAGAAGAGCGCCAGTTGAGCTGCACTGTGGCAGTGATACTGTGTTTAGAGGTCGGTCATTCGCAGCGCTAGCAGCGAGATGGAACATTAGACTGCGCTTCAGAGCAGCGTACGCTGCCAGCGGTAAGGCGATCATCAAACGCAACCACAAGACCGTAAAAGTCATCGCAGCACGAAAATCATGCGGTATCGCTGAGGCTGTACATCTGTATAACCCTACTCCTCGCGATGGAGAAAATGAGAATTCTGCGCCGGCCAATGGCGTCTACCGCTACAGGATACGCGACTGCACGAGACCTCGAGCAGATCAGCTTGGCCAGGAGTCGTCTGGTCGTAAACGCTCAAGGTTCGCTGCTGGTGAGGCAGTATGGGTTCGCCAGCGTGGAAAAAGATGCACCAACCGATCAGCGCAGGGAGTCGTGAGTGGTGTCGTTTCAGAGCAAGTGGTGGAGGTTGATGGTGTGCCGCGTCACGTCCGAGACCTCCGACGAAGGGTCCAGAACGGTGTAGGCGACGATCAATCAGGTGACACAAGATCATCCGACGAACCTCCTCTGTGGATTGGTCATCCAGAGTCTCATCCCACGTCGGGTTATGTTGTGTCCGAACCAGCTTCGTCATCAGCGCAAAAGCGGACTGATACAGCCGGAGCGTTTGATGATGCAAGCCCTGCAATTGATGGCGTTGATCGACAAGAGCCTATTGTTACACCGACAGACAGACTACGTCGGGGGAAGCGGTTACGGCGACCGCCTCGTCGGTATTGTTTATGTTGTGATCTTGGAGATCGGGGAGGGGTGTAATGGAAATCGGACGTGGCGGTAGCGATGAGTCGATCAGTGAACGGAGGTGGGGCTTATATCTTGTGTTTGTGTATCGTTGCATGTATGAGTGTGTATGTTTGTGTGCGTGTGAGTGCGCAGGCGTCAGCGACGTAAGCAGCGCGCTGTGATCTGATTGGTGGATTCCAAGTTCTGTAAACGAAGGGCCGTTAACGGCGGGCGATTCGAATATGTGGCCTGCACTGTGAATGTGGGGCAGTGGGTTGTGAGAGTGCGCGGTTCGGTGGCCCTGCGGTGCACTGTGTTGGATGATGTGTGTTTGGATGCACTGTGTTGGATGAGCTTTTCCTTGGTGTTGCGGTGTACAGTGATAAGTGCATATTTATTTTGTGTTGCGGTGTACAGTGATAAGTGTATAGTTCTTTTGTACTGCGATGCACAGTGATAAGTGTGGTCTGCTTGTGCTACGGTATATTGAAATGGCGCCGTCTTGGACTGCGTCGTTGGCTCACTGAAAGTCATTGCGGATTCAGCTGTGATCATTGGTCTATTTAATATTGTGATTAACCAAGTGTCATTATACGTTACATTTTCGATCGTCTTTGCGGTCTGGGCATCGAGGTGATAGAATGGCTTTCAGCGACGCGAACATGGAACCAAAGAAGCATTAAGTTTTATTCGGTGATCATGCAATCTTCTGGAAAATTCTCTCAACACACTCAGATGTTGTTCCATGTTTTCACTGAAAATAAGTATATCATCAAGATAAACTGAGACTGACTTGAAAAGCATATCCCGAAAAATGTTCGTCATTAATTTCTGGTACGTAGCTAGTGCGTTAGACAAACCACAAGCTAACGTGCAATAACAGTACTGACCTTCTTCAGTGACAAAAGTTATTTTCTCTTGGTCTTCCTCCTTTATCTTGACCTGCCAATAAGCCGCTGTCTGGTCTATTTGAGTAAACACAGAGCTATTAGGTGAAATGGATGACAAAACTGACTCAATTCTGGGCATCAGGAAGCGATCTTTCACCGTGCATCTATTCAATTCACGAAAATACGTGCAAAATCTATACTTGTCTGTGCCTCGTTTACGAACCAATAAACAGGGCTTACAAACGGGCTATTGCGCTCACGAATAACATTTTTACTCAACATATGACTGACCTGTTCTCGAACGACATGTCGCTATGCATGCGGTACAGGATACGGTCTTCTCTGCTTCGGAGTCTCACTCAGCGTAATACCATGCTCCACAATCGAAACTTGGCCCAATTCTCCTTGTTCGGACATAACTGGATATTCAGCAAGAATTTGACTGACACTGCATCTATCACTTGGTGACATATGAGAAAGATCAACATGTCCTCTGATGTTTTGTTCGATGGTATGATCAATATCGGCTTCAATATCATCCCAGAGCGACGTGCTAGCGTGTGACTGCACCACACAGCGACAGACAGTAGCAATCGTCTCTTTCTCGACTGGCCGACCAAATGTCACCACTTGACCAGAGCTAAAATCAGTGCTTACTTCAGCAGCACGCAAAAAATCTGTTCCCAGTATGACTTCATCGTCACAATTAACAATTACAACTTCCAGAGACACTGAGTCTTGACCCACGGAAATGTTGGCTGTGCTGGTCCCAGCTACAGGAATAGTCACACTTCGAGAAACTCCATTGATTTGCTTATTACAATTGAACAATCTGAGATTAGCTTTTTCAGCAGCATGTTGGTTTACCAACGTACTTTCACTACCACTGTCGATAACGCCTTTAACTGGATGACCATTTACAGAAATATCCAAATGTATGCTTTTTCCGACAAATACTCGTCGGACAGCTTGCGACGTTGACACATGACAGTACTTGGCGATATGACCTCTACTGTTACACTTCCGACACACAGTTCTACAATTCACAGCTGAATGTCCACTCAGCTTGCATTTTTCACAAGTCTGTTTTGCCCTGCAATCACTTGCAATATGACTGATTTTGCCACACGTATAACATTTACGGTTGTGTGCTATCTGAACTCTTCTCTCAGTAGGCTCCGATTTTTTGTTCACATGCAAAAGACACATGTGATGAACTAGTGCGTCAACAGATTGCATTGAATCACCTGTTAGTTTGTGCGACCACTCTGCAGGTGCACCTTTGACAGCTTGCACAACCACCATACGATTTAACGAATCGGAACTTAGCTCCGGCATTATAGCTTTTATGCGGCATCTCAGCTCTTCCACATATTCACGCGGAGTATCACTTGATTTCAGTTTTACTTCGTCAAGATTTTGCAAAAATTTGGTTTTCATCACCTCAGGCTGTAGAGATTTCAACACATGCTCTTCAACAGCATTCACCACTTCCTCATGTGCAGACATCTGCTGTACATTCTGTTCGATTGAGTCTGCCAACCATTAAGACCTGGAGTTTGATCCGATGGCGAAGCACAGCAGATCAAATGCAATTTGACCATCAACCTTGGTCACTCTCGCTTACCGACGAAACTGAGAGAAGAACAAGGTAGGCTTGTCATACACAAATTTCGGCAAGTCCACATTAACTAAACGAAATCTCGCTCCAGTCGGTGCTGATGTTGATGGTGTCGTCCCATCAGGCATTATTGCAATATTCCACACATATATTCACTATCGTCCTCGCGCCGTTTGCTCAGTCTATCCCACCGCTGGATGTTAACGTTGGCCGAGTTTGGAACAGACGATGTATTGCAAACGATGCGGCGACAGTGGACATATGAAGAAATTAAACAATGAGAACTAGCACACAAAGATCACACACAGCGCACGTGGCAGCAACACGTATTTCGCACACAACGGTTCAGCTTGGTCACACAGACCGAACACACACAGTGAAGCCTCGCTGAACACTACTCGCAACCGCACTCATACACTCACACAGAAGTAATACAACGCTCTCACAGCTCGCGCAACTAGCAATCGTTCAATCCTAACAGCCAATCAGCGACGACACACATGACACACAGACATACAAAGACGCACGGGCAACTTGAAGTTCGCTCAGGTACATGACGCGTTACACCTTACACATACGCTACACATATCAAATGAACGCTACAAACGAACGCGCTACACATATCAAATGAACACATCGAAATGCACGCAACGCAAATACCAAGCCCATAACAGTACTTTATCGGTGTTAGTCACAATCTACTTTATTGGTCGTTAATTGATGTCGTAGCATACTTCTGTGTATGTCTCCAGTTTCAACTAACCGACTTAGTCAACAAAGTAATTGCTTCAATAACTCCGCTTGTTTATTAAGTAGCATGTTAAATGCTTTCAACCTAATGTCTTGTGTATTTTCACCGTTAGACGGTTGACATAAGCCCATTCTTTTGACACCATTTGTGCCTCGTACATCATATTGTTTCTCAATATTAAGCGCATTCATATATCCATCAGTGAAGTCTATGGCACTTTCCTCGATATCCGTTTCCTATTGTATGACACCTCTTGTGCTCTCATTTTCCTGTATGAAATCCAGTGTCTACACCAACATCTACTTCGTCTGGTCATTTAGTCATATAGTCATCAGTCATTTATTTATTTAGTCATCAGCCATTTAGCGGCGTATCGTGCCCTGACGTTCAAATGAAATTTATTCTGTTAATAAAATAGGCGTACAAATCTCAACACACGTTCCATTTGTATTCTACAGAACAATGGCAAAAATGACTGAGCTACAACAACAACGTTACACCCAAACCTATCACGCTTTGCGCAACAACTGTCTACAACGCAGACAAACATAAAAGCGCCAGAACTTAACATTAAAATTCAACATATAAATTCACAATTTAGACAATACACAACATCCTCCCCACCGGTTCTGGCCCAGCTCACAGAACCCATAAAACACTAATAAAGATCACATTCATCAAATCGCGACGGTAAACGCACATTTCGTCCAGAACGAGTAGTTACCGGTCTATCAACTTCAGGAAGTATCAAGTCATCCAAGTCAACAGAATTGGGTATACGAAAGGTAGCCGCCAAGTACAAACATCCATAACAATATAACGACAGATCACGAGAAACTGTACGGAACCAACAAGTGTCTGTACGGAACCAACAAGTGTCTGTACAGAACCAACAAGTGTCTGTACGGAACCAACAAGTGTCTGTACAGAACCAACAAGTGTCTGTACGGAACCAACAAGTGTCTGTACAGACCAACAAGTAAACTGCTGCTCCGTATCCCTTCAGAGAAGCATCGCCAAATTCAAGCAAATGCATATTCGATGATTTCTCCCAACCAAGGGAAAAAAGGAGCGAGAAACAGTGAGTTTTTGCAATTCTACAAGACCCGAAACCCAATCCAAAAAGACAGCCATTTGAGATTCGGGAAGAGGTTCATCCCAGTCCAGCCCCAGTTGCCATATTTCTTGAAAAAGGAACTTGGCGACAATGCAGAAGGGGCAGCCAATCCAAGCGGATCGAGCACACTAACGATAAAACTCAGAACCACTCGCTTGGTAGGAGCAATATCAGCTGGCAGTTCAAAACCATCGAAAGTGAACTCGTCCCTGTCCGCCATCCAGTTGACACCAAGCACTCGGTGTGTGTCATCAAACTGGCCGGCAGTATCACCGGTAGCTTCAAACACGGCACGACTACTTGTATGAAACTTACATAGATCCATGCCAGCACAAGCCAGGATACGCTTGGCCTCATCAAACAACTGGGAGGCATGCTGATCGGAATCCGCTCCTTGGTGAATCCACAAGAAGCGGTGCACGTCAAAATCACATGGGTGCAACAATAGCTGCCAGAAAGCTCGTTTTATATCTGCCGACACAGCCACGCTCCATCGTCGAAAACGAACAAGCACCTCCACAAGTGAAGGCAACAGCGAGGGTCCCGTTTCCAAGCGATCGTTCAAAGACACGTCGTTGGGACCACCAGTCGATGCATAAAAAACTGGGCGCACGCGCGTCGATGAGCTGGAAGCCTTCACCACAGGACGATGAGGCAAATAAAAAGCTCCATCGGCGTGCACCTCAGAATCTGGAACCTTTTCGATAATGCCGCTCCTCATCATGTATGTGATTGGCGCACAGTGATCCGCGCTTCCAGCCGCAGCAGCGTCAGATATCACCCATCCAAACACTGACTGCTAGGCAGAATATCCCTGTGGACTTCTCACACTGTCAGGAAAAATCAACGACCAGTACAAATATAGTCCTATCAATATATCAATAGATTTTTCATTCTCCGAAAAATCATCAGCCAATGTCAAATCAGAGAAAAATGATAACGCCTTTTCTGATAATAAGGGGCGATAAAGAGGAGCCGTGATGATTGGCACTTGAATCAAGGGGACTGTACAACAAACAGCATCCCAACTATTTCTCAACTGGAACTCAAAAACAGTTGAATTGGACCTACACGCCCGCCGATCACCGAACACTGCATATGACATGTCGCAAGTTGTTAAGCGTCTCGATTGCACACGTTTTACCAAACTCTGTGAAACATACGAGTGGTTAGAACCAGAGTCGAACAACAAATTCGCAAGTACAACGCCCCGAGAACCGTGGACACTTACACGCGCAATTGGTAGAACAACCACCTTATTCTCATGAGATGAGCATGAGAGAGTTGCACCAGATGTACCTCCGATTCGGGTACCAGATGCCTCACCTGTACTCTTGTGTGTATCCACGTGCCCAAAACACAAAACAATGTTGTGTCCCTTACCGCACTGCTTGCAACAAACTGAACAGACATTTGCCATATGACCCGGTTTCAAACAGCGGAAACACAATTTTGAGTCTTTGATACGCCGCCTTCTTTGATGCCAAGACAGCTCCGTGTACCTGCAACAATCACTTGCATTGTGAGAGTCACCACAAAACACACAGTTCAATGAACTAGTCACACTCAATGCAGACGCAGTCCCAATTTTGCCGGGAAGTTTTTCCTCACGGCTGACCGAAGTGACACCAATTTGTATCGGCCTGGAATTCTCGTGTAAGTTTTTAGCGGCAGCAAATGACGACGCTCGATCTCTGCGGACGACCTCGTACACAATGAACTCCATGAGGTGTTCCAGGTTCGCCTCCTTGCCATCAGTTGTCCGCGCCCACTCAAGTCGAAAATCCATGGGGAGTCTAGACAGCACCAACGGTGTAAGAATCACACCGTACTGTTCTCCACCAATACCCAGTGTCTCCAAACTTCAAATATGCTTGAGAAATTCAGTTTGAAGCGTTTTTACTTGAACCAGTTCAAGTCGTCTGCTGGACGTCTCGTTCAAACTCAGCTGCAACAGTTTCTTCACATGGCTGACAATTATTTTTTCTTTACGTCCGTACTTGGAGCGAAAAATTCCGCAAGAAAATTCATAATTTTCACCGGTGAAAGACAAACCATCGACACTTGATTCGGCTTCTCCTTTCAAACACGACCTGAGATATACTAGTTTCGAAACCGACGGCAGGTGTGTCTGATGCACGGCGAAGTCAAACGATTCCCAAAAAGAACACCACGACAACACGTCCCCGTCAAACGAAGGCAGCTCCAACTCTGGTAAACGGACAGGCGCTGTAATTTGAGCAGCTTTGACTGGAACCTTCATCTCAGCGGACTGTTGGAGAAGACGGCGTGCCTCTAACACCGCGGTGGAAACCTCATCGCGGTATCATGACGCCTCGTCTATCACACTCTCAAGCTGAGCAACATCGACTACCTGCTCCAAGCATGACTGTGCCTCATCTAATCTGGCGATTTGGTTGTCCAATTCCTGAACAGCCAACTGTAACTCAAAAATTGGCACTAGCGGACGACCTAATAACTCAATCACCTTATTTCGTTTTCGAGTTAACCAACCGCGTGCTGCCGCCCGATTACGCTCAATCGTTTCAATGGGGGGTGCACTCATAGCTACATGCAATGACTAATCACATTGACACAGAAGCTTCAAAGACCAACAAACCAAACGAATGTACAAAAACCTCCCGGGTTTCGGCACCATGAAAATATATTCTGTTAATAAAATAGGCGTACAAATCTCAACACACGTTCCATTTGTATTCTACAGAACAATGGCAAAAATGACTGAACTACAACAACAGCAACGGTACATCCAAACCTATCACGCTTTGCGCAACAACTGTCTACAACGCAGACAAACATAAAAGCGCCAGAACTTTACATTAAAATTCAACATATAAATTCACAATTTAAACAATACACAACACAAATGCATTTTATATGCGTTGCTATACATACTCTGAATATATGCTCTCAAATATATGTCACTTTAGTCAAATAATTCATTTCAACACCTCGTCCTGTCTAAAAGTATTTGTCAGTGATAGTCTTCTAATATTTCCCAGCCATATACATTACATGTTTTGACAGTAAAATTCAAATTCAGCCCGTGCCTGGCATGGCTGCGTCTCGACAGCGCAAGTCAGCTGCGTCTTGACAGAGCAAATGAGCTGTCTCGACAGTGCAAGTGAGCTGCGTCTTGACAGAGCAAATGAGCTGTCTCGACAGTGCAAGTGAGCTGGGTTGCCCGACCCCTTCACATTATTTCGTTTTCTTTCACGCTAACGTCTGCCTCATCTTGTACATAACCTACAAATTAACTGTATCTTTAAATTAAACCTCTCAATTATATATCCCAATTCATTAGGTTATCAGGTGCAGGCTTCAACAGTTTCAACTCTATTTTTTTCTCGTTAGCTTTTTTGGTCTCAAATGGTTCATGAAATTGGCTTCTAAGAAACCGACACGTTCTATATTAAATCTATGTGCGCAGCTGTTTCTTTGTTTAACTTTTTTCTGTTGCTTGTTTTTTATGTACATAATGTTCGCACTACATTCCGGAAGAGGTTGATGATTGTGAGGCTCATGCCTCATCTTTCAGCAATTGCAATTCATGTTGTTCTGATGAGGTAAAACTGATTTTTAGTGAATACCATGGTAAGTTCTTAGCTTACCATATCAATACCAGGAGTCTAAATAGAAACTTGTATGCCTTCAAGGACTTTCTAACTGAATGCAAGGAAAAGTTTTCAGTTGTACTGGTGACTGAAACCCGGTTAAGGGATATCGATGCTCTAGTTTCATTGTCCAACTACAATTTTATTCATCAGAAAAGACTTCAACGACGTGGTGGAGGTGTTGGAGTGTTTTAAGGCAGGAGTTTGCGTACAATATTCGTGATGACATTTGTGTAAATTCTATTTCATTAGAGCTAATATGCATCGAGGTAACCGTAAAACAAAAATATGTCATTATAATTGTAATGTATCATCCACCGAACTCTTGCTTTGAGGACTTCAACACTGAATTCAACCAGACTCTTGATAAATTAAGGCATGAATCAAAGTGTGGCGCCTGTGCAAATGTAGGTCAAAAACATTTGCCCATACACCACAAACACACACTCTACCAGCGCTTCAGCGGTACGCGTCCCGGAGGTGTATGTCCCCTGCACACAGACATACACCAAGTACAAACACCAGCCAACGCGCACCAACCCGGTACAGTGTCGCGTCCCGGAGGTGTATGTCCCCTGTACACAGACATACACCACGTACAAACACCAGTCAGTGCGCACCAACCCTCTTCAGTGTCTGGGCCAGCATCTGGTTCGCATCCGCCTGACCACATCCCCACCCATGGATGCAGCAGCCATCGAGGGCAACATCTGGTCCACAGCCGTGCGCCCAGACCATATGTGACCCAGAACACCAGGCGACTACATACGCACATACACACACACACATACCCAATCACACACGCCAGCGACGTATAAAACACCGTCACACACACTCTTCCACAACCAGTGCACAGAACTCACCCTGTTGCTGGCTCGCTCTGTTGTTCACCATTGCTTGTGTTTTGTTTCGCCACAGTAAGTAACCGCCTCTGAACTGTGATCTCTTGTGAATATATATTGAAACACTGATTGACAACTTTTTTTACTCGATCTGTCGATGTCCTAAAATATGTTGTCATAAAGCAAACTGAAATCAGCGACCATTTTCCCATTTTCATTGTGTTAAATTTATCAGTTTTAAAATCGACTTCGAAATAACAAGAAATATTGTTTTCAAAACGAATTACTCTAGTTCCAAAATCAACAAATTAAAAGAGCACCTTGTGAGTGAGTACTCCAGCTTTATCTCTATCAATGATCCTAATAATGCAGCTTACTGCTTGATCAAATTGATAACTGATTACAACAACAATAATTTGACAGAGAAAAAAAATCGCGCACGAAGACACCGATTAAACCATGGATGACAGCAAAATTGTTGTTTTATGTAAACGAACGAGACAAACTGTATCGAAATTTCCTTTTCCAGAAAAATGTGTCAGACCAAGAATCCTACAAAAAATACAGAAATAAACTAAATCAAATGATTCGGAATCCTAAAAAAGAATATTATCAATTAAAAATTGATCAAGCCCGAGGCAAGTCCAAGGAAACTTGGAATGTCCTTAGAAAAGTTATCAGTACTAAATGTCGTGATAACATAATGAATCTAAGAAACTCTGACAATTCGCCCATGGACAACTAAGCTGCAGCTGAAGCTTTCAACATTTTCTTCAACAATGTGGGTCCTAATATAAATAAACATATTTCCGAACACGCTAATGTCAATCAAATTTCGCCGTTCAGCTCAACTCTCTTTCTGACACCTTCCACTCCTGGAGAAGTTCAAAATATCATCGCTAATCTGAAAAAATAACTTCATGCAGTGACAATATAGACTCGCGGCTACTTCATCTGATATCTCTTGAAATGTCATACTATTTGTCACACCTGATAAATTTATGCTTTGAAACATCAAAATTTCCAGATATTCTCAAAATTGCTGCTGTTATACCACTGTACAAGGGTGGGGATTCAACCGTCATAAGTAATCGTCAAAAAAAACAAAAAGTCAAAGTCATAATAAATTATAGACCTATCTCCCTCCTCTCGAATGTCTCTAAAATCATTGAAAAGGTCATACATAAGCAGATATATGATTTCATTGAGAATCATAACCTTATCTCTAACTATCAGTTTGGATTTCGCAAAAAACATTCGACTGAACACACTCTTTTGTATTTTGATGAAATTGTTAAAGACGCCCTGGAAAAAGACAAACATAGCGTGGGTATTTATTTGGACATTTCCAAGGCCTTCGATGGCGTGAACCACAACATTCTGTTAGAAAAGTTGGAACATTATGGTATTCGTGGACCTCCGTTAAATCTAATACAAAATTATTTACACAATCGCAAACAACGGGTGAAAATCAGCGACTGCTACTCATCTGTTGGCAATATTACATGTGGAGTTCCGCAAGGTTCAATTTTGGGGCCCTTACCTTTCATTATTTTCATAAATGATCTAATATCATCCCATAGTGAGTATACTATATGTTTTGCTGACGACCCTAATTTATTAGTTGTAGACAAAAATATCATAAGTTTACAAAACAGAATAAACAGCTGCATGAATAATCTTTCTAACTGGTTCAAAAACAATAGAATGAGTCTGAATCTGAAAAAATCAGTTTTTCAATTTTACTCCAAAAAAAGTGTTCATTGTCCCGTAAATGTCACACTGAATAATGTATCCTTGCCCTGTAAGCAAACTGTCAATTTTCTTGGAATACTTGTTGACTCTGACTTTTCGTATAAGTAAAAAATCTCAAGCATCTGCAACAAAGTTGCACAAGTAAATGGGGTGATTAGTCGAGCACAAAGGTTCCTCAATCCAAAAACACTTCGTCTACTCTACAATTCGCTAATATTGCCGCTGTGACGGTAAAAACGGGGACATGGATAAAACGGGGACATCGACGCATTTGATACAAACTCTGACGCATTTGAAGGGATTTGAAGGAATTTCACTGTATTGTGTAAGGATTTTGAAGGAATTTTAAGGTTTTTCACCCAACCTGGTGCATGTCTACTGTATGGCGCGGTGGAAGTAAAGTAACAAGTTCTTTCGACACAATCCTCCTTCACTATTCGCCATATGCAGCACTACGCTCGACATACAACACGTTCTGCTCCACTGTCCCAAATACAGAACTCAACGTCACCTCCTATTACACAGCTTTCCTCAAAATACATCCATATCTCTGGATCTGCTTCTGTACAACCCTAGATATGTTCCTCACACCTTGAAGTTCTTGACAGACACTGGACTCACAAACGAAATATGATTACTTCAGAACATTGTCATCACTGCAAATTGTCTACAATAAGTAATACATCACTTTCCCTGATTTATTTTCCTATGCTTCTTTCTTGATTGGAAGAAAACAAAAAAACAAAACAAAACAAAACAAAAACCAAAACAAAAAAAACGCCGTTGCGTCATGTATCTGTTTTTTTTTCTCACTATGAACTCAATTCAATTATATCTTCATTTCAACTAATATCTAGTATCTGTACACATAAGGATAATCGTATTACTGCTCTAGATATTCCCTCTAACTTGAGTTATATTTTATAGCTTTAGGTTAAGGCAACACGAGTAGCATGCATCTATGATGCTTGTGTAACAAAAGAGTTACATTGTGTGATCCCTGCATCTGAGCCTAACCTGTGCTATATGCAGTAACCAATAACAACAACAACAACAACAACAGGTCCTGGAGCTGCGACGTCTACGTCGTGGGACCACCCTCCAATCTGGAGGCCAACCCTTCCAGCCTCGTCAGAACGGCGGGGCTGTCGAGCTCCTGGGATCGGCTTCGGTCACCCGGGTTCCACAGGTCTTTTTTTCAGCCCAGTGCAACTGGCACAAATCGTGACGCCACGCTACACATACACAAACATCAGACACAGTACCAACACCGCTCGCCTCACACTTTCATTTCCACGCATGTCACCGTCTCCTGCGGGGGCGTCGAGATATGATCCGCTCGCGATCATTTCTCGTAAGCTCATACTCACAGGAGACGTAGAACCACATCCAGGCCCGAGACACACATACACCTGCCACATATGTACACAGCCACTCACTACACGCCGACACACAAAAGGCTCAGTTCAGTGCAACTCCTGCATGAACTGGTGCCACACCACATGCACATCACTACACAAAATCACACAATACACGCGCTCATTCATCTGCTCATCATGCGCACCAATCTCATCAACACCTGCACGTACACCGACACTGGCACATTCACCAACATCAGTCACCGCTGTTTCATCACCATCAACATCATCGCCGTCATCAGCACCACCGACATCACCATCATTCCCATCTTCACATACAACTCTTCCATCCTCACACTCACCAACAACTTCTTCCTCCTCACAAGCATCACTATCACCATCAGCATCATCCTCACTATCATCACCATCAGTTCTGCCATCATCACCACACTCACCACCACCACCACATCCATCAACAACTCAACACCTCAACAACACTCTCACTCGCACAAACACCAGCATACACCGCACACACAACATCAACATTCTCCAGCTCAACATCGACGGCATCAACACAAAAAACACGAACTAACACACTTCCTCACACGACACTCCATTCACATAGCACTCATACAAGAAACAAAGTTACAACAGCACCACAGAACACCCACCTTTCACAATTACACCACCATCCGCCAAGACCGCACTAGCGGTCGAGGCGGTGGCCTCATCACACTTATACACAGAACTATCAACTACACAAACACCAGCACACAGACACAAGCACTACTACCACCAAACGACACCACAACAGAACAACAATGGATCCAAATACGCACTGGCACACACTCACACATTTCAATCATCAACGTATACATTCCACCACAAACTTCACCAACAGTACCTCGCAACTACACACCAGATATACGCAACCTCACAAACACACCTAGCATAATACTGGGTGGAGACTTCAACGCCAAAGATCCTGCCTGGTACAGCCACAATCCACTCACCAACAGAGGCACAGACATACTTCAACAAACAGAACATCTCTACATACTCAATAACACTCACCAACACACTCACACCACACACTCACACTCACACATCAGACACACAACACACTCACACATCAGGCACACTATCATCCGACATCACCCGACATCACATTTTGCACACCGAATCTCACCCACACAACCACTTGGAAGGTGGTCAAAGAGCTTGGCTCAGACCACCTTCCAATCCTCATCAACACCAAAATCAGAACTGCACCAAACACACCCAGACGCACTTACACAAATTACACAAAAGCCAATTGGTCACAATTCACACACGACACGGAACTAGCATTTACGCAACTCAACACAACAGTCATCACAGACATAAACAAAACAGTCCAAACATTTAACAGCATCATACACAAGGCAGACAAACAACACATCCCAAAAGGACACAGAAAACACCACAACCCAAACTTTACACAAGAAATACACACACTCATCAAACAACGCGACACACTAAAACACTCTCCGACACCACACTCACACAATACATCCGAACAAACACACGCACTCAACACCACAATCAACACCAAGATACATGAACAAAAATCACTGTACTGGCACAACTACATAAAAACACTAGATCACAGATCAAACACCACAAAACTATACAACACAATGAAAAGCATCACACTCTCAAACAGCAATATAACACGCACACACGCAGCCATCACGACAGACACAACAACAGTTCCTTCAAATAAACAAAAAGCAAACACACTCATTAATCACTACTCACACATTAGCCACATCACTCCTACACAGAAAGACAGGACAATCATCAGACGTAAACACACATTCAGCACAGATCCACTATATACACCTTTCACGCATGCGCAGACACGACACATCATACACAACATCAAACAATCATCAGCCTGTGGTCCTGATGGAATAAGTAACATCCATCTGAAACATCTTGGACCACAAGGCATACAGACACTCACCAACATATCCAACTACAGCTACTCACACAACACAATACCTCACATCTGGAAAACGGGCATCATCATCACTCTTCACAAACAAGGCACAGATCCGACGCTACCTTCTTCACATCGTCCAATCACACTGCTCTGCACACCATCAAAAATCACAGAACGCCTCATTCTCAAGCTCATCACATCACAAATCCCACTATCACAATCACAACACGGCTTCAGATCACTGCACTCTACAACCACACTGCTCATAAAACTCACACAGACCATGATGGGTAGAATAAACACAACAAAACCACCACACAGAACACTACTCATAACACTCGACATCAGCAAAGCCTTCGACAGAGTTCCACGACACAATCTCACAAACAAAATACTAGACACCACACTTCACAATAACACTAAGAGATGGTTGGCCAACTACCTCGCTGGCAGATGCGCCCATGTGAGGTACAATGGACAATCATCTCACACACGCAACATATCAAACGGAGTCCCTCAGGGCTCCGTTTTAGCACCAACACTTTTCAACTTATACCTACATGACATGCCAGCACCCAACACTCCATCCATACAAATATCATCATACGCAGACGACATCACAATCACAAGCACACACAGACACGCCGACACAGCAGTGCACACACTACAACCTTACATCAACACACTACAACAATGGTTCAGCACAAACCAACTGAACATTGAACCGGCCAAATCTACAGCCACACTCATCACCAACTGGACATCCGAACACAACTACACACCACAAATCACCATCAACAACACGATCATCCCACACACGCACACACCAAAAATACTAGGCGTCACATACGACATACAACTCTCATTCAAACAACACATCACCAACATCAAAACTAAGGTCACTCCACGCCTCAACACACTGAAAGCACTCTCACACACAACTTTCGGACACAACAAAGACACCACAACCACCATATACAAACAGTACATCCGACCCGTGATAGAATATGCTAGCAATCTCGCAACACGCCAAACAAACACACTTCAAACTCTTCAAAGCACCGCACTCAGAACAATCACAGGATGCACAGCTACCACACCAGTGGACCACCTTCATCACGAAACCAAAATACTCAAACTAACACACCACCTAGACATGAGAGGCACACAAACACTTGCAGCAGCAGTCACCAACACAGCACATCCACTACATCACCTCACAACACAAGACAACACAGACAGAAACATAAAAACAACACCAAGCACACTTTACCACAGACAAATTCTCACATCACTTCCACCAGCTCCCCCACGCACATCAATAAAGAAACACATACACAAAGAGATCGCACGGAAAGTCATACACTCACTACAACACAATACACTCCTACAAAGACACCCACCGGACATACACAAATCAGAAAACACACTCACAAGGGAATACAAGGTGCATCTGGCCAGGTTGAGATGCGGTCATCATCCTGCCCTTCTGACATATCAGAAAAGGTTGAATGGCTCAAACGATGACACCTGTCCAGATTGCAATTCAGCACCACACACCATCACACACATCATGGAGCACTGCACAGTACACATCCAACTCAGACGCCAACACAAAATCAATACAGTCAGAGACCTGTGGTACAACCCGGTCGGTGCCGTGTCTTTCCTCAGGAGCTCGAAGTTGCTCGGCCAGACAACTTGAGGAACAACAACAACAACAACAACGCTACACATACCTGTGTGAAACTGCTGACAAAACTTCCCATATGAACTAAATTGTTTTTGAACACAAGTAAACCACAAAAACCGTCATACAATGACCGAAACACAAACATTAACATTTATTTGGTATAGCACATATCAAAAGCACCCGCGCATAAAACAGCAAGATGAGCCAAAAATATTCAAAGAGAAACACAAAACATGAACGAGCACAAGAGTAACTGACAAAAGGAAACATGACGTTGTGGGAAACGCTTCCACAGTTACAACACAAGTTACAGGATGTATTACCACACTAGTCCAACACGATACTGGCTATAACACACTAACAAGCACGCACAACCACACACGCACACAACAAGCACACTGCATGTACACATTCAAATGATATAATGTGCTTAGTGGTTGCTGACGCCGCCACAACGAATCTAAAGAGTGCCGAACGTAATAAGGAATAGGAAGTGGCTGATAGAACAGTACGAGAAGCGAGTTGTTCAGTCGGGGAGCAAAGAAAGAAAAATACTTAGAAGACCAAGATGACTCGTTCAAGGTTCGAGGGCAGATAAGAGGACGAGGAGCAGTAGATACAGTGAGGAGACCGGAAAAACAAGAGGGTTGACTAGGGTCGTGAATAAGTTTAAAAATAATACAGCAAAGGCGAAAATGAATACGATGAATAATGGGGAGCCAACGAGACTGTTGTTTCACCGCCCTTGTTGCCATTGTATACACGCTTCTCACAAGCGATTTATTGCACAGCGATGAATGACAGTGACGAAAAATACAGAACAAGAGAATAAAGATGAACACGATCAACACAAGACGCAGTAACCAATACACCCGATTGTGCACAACCCTACTCAACACACACCTACACGACCACACACACCTGCACAACCTCACACTATCCGCTCCACACACCAACTCCCCTACGCTTACACAACCGGCCTTTGACCTTCGCAAAGGTCAACACAAACACACCTAAACACAAGACAGACCAGCCGCACACACACACACACACACACACACACACACACACACACACACACACACACACACACACACATGCACACCAAAACCATGCGCTCACAGACAAGTGGTTCCCAATTCCATCACAGAAACTTAAACAGAAATTGAGATGTCTGACGACAAAAAACGTATATGCTCATATACGTATATACTTACGTATATACGTATATACGTATATGCTCATAACGCATATGCATATACTTCTTCAATGACATACGAAGAAAAAATGAGGAAAAAGACAAATAAGAGCAAACAAGAAAAACATAACTTCACTAGTCAAGTCCAATCAACTGTTTACGTTTACATAAACGATAAAAGTTAATGCCAGCATGGAACATGAACGGATAAATATTCCCAATACCAAACATGCTCCAATAATAAAAACCAGCATGCAGCAAAAACAAACCCTATAACCAGAGCCGTTGCGAGAAATTATGCCCCCCCCCCGAAGGGAACACTTTGGGCCCCCATTGTGAATATTGAATGCATTTATTAGATATAATCGCATAATACGTGAAGCAAAGGAGCCCCTCAACATTCGGGCACCCCGGCCGGGGGGTACGGGGGGCGGTTGCTACGGCTCTGGATGCGACTGTATTCGCCAAAATATGCAGAAAATTACTTAATGCCTATCATAACCGCACGACATGCGTTATCTAGATTAATTTGAATTGAGTTTCTTAATTTGAATCATTAATTTGAATATAGTTTGAATTTAGTTTCAATATTATATAGCTTCCAGAATTTATATAGAATACTTCTATTGCGATATCATACGTGTGGGGATCTCATGCTTTCAAATATCAATTTCAGTATGCAAAATAATTTAACGTGGCAGTTACAGGAAGTGATTAGAGTAGATCCTATTTTAACTCCATCAATATCCTTTCGTTGATTAAGCGGGCTGGCACAACAAGCCGTTGTGACTTATACCTTATTATCATGCTAATTTTTGTGTTTAAATTCATGTGTGTCTACGTCCAGTTGGAAATAAATATACTAAAAATGAAATAAAAAGAGCCAACCTGACGCGAGAAAAAATATCTACCGGCCAACTGCCGTAATAAACCGTACGGTGCAATGTATCTGTGTCTCGGTGCAATGTGTCTATCTGACTTCTTGGGGCAAATGGCTAGACACTAGGCTCCCTAAAACTCACTTCACTTAAACAAGAACAGGGTAAATAATGCGTAAACTGAATGTATGCTACGGAAGCTTACGAAAGCTTACGTACGGAAGCTTAAGCGTACGGAAGCTTGTTGTGCACCGAAAGCAGAATGCATTCAATCAGGTAGTTATTGAAGGGCATACTTTGCATGCAACTGGAAATGCAAATATTGCAGATGGTCTAACGTATATTATACGTAGCCGGTTAACGTATTAACGTATCAGTTCCATACACTGAACATTAAACAGTGGCTGAATGATTTCATCGGATGTGTTGGAGAGACTCCGTTTAACTCGATATATTCGGTTTAGGATTTTTTTATATAAAAAATACAGTTACAATTTATTGTTCCCCCGTGGAAAGTATTGTAAATTGCATATTTGTTCTTAATTAGATGCTGAACATAATTCTACACTGTAATTATTGAAAATTGTTTATGAAATCCGTTTTTCAGAGAGGAACGGTCAGCAATGCATTGTCGTATCCAAATATAGCAGCTGACGTCCCGAATGATAGCTAGCTTTCCTCGGACGACAGTAACACTGTTTTGATGACTATCAGTACCATAATCAGTATGAATACTCAACTGATGCTCAAAACCGAGCATAACAAAAGTACACACATATACGTACTCGTACACATACACACGTGCACGCAAGTCCACACGAGCTTGCGGTAGCTGATCGGTTCTCGGGAGATTGACATGCACGATGATCAAGAGATGTTGGTTTTGAGTCATGCAAAAAGACAGACACCAATAACGTTCTATACCTTTACAGCTTCAATTTCTGAATAATCAACTTCAATTTCGGAAAATTGATTTTTTCGTCGAATACGCTAGAAACAGTATTCACGTGCTTACATGATTTACATTCGTGTTTTTCACGTAGGCGCATAATTAATCTACTGTATTCAAATGTATTGAGCAGCAGTTTAATTAAAATGATTAAATGATTGAATGAAATGATTGAATGATTAAATGATTCATCTCATCTGATCTGACTGATCCGTATGATGCTTCACTCCCATATTTCTCGCAAATTCCCTACACTCTACGCCTCTATTGAATACTTCACGAGTTCATTTTTTTCTTTTCTTGAGCATCAGATTGCCTTACGTAATTTCCTCGAATAATTTAAACACAAATGCCGCTCAATACACTTGAATACCGTAGAATAATTATGCGCATACGTGAAATACACTATTGTAAATTATGTACGCACGTGAATACTGTTTCTAGCGTATTCGACGAAAAAATCCATATTCCGAAATTGAAGTTGATTATTCCGAGATTGAAGTTGTAAAGGTATACATGTCTAGTGTAGCACGTGAATTCAGACAGTCACACACAAAGACACACACACACACACACACACGTGTCGTATCTGGAAGAGGAAGATATTTTGAATGAGACACAGTATGCATTTAGAAGCGGGAAGTCGTGCGTCACGAATTTGATGAGTTTTTATTCGAGAGTGATTGATACGGTTCAGGAGAGATATGGATGAGTAGATTGTGTATATCTTTATCTGAAAAAAGCGTTTGACATATTCCCGCACATCAAGTTATTGTTTCAAACTGAGCATGAAGGAGGGATACATGGAAAGTTGTTGGAATGGATGAGAGACTACTTGAGCGCACGGAAGATGAGAACGATTGTGAAAGGTGAGAAGTCGGCATGGAGTGATGTTTTAAGCGGTGTTCCTCAGGGATCAGTGCTCGGGCCGATAATGTTCTTGGTTTATATCAATCAGATGTCGAACGGAATAGGAAGTTATGTCAACATGTTTGCGGATGACATGAAGATGTTGAAAAGAGTCACAGATCGAGCCAGCTGTGAGGAATTGCAAGAGGACTTGCACACACTTTCTGAATGAAGTGACAAATGGGACATGGCTTTTAATGCTAGCAAGTGTCACGTGATGAAATTTGGCAGAAGTGAATGCAGACCGTCGATGTGTTATACGTTGGGCGATCACAGTCTACATATGGTCAACGTTGAACGAGACTTGGGTGTCACAGTTGATCAAACACTGTCGCCGGAGAGGCATATTACAAGAATAGTGAATGCGGCCATCAGAACAATAAAGAATGTTAGAGCTTCATTTAATCACTTGGATGAAGAGATGATAAGGAAATTGATGATGAGTATTATTAGGTCAACATTAGAATACGCTGTAGTAATATGGGTTCCGCACAAGAAAATTCATATAGCAAAAACAGAGAAAGTACAACTAGTAGCGACGAAGTTAGTAGTAAAATTGAGGGCATTAACTTATGAGGAGAGGCTAGAGAGAGTTGGGTTACCTACATTAGCGATGAGAAGATTAAGGGGTGATTTAATAAACGTTTTAAGCATAGCATTGGCAAAGACAAACTGGATAGAAAAAGTTGGGTAGTTTGGTTAGTGAGAGAGATCGAAGGGGACACAATAAATGCCTTAGGCAGACCAAAGTGGTTAGGAATATAAAGAAATATAGTTTCCCAAATAGGTGTATCGACGTTTTGAATAGTCTTGAAAAGTGTGTAGTGGAATCAAGTAGTATTGGACAATTTAAGCGTAGATTAGACAATAGTGGGTTTGGAGACAGGACAGTCTGACCACATGCCAGATGTCACAATGTGTGTGACGTGTAATTGTGTGATATCTGAACAGCTTGGAATGATGATGAGACCATGCTAATCATCTTACAGATCCACAACAACAGCAGCAATAACAAATAATAACATGGTGTTGTCACTGTAGCCTACAAATACTAACACATCAGCTTTGAATTGAAGGACAAAACGATCAGGGAAGACCATAGATTGAAGTAACGATTGATCACGAATAAATATGGATTAGTTCAATATATACATAATCCGGCTATGACACATGATTGTGTCATACATGGGCGTAAATCCTGGGGGGTGTGGGGGTATATATACCCCCCGACAAATTGGCCGGGGGGATGAATATGCAATTATACCCCCCGAGAATCCGGCTGAGAATTCGTGAAATGTTATCTATAAATGCCCACAAAAGAGTGTGTGTTCATATCTAGGACTGTTTGCAAAAAAACCGTGCAAACAGTGCATATCGTTACTTTTACAGTAGAACATTATAGTTTTTAGCTTTGCAAAGGGTATCCTTATGCATCACGGCACGTGCGCTCACCCATGATCCACTCTACTATTACGCACAAGCGCATACATACAAGAACCCAACCCATGACATGATCGTATGGACAATACACCAATATCATCTGGTGGACGGGCACGGGTCAATGAACTGGTCAGCTGCCTTCTACATCAAGCGCGTGCGTTTTCATTGCATGAACGTCGATTGCGCCTCCGTTTTTGGCACCAAAATGCGAATGATTGCAGCTGTGTGTGTACTCGGTATTGTGTTGTTGGCGTGTTAGCAGTCAATTGGCAAGCTCAATTTGTGGCAAGCTCAATTTGTCGCAAGGTGCACAGGTATGTTTTCTATATTCCTGTATTTATTAAATAAAAAGGAATCAATTACGAAATAAGTTTGCATTAAGCCAGTGTCAAAATGGGTAGTTACGAAAAAGGTTCCTGGAGAATGAATGTCATATATACCTCTGAAAATATCTTACGGGCGATGAAATTTCGCATCGTAATGCCAGGCTAGATTAGATTCAAGGTATACCCCCCCGATAACTTGACTTGGCGAAGGATAAGACAAATACTGTAAATCCCGGCCATTAAACCAGAATTTTCTTCCAAAATTGTACTCCATATTTTAGATGATGGGCTTAATATCTAGAGTTATATAAGGTCAAAACACTTATTCTACCAAAGTTTTATTCATCCATAGGAACCAGCTGTAATACATGATGTATTATATCAATCATAATAAGGTACAAATATGTGCAAAAGTTTGATGAAGAACGTAAATTAACACGTAAATGATAGGAAGTAACATATCTTTCAACAAATTGTATATAGGATCAAATTCAGTTTTTACAAATACTACCAGATAAAAGTTTATATTTTGGGTTGACTTAATTCAGCGTACTACTAAAAGCCGAATATTTATGATTATTGATGATATTATAGATGATTATTCCAGTGGTTTATGAGGGTAATCATGCCTACCAGCTTGGACGCGAATATCCGCTCATTCATCTCGCTCACTGTGTCATCAATATCACCTGTGTGTGCGTATCTTATTGTTTACCAACAAGGTCATCTAGCAGCGATGTATGCAAGGTTGAAATTGCCCACGCATATCTCTTGTAGTTATGCAATGACAGGAGCGTAGATACTAGGGGATGTAGAGTGTATCACCCCAATTTCGGGATTTCTACCCGATGATTGTTTCCCGAATGTGCATGTCCCTATGAGCAAAATTATACAAAAGTGGTCTGCCAAGATAGTAGTTGAAGACGTAGTTACCCCACTGATTAAGTTACTATACATATTTTTGAAAATTTGATAAATATTAGCAAGAGTGATATCGTACTGTGCTACTAAGCATAGATAATACCTTGAGCTGAGTTTTCCTTTCATGACATTTTATTTAATCCATAGCATATAGCCATCTCTTCAAGTAGCGGTTCCAGACGTTATTTTTACGGTGCTCGGGTCAAGTTTGATGCATATTTTTGGATGATTACTAGGGCTGTCAAAAGTTAATAAAGTTACTTTTTCACCTAAAGGTCACTTTTTCATAAGCTACCTAAGACTGCATGAAAAAGCTGTGTGCGATAATTATTAAAAAAGTTATTAGGTTACCAAAAGTTACTTTTTCATCGTTAGGTTACTTTTTTGCTTTTAAGGTTACTTTTTTATCGTCAGGTTACCTTTTGTTATTTTTCTTGTTATTAGGTAAGTTTACCACGAAGTTTGGTGACTTTTTGCAGATAAGAGGCACAAAAACGGTATATATGAAGATAAAATAGGAAAAGAGATGGAATATTAGGTCTGAAGATCAAGAAATGTCAACATATCTGCTGTTAGGATTTAGCAATTGATATTCATCTTAATATCCGTGCTACTCGATATTTATACGTTTTTGAGTACGCAGGATAGTGTAATTCCATTTTAGGAAATGTCCACGAACCGGAGGGTGTCGTGAGATGTTTGGAGCGTGGTATAGTACAATGTACGATGTGTGAGCTCTCTATACCAGATACTGCACTGTAGCACTTGACAGTACGTATTTACTTGAACAGGAATTTGCACGTGATTTTCAGGGCGTGAGATAGCGCCATTATCCCACGTTTGACATATGGGAGGACGGGGGGCAATCACACATGCAGTGTTTACGCTCACACTAATATACAAACTGTAGTACGTGCTATTAGATAAAAAGTTCCATTGAAAAATATAAAGAACATTATTGCGACCATTACTAAAAATATTTTCATTTGCAATTAGTGTATTTCGCATTTGTATGAGCTTTCCACTTGAAATTATATTTTGATGGTTATGCTCCTTTTTTCGATGTTAGCTAAATTATGTTAAGTTACTTTTGGTTGTTTGTTGTAAAAATGGTACCAGATCGGAGAGGGTGGAAAAGTAGTACCAACTCGGAAAGATGATATAAAAGAAGGACTGGTGTATTTTCTTCCTTCAGAACTGCAAACAGAAATTGACCTTTTTTGAAGGAGGTTATTTTTAGGTTACCTTTTTATTGGTTATTAGGTTAATTTATATGTTCACAAACAAACAACAAACAAACCGCGTATTTCACATAGCGCACTAATCAGCAAAGGCGTGATAAACATGTGATAAAACGATACAAAAGTGATAATAACTATAAAACTCAGGTTATTTTTAGGTTAATTTTTTAGGTTGCTTTTTCTCGAAAATAAAGTTACTTTTTTCTGATTTTTAGGTTACTTTTTTGACAGCCCTAATGATTGCTTATATATTACTATTAACATTGTGCTCACCATTATAACATAAGTTTTTCGTTCACAATGTTTGCCTGCAGATTTCGGTGTGAGCATTGGAAATGTCTGAGAGTGGTGGTAAAAGAGCGGACATGAGACAATATTTCGGAACCTCTGTGTCGAATAATGCTAAGTCCCGAAATGAATCTGGGACCAGTTTTCTCGCTGCTAAAAGTAATAGTGAAGCTGCTGAGCCCAATCAAATGGCAATGGTGGACAGTGATGGTACATCAGCTGAAGCTGCTGAGCCCAATCAAATGGCAATGGGGCACAGTGCTGGCATAAAATTCAACAATACACCTAATCAACCGAATGTCAACGACATTCCACCACTACGAACAAAAACACAGCGCATATATTTCCAGAACAAATGGTACACAATCTACAATTGGATCCATTACGAGCCAAGTTCGAAAAAGATTCTGTGTTTTACCTGTGCCAAAGCGCACAGTATGGGCTTATTCACCGTAAAGTTTGGGCGATCAGTGGAAAAGACCTTCATTAGCGGTGGATTTGGCAACTGGAAAAAAGCACTGTGAAAGTTCCGTGAGCACGAGGCTTCCCATCAGCATAGATTTGCCACATCCCAGTTATGTGCGGTGGAGACAAAACCGGTGAACAGTATCATTGATGACGGGAAAAGAAAGCAGCAGCAAGCAGCATACACTTGCCGGACAAAACTGTTCACTTGTGCTCGTTACCTGCTGCGTCAAGGACTGCCGTTTCGGGGCAAGGATAAGCTGGAAGGAAACTTTTACTAGCTTGCAAGTATGATTGCTGCTGACGACAATGAGCTGAGGTGTCACATGCAGAGGACAACCAGCTTCGTATCTCCCAAAATACAGAATGAAATCATCGAGATTTTCTGTCATCATATACTGAGGATTTTGGCAAAATCAATCAAAGAGGACCAATTATTTGGAGTTATTGTTGACGGAACACAGGACATAAGTGGCATAGAACAAGAGTATATCGGCATCCGACATGTTGATGATAACCTGACAGTCAGCGAGTCATTTGTCGGAATGTACAATACTCCAAACACCACGGGTGAGATTATCTGCAAAGTGGTATTAGACGTACTCACCAGACTCTGCCTTCCGCTCTCAGCTTTAAGAGCCCAAACATACGATGGTGCTGCAAATATGAGCGGTACGTATAAGGGATATCAAGCGAGAATATTGCAGCAGCAGCCACTAGCCATTTACAGGGTGTTTCAAAAGTCTTGGGAACATTACAAATGCGTATATCTCATGAACTATTCCAGGTAGAAAAATGAAACTGGTGCCATTTTAAAACTTGTTTAATCAAGTTTTTGGTCATACTAATGATTTTTGTCTTATCTTTCCAGGTGCAGTAATGGCGTTCTCTCAACAAGACAAGGCATTTTGCGTCCTCCAATTTGCAAAGACTGAATCGTGGACATGTGTTCAGCGTGCATTTCGCAGGAAATTTGAAAAACAAGCCCCTGAAAGGAAATCCATTGTCAGATGGCATGCTAAATTTGTGAAAGATGGGTGTTTGTGCCCAAGTAAGCGAACAGGTCGCCCTTCAACTTCAGAAGATGCAGTTGAGCAAGTTCGAACAGCCTTTCAGCGGAGCCCCCGTAAATCAGTGAGAAGAGCCAGCAGGGAACTTCAGCTTGCTCCAGAAACTGTCTGGCGTGTCGTAAGGAAACGACTGAAAATGGTACTTTACAAGCTCAAGTTGGTCCAAAAGTTGAAGGACAGTGATAAGCCACTTCGCCGTGACTTTTGCATTGCAATGCAAGAGAAGTTGGAAGATAACGGCTTTGATGACCGGCTTGTTTTTAGCGATGAGGCGACCTTCCATCTGAATGGCAGAATGGCAAAGTTAACAAGCATAACACTCGCATATGGGGTATTGAGAATCCTCATGAACTTCTTGAGCACGAGCGAGATTCACCAAAAGTGAACGTGTTTTGTGCAATTTCCAAGAAAGGTGTCTATGGACCGTTCTTCTTTGAAGAGGCAACTATCACTGGTGAATCCTATCTCAACATGCTGGAAGACTGGGTAATGGCTCAGTTGGAAGAAGCAGAATCTGATGACTTCATTTTTCAATAAGATGGTGCACCACCACACTGGAGTCTTAGAGTAAGGCAGTTTCTTAACACAAGGCTGCCTGGTAGATGGAATGGGAGATCTGGGCGAGGTGATGACGTTCTCATGCCCTGGCCTCCTAGGTCTCCAGATCTTACCCCGTGTGACTTTTTCCTTTGGGGCTTTGTCAAGCAACAAGTCTATGTGCCGCCCCTTCCAAGAGATATTGACGAACTAAAGGCTCGAGTAACGGCAGTTGTGGGAACCATTGACGTCGAGATGCTGGAACGCGTTTGGCAGGAAATGGACTATCGACTAGATGTCTGCCGTGTGACGAATGGTGCTTATATTGAGCAACTTTGAAGATTCCCCACAAAACTTGAAACTTTAACCTTTCCAATGGTACCAATTTTATTTTTCAACTCCTAATAGTTTTTGAGTTATTAAAAATCGTTATGCTCCCAAGACTTTTGAAACACCCTGTACTTTCATTGTGGAGCTCACCAGATCAATCTAATCATGCAGAAGGCCGTAGATGTTAGCGTCTGTGTACGTGACGGTATACAGTGGGTGCATGAGCTGGGAGTGCTATTGCACAGGTCTGGAAAGTTCAAGGTTAGTACAAGTGCTACAAAGCACTATCTTATCTAGCAATGACAATTTCCTAGCATCGTATAGTAATGTTTGATATTTGCATCCAAGTGTTGGAAAAAATTGTGTCATCATATGAGCACATCATATCAAGTATTTTGAATGACTCACCATATTTTGGTTTTTCAGAGCATTAGATGTAGTTGACAATAATAAACAAATGAAGTAGTCATCCGACGATAATTTAAACGCTTACTTTTCCAGGGATGGTTGAAGCCGTGAAATCGACGATCACCCAGCTAGATTCATGGAGGAGAGAAGAGAAATTCGGCGCAATGTATGATTATGCAGAATCACAAGTGAACTCCATAGGATTGGAGGACATTATGCATCCTCGCAAAATGAAACTGCCACTCAGATTCGGCGGAGATGCAAAATCATACCTCCCAGATACTGTTCGCCAACATTATAAAATGCAGTATTTCTAGATGCTGGACTGTGTCAGGACGCAGTTGAACGACGTACTCGACAGTAGAGGCCTAAACCGATATATAGAACTTGAGAAAATGATCACCACAGGAACGGTAAATGAAGCCGCTGTATCTCATTACACGGAAATAAATCTCGAAAGACTGAAGTTTCAGCTTCCAATGTTTATCGGCACCACAAAAGCTGTGTCTGTTGGTTCTGCTCAAGATGCCTAGCGAGCGATGGAGACGGCCTCTAGAGCTATGTTTTCTGAGATGCGGATATTGTCGAAGCTGCTTCTTGTCTGTCCTGTAACAAGTTGTGAGTCAGAAAGAAGTTTTTCTGCCCTCCGTAGGCTCAAAACATGGCTGAGAAGCACAATGTCGCAAACACGTCTGAACCACATTGCCCTAGCTCATATACACAAGGATATACTCGATTCAGTTGATATAAATGTGATAGTTAGAGAATTTGTCAGAAGGTCTGAGCAGCGGATCTATCTGTTTGGCTCTTGCTAAATAAAGAGATAATCATCACCAATATCTATGATAATGCTATGTAATAACATGCTATAATGTGAAAAAATGTCTTATCTGTTGCTCTTGTTTTATATGTGTTAACCACTATGTGTTTTTGCTCACCGTGTGTTGATTATATGAAACATGGTAAAATCAATATGTTTGTTTGTCATCACCTATATTTCCGTTAAATAAGTTTGTGCGAACACCTGTGATACTGTTCAGTCCGATAGTAGTGTGTGTCCGGTACCCCATGTGTGTGTGTGTATATATGTGTGTGTGTGTGTGTGTGTGTGTATGTGTTTGTCCATATAATATACTTTGTATTGAGGTATATGTGTGTTGAAATTGAATGTGACAAAGTTAGTTGAGGGTCAATTGAGCAACTTTGAAAACTAATGCATGATGACCATCATCCCCCCCGAGCTTCGACACAAATTTACGCCCATGGTGTCATACATTATTACTAAACGTGATTATTGTTAGTTAAGATAAGATACAGTTAAGATATTTATAGCTTACATGTTTTGCTTTTCAATTTGTATCAATTATATTTTATGGATTTAATATGAATTTTATTGTATGAATTGTTCCGCACGACGGGCGGGTTTAAAAAAAGTGTTTCCATTTTTTAGTTCATTTTTTCAAATGGTTCATTTGAAAAAAAGTTTTTTTAATAAATAAAAATGCTCCACGGGCAGCAGCTATAGCCAATAGAACGTTCAATTTCCCCCGTAGAATTAATCCATACACAAAACCAATGGATTTGACTTCAAGATCCAGAACGGCTCGTGTTCGAGTTCTGAATTAATATAAATAAAAATATATAAGAAAAAAAAAATAATAAAATATAAATATAAATAATAAAAAATAAATATAAATCATAAAATATAAATATAAATCATAAAATATAAATATAAATAATAAAATATAAATATAAATCATAAAATATAAATATAAATCATAAAATATAAATATAAATCATAAAATATAAATATAAATCATAAAATATAAATATAAATCATAAAATATAAATATAAATCATAAAATATAAATACAAATCATAAAATATGAATATAAATCATAAAATATAAATATAAATAATAAAATATTAATATAAATCATAAAATATAAATATAAATCATAAAATATAAATATAAATCATAAAATATAAATATAAATCATAAAATATAAATATAAATCATAAAATATAAATATAAATCATAAAATATAAATATAAATCATAAAATATAAATATAAATCATAAAATATAAATATAAATAAAAAAATAAAAAAATAAATTCATAAAAATAAAAAATAAATTCTGAAAAAAATATAAATCATATCGGAATACACTAACGTCAACGCTAAGAACAGCAAAGAATGAATATTACAAAGACATAATGGAAGAAAGTCGAGGCAACCCAAAACAGCAGTGGAAAATTATCAACGCTATTTTGGGCAGAAATTATATTGAAAAAACATATTTACCAGAGCTTAAGCGCAAAAATGTAGACTTGTCTCGTACATTCAATGAGCATTTCTCAAAAATTGGTTGTACAATAAGTAGTTCCAATACAAGTGCAGACTATCGTGAATTCCTCAAAGAAAATGTCTCAGCATCAATGTTTCTGCTACCAGTGGAGCAATGTGAAGTGTTGACATATCTGTGTGATATCAAGAATAATTCTCCGGGGTACGATGATATATCTCCCAAACTACTCAAGCATGTGAGTTCGCATATCGTTGTTGCTTTGACACATATTATAAACCTGACCTTCGCTACTGGAATCTTCCCTGATGCACTGAAAAAAGCCAAAGTTATTCCGATTCACAAGAGTGGTGATATATATGATATTAATAACTTTCGTCCTATTTAATTGTTACCTGCTTTTGGAAAAATATTCCAAAAATGTATATCCAGCCGATTAACTGACTATTTGGTGTCTAACAAATTGCTGAATTCCTCTCAGTTCGGGTTTCGCACACAAAAATCTACTGAAGACGCTATCCTTGACATTGCTGGAGAAATATACACGAGCTTGTATACACGATAAAGCAAATATACACGAATATACGCCGTCTAAAGCCGGCGTTCGTCGAGAGTCCGCAGTCGCTGTCGTCAGCACCTGTTCCACGTTCGCCAGTGCCGGTCGCCAGGCGAGCACCACCCCAGTCTCGACCCGCACCGGTGCCCGCTCCGCGCACCTCGGCGCCAAGAGCTGTTCGTACCAGAGCGGGCCGCGCCGTCACGTTTAAACAACAACCAGATTTTTTCTATTTCTAGCTGGCAACTAGTGTGTCAGCTGACATATTTTCCTGTGTGTTTTCTTACTGTTATCATGTATATAATTGTGGGGTTTAGACGTCTCAAGACGTTTAGCTCCCTTGCTTTCCTTGGGCGCTCCCGCTCCTTTTCATTTGAGTGATCAGTGTCCTATGTATACATCTCCTATATGCGTGTGTTTCCATATTGTCCTTGTTTCCATGATTCCAGGCTTGTGTTGGACTTTTTGTGCGGTACATGGGCCAATTTTTGAATGATTGCTGAATGAATGATTTGTATGGGTGCATTCCTTGATGTGTGGATGTGGGTGTGTGTGTTGTGTGCATGTGTGCTTGTTGTGATATGATTGCATATCTACGTATGATTGATTTTTTGTATGCTTGAATTTGATTGGTGCCTGCGTGCTATTTGGGTGTGCACGTGTCCCTGTGTGTATGTCTGATATTGTGTGACTGTGTAATATGCGTACTGATCTGTTTGTGACTTTGTTTAGTTATTTTCAGATTATATTTGTACTGCAGGATCAGTCAATTTTCCTGTGGACCGACGTGTGCGTCCTCACCGGCTCACTCCGCTCGTGGTGGCGCACTGTGATATTGTATTCTACTTGTGATCTCACATTTTGTCCTTTTCCGCTGTTATAATTGTAATTATCTCCTGGTCGTGTGATATGTGAGAAACTCCTTTGTGTGAACTCACGTATGTTTATTACTTGAGTTTATTGATGCGAATGTCTTTCCGGATGTTCCGGCGTACTTTCGCGCCATTTGTCGTCGTTTGTTGTGAGTCTCTCATGCTTTTGAATGTGTTGAATGGATGAATGATGCACCTTGTCTGATTGAGTGATTGTATGAATGATGCACCTTGTCTGATTGAGTGATTGTATGAATGATGCGTATGTGAGTTCTACTGTATGCTTGAGGTGCATGAATGTTCTGCGAGTGTGAATGTGTGTGAAAGTGTGTTGCCACTGTTAAATTTCATGTGCCCGGAGTGTTGATGTGATTCCTGTGTTTGGAACGCGTTTGCGTCCTTCCCTTGCGATACTGTATCACGCTTCATTTGCTGTTCCATAAACCTCCAGTCATTAAAGTTATCCGTAACTTCCTGCTCCTGTAATTTTTTTCGTCATAACGCGCAACTATTGTCGCCTAATCCGTGTTTTCTTTTGTTTCAGATGTGGAGTCAGATTTTTTTTAGAAATCTTAGGATGATCTCGTGATGTTCGCAGTGAATTTCTCAGCTACATGCTCCGCATCTGGCGGGGGAGTGTTGTAGCGCCTGCGTCGCCTTGATTTTATTATATTTTCTTTGGTCTTACTTCACGCGTTATTCGAAATCGTTTATTATTCATTTGTTTCCTTTTCCTCGTTTTTCCAGTATTAATTCCTTTCCACCCAAAACATTAATATTCTTGTGGGGCCGAATTTGAATCTCTTGTTATTAATTTAGTTTCGCTGCAGGGTTTCCGGGCGTACATTGTTTATATATTGGTTCAGTTTGTGATCTTAATTATCTCTCTAATCTCCTATGGTTTATTCAATTTATCGCTGTATTATTTATTTCATGATGTTTTGTTATGTTGTTCTTTGTTCCACTGCCCTGGGTCAATGACCTGTATGCTGATTGGTCAAAATTCAGCTCCGCCTTGACCCAGGGTATAAAAAGGATGACAATACAGGAAACGGGCTTAGTCGCAACCGACCACTCACGTGTTTTTCATTTGTGACAACCAAACCCGCCATATACTGTCGCTATACTGTACGTTTTGTCAAAGATCGTGTCGATGTACTGTATTTTTTTTCGAATATTTTTTTAATATTGTGATTGTTCTTTGCGTATATATTATTGCAAATATCATGTGTCGTATAACAATGTGATATTATACATGTTCGTTCAAGAGCCGCGGCTCAACGAACATTGCCACTGTTTATTGTTTATGTTGTTACTGTGTGTGTGTGATTATTCCGTGGCAATACATTATAAATTACAAATTACAAAAAAATTACTCTCGCACGCCATACACAATTAAGCCATACACGATCACACAGACACAATAAGACGCTGACACACTCAAACACAATCACACACACACACTCTCTCACTGCACACGATCACACTACATTGCACCCCATGAGCTCAACTAAAGAACAAACGAGGCAGATGCATACGATAAACAAGTGTGATTAACATATCGATACAAAGGTGGCATTGAATCAAATTAATATTTCAAATTAATAATGTAATACCAATGGATTACCGATTTCATGTTAAAACGTTTCGGTGATATTATTTTACAGCACTAATGAATGGTAGTACCACACTATCATTTATTTCTCTCCTATCAGCTGTCTATTTCACATCTATTGCCACACAATAGGGCATAATATATATAATAATCAGAGCTGTAACAACAAAATTCTGCGCCCCCCAGCCGGAAGGGGGCCGAGTGTTGAGGGGCACCGTTGACTTGCGCATGATATTAAAAATTTTCATAAATTAGCGCATGAAAGTACCACGATTCCCCAGGATACCGAGGGGCTGCTCGTGAATTCATTTTGCCAAAGTCAGACCTCTATTAAATAATGGCGCTATTTAAGACCTCGCGTCGGCTTTGATAATAATAATGATAGTATATGACCGGTAGGGATAATAATTGCAATGCTATTAAATCAACTCAAAATAATAGCAAGTCTTCAACTATTCATACTTTCAATAGCACACAATATATTTGTCTTTAGCTGAATGAATTAAGATAACAAGCTGGAGTCATTCGGTATACGCTATTCATTCATATTACCGCAATGATACATTGGAAATGTGAAGAATAAATTGCAATCAATACGAAGGTTAATGTTAGGCAGTCATGTAGCCATCAATGTTAGGTAGCCGGACTACTTGTGCATTTTGACTCGCTGATCAGTGTCTTAATTTTCCTGCCCATATACGTACATCATTGCAGTTATTAAATAGTTTATCTCATCCAAGCAATAATTGTTGGATAAACTTATAATGCACAATTTTCTTATAACAAACAAGCGTAAGATTTGTCCTAGTGCACCACTGTATTGGCCAACTTTCATATATCATATTGTATTTGTGATGAACTAACAACATGTTCATTCTTAAAATTTTAAGCTCCAACTGAAGAAGATATGCTAAGCCAAACTTACTAAAAAATCATTATATATATATATTAATATTGCAGGCTTTAAACGTGCATGGTTATACACAGAGCCGTTGCGAGGACTTATGAGGCCCCCCCGAAGGTAACACTTGGGGCCCCCCCGAAGGCAACACTTGGGCCCCCCGAAGGCAACACTTGGGGCCCCCGTTATAAATAAACCATCAAATAATGAATTTATGTATTATACATATTCACATAATACAAGCTCAGGTGAAAACATCTGAGCAAAAAAGTAAAGGGTATACATAATATGATAAATTTTAATGTCATACGTGAAGCAACGGGGCCCCTCAAACTCGCCCCCCCCGGCCGGGGGGTACGGGGGGCGGTTGCTACGGCTCTGCCAATAACTTCAATAAATAACAATAGAGACTTGTCGATGTCCCCATTTTCACCAAGCAACTTGTTACTCTACTTCCACCGCGCCATACAGTAGACATGTGTGACGGCCCAAGATGCGACCTGGCCCAAGATGCGACCTCGACATTTGTGACGCGTTAAAGGCATTCAATGCCTTCACTGAACATTAATTCCTTCACTGAAACGTGTAGGGTTTGTTATTGTCTGTTATGAAATTGCATTTGTTGTTTGAATAATTTCTTGCTATCATATTCTGAGTTTACATTGATTTAATAAGTCTTATTGGGGCTTTATTCACTTGAGTGCTTATTCTGGTGTCTTATTTTGGTTGCAGTGGAATTTGTAAGGACCAATTCCATTGTTTGTTGTGTTTTGTTGTGGGGATGGTCTTTGTTCAGGAAAATAGCTGCAGACGTTGAGCTATTATCTAAGTGATATTTGTCTTTGTGTAAAATGTTATTTTTCAGTGAGTTATTTCTTAGGAATATAACTTTTGAGAACCTTACTGTGTTTGTGAACCATTACTGTGTTTGTGGTGTAGTCGTATTGTAGGCCCCAAACATGAGTTTCTTGGGAATTTCGTTCTGTGCATCTTTTCCACATGTGTTCATTGCATGCTCCATCTGTTTTGGTTTTTCCTCCTTTTCATCTCTTATGTTGACAGCCCTGTATTTCTTACTATTATTACGAGTCTTGTATGGCAATTGAACCGAATAAAATCGTTGATCGGTGGTTCGGTCGGTATTTTTCTACGCGTGAGCATGTGCATATTTAGGACAAACGCTTCAAGGCCCATTTTTCGATTGGTGACTGTACCAATCGAAGCGACCTACACGTTTTAAATGTGTGTATGTGTACACGCGCATTCACATAGGTTATTCGTAGTGAACCACAGGCTTGGTTCATCCTTAGATTCTTTTGCAATTTTTCAGTTCATTGTTGACTGTCGAAGTGTCTCTTGAGTGACTGTTTTCTGACAATGCATGGCTGATTTACAGCTCGCCTTACAATCAAAGCATCACCATTTCTTACTGAATCAAATCTTGTTCTGCCACGGGGCTAGCAGAGTGGAATGCAGATGTCCATGTTCACAATGACTACAGGTCCCCCTTCACTATGGAAAGTATTATCCGCTCAGAGGCGGGGTCTCATAGCTGCCACGCTGCTCGCTGTGACCTGCTTCTCATGGACGGAATTCGAGCATACACATACACACATATATTGTGTTTAATCTGAGTAGAATCAGATTGCTGGATGCTGAACAAGTGTTATGAATACTAAGTGAACAAATACTAAACATGCAGTTTGAACTTGGACGCCCACTGGAGAATCTGATGTTTGATTATTGAAGAGGGTAGCGATGTTTGTAAATATACCCTCACATCCCCCAGAGTAGTGATTTTAAATTAAATGAATAGTTTTTAGTGTGCGTAGCCTACTTTATCCACATATTGACCATATATAGATTGTTGACCATACGCATTTAAACACAGTAGAGAAAGCTATGTTCGAGTTTAATTTTGCTGGGGCAAAGCCTGACGGCTCCGGCTGGCAAACCGCAGGTCCGGCCGCCACACGGGTTTTCGCACTCACGGTCAGCACAGAAATAATTTCTCGACACTCGTATCAATCACGTCACCGTTTGACCAACATAAAGCCCACCACCAGGAATAAAAGTTTAACTCGTGTACTAACCAACAAAGCAACAAGACCAATCAATCAATAATATATTTCGTTTAGCGCATATAACTGTAATAAACACACACAAGAGACAACGAGCACCAACTGTCTATTCAACGCCCTGTCCATCCTGGTTACATAATCCCACGCTAGGGGGCACTACAAGTATGGACTAAGACACAGGACCATATTACCACACTCCTCTCCAAGATTACACACACTATCTATTGTAAGATAAACAATGAAATTGTTGGATCATACGTAGAGAAGAAATAATATTTTACAACAACAATCGCGGTTAATAGTTGAATCACTTATATATAACATGTGAACATAATACTGGAATGTTACACCGCATCAGTGACGTAGTCATCTAGGTAAGCTGGTCGGCGACGTTCACGTTGGCTGCGCCGCGGACCAGCCGGGTGTACATCTGGCGGAGGTGACGGTGTATGGTAGAAATCTGCGCTGGCTTCGTTTCCGCCGCCGGCACAGTCAGCGTTTCCGTCGGCTTCGTCGTGTCCGTTGTCCGGAGTATGTTCAGATTTCGATGTCTGGTTCGCGGTAGTAACCGGCATCAGATGGCGGCGGTTACGCCACCAAATTCGACCGCTCGGAAGACGGATCGCATAAGCACGATGACGACCCACAGCAGACACATCACCAACCCTATCCCATCTCCCGATGGACCGATTCTGTATGTATACCCTCTGTCCAAGCCGTAGTGGTGCTAATGCTCGGGATATTTGGTTGTATGTGGTGATAACGCGCTCTCTAGTACTGACAGCACGCCTATCACATTCGTCTGCTTTTTCTTGCCATTCCGGAGCAAATGACCGATGATGAGCTGGCAATGCACTGCGCAGTGGATGGCCGTATACGATTTGTGCAGGTGAACGTCCGCCGACTCCTGGGGCGTTTCTCAGTTCGAGTAGTCCACGAGCAAATTCGTCTGTGTTCATGTCGCCATGGTCTGTGCATTTCTGTATGAGCCGTTTTGCTCTCTTCACTGCAGATTCAGCATGACCATTAGCCTGTGGATAATGAGGGCTGGTGATGTTGTGGCGTACCCCCCATCGCCTCAGGAAGTCTCTGGTTCGATGAGCTACAAACTGAGGTCCTCCATCGCTGCGCATATACTCAGGAACGCCGGTATACGTGAAAATCTCGCGAAGACAATGAATCAATGACCTTGAGTCGCTCTTCGTCGATGCCTTTGAGCCGTAAATCACTGGCCAGTTAGATAAACGATCGACATATACCATAAACATCCTGCCTGCATGTTCGAAATAATCAACAGACACATACTGGAAGATTCGTGACGGTTGCTCAGCTTCGATGTACTGTTCTCGTTGTATGCTGTTGGAATATTTTCGACACATTTCGCATGCCGCAGTGATATTCTTGATGTCATTATTGATGCCGGGCCAATAGACCGTTTGTCTCGCTCTCAATGTGGTTTTCGTTACGCCCAGGTGGCCATCATGAAGACGCTGCAGCGTTTCACGCCGTAAAGCTCTCGGGATTATAAGTCGTCGGCCTAACAAAATCAGATCGTCATCAACAGCCATATCGTGCCGAACACACCAAAATGGCTGCAGGGAAGAAGAAACACGACGTTTATCATTCGGAAACCCACTTGTAATTGTATTTTTCAGCATGCAGTATTCTGGATCGTTTCTCGCGGCATCTCTAATGTTTTCCAATTCATGATCATTGATCGAAAGAACATTTGCAGAAAGCTGGACGGATTGAATGTGAGCTTCGGCTATATCGCCTTCTTCTGGTTCAGCTGGGGCGCTAGGAGCTCGTGAAAGAGCGTCTGCTATGGAGTTCACGGATCCTGCTTTCCACTTCGCCGTAAAGGTTAAATGAGTGATCTTCTCACGGAGTCTTTGAATGCGTGGATTAGAAATATCAGCTAGGCCCTTCGAATTAAGTATAGGCACTAGAGCTTTGTGATCGGTGACAACGATGAAATTACTCAACCCGGCTACAAAGCAATTACACTTACGACATGCCCAAACTACAGCGAGCATTTCTAGTTCGCATACTGCGTAGCGTTCCTCTGTCTCTGTCAAAAACCTTGATCCACACTGGATAAGGCGCCAGGAGCCGTCGCTGTCTTGTTGTCTAAGGACAAATCCCAGACCTTTCAGCTTCGCTGCGTCAACTTCCAGCATGGTATCACGTGAAGGGTCAAAAAAATCCAAAATAGGCGGTGACATCAGAGAGTTCTTAACTTCGTTGAACGCTGTGTCGTGCGTGGATGTCCACATCCATTTATTATTGCGCTTCAGAAGATCTCGCAAAGGTCTGGACTTTTCGGCAATCTGAGTGGAGAAGTAACCGAGTTGGTTAACCAACCCGAGGAATGATCTAAGGCCTGTGATATCTTTTGGACATGGAAATCTCTCTATTGCACTCGTCTTCCCGGATTCTACCGTGTAGCCTTTCTCACTCACAGTAAAGCCGCAGAAATTTGTTTCGTTTGTACCGAATGCGAATTTTTCCTTGTTCAGAGTGATGCCTGCGTCGTCACATCGACAAAGGACCTGCCAAACGCGTGCAAGGTGATCGTCGTACTTTGAATCATATATAAGGATATCGTCTACTACTTTACATGTGTTGGGAATGTCACCAAGGATTGCGTCTCCACGTCGATTAAACTCGTCTCCGCTGGAAACAAGTCCCATGGGGGCGCGCTTGTATCTGTATCGACCAAAATGCGTGATAAAGCATGTCAAATCCCTGTCCCTTGTATCGATCAATATTTGATGGTACCCTGATTTTGCGTCACATTTGGTAAAATATCTTGAACCACGCGTAATCGTTGATACAGCATCAAGTGGGCTATGCATAGGGTGCGTGGGTCGCTGGACATATCTATTGAGCTTAGTCAGATCAGTTGTCAATCGACATCCAGTGTTATTCCCGTTAGTATCTTTTCGTGGTACTAGAACAATCGGATGACACCATGCCGTTGGATGGCTGACAGGTTCAATGACATCTTCCTCAATCAACTTGTCCAGCTGAGTTTTCAAGCTGTCACGGTAACAAATCGGAACGGACCGAGGGGCGGTAATGCTCACTGGTGTGGCATCTTCTTTCAAAATGATCCTCATTGGGTCACCTTCCATGCTTCGCAAAACTCCACTTTCTGAAAACACACGAGGGAAGCATTTTATCATCTCTGTGGTGTGGCTGTTTATTTCCTCATCAGTTGGCTCTCGGTTCAGATTCCACCGAGGCCTCGAGCGATGATATTGCCATCCACCAGAAGCAGCACGGGTGTTGTTGCTAGCTGTGAGTCGAAACACATCTGTGGCACTATACTCGCAACTTGTCTTTGACACCTCGTTTGTTTGTAGATCGCTAGTGTCGCTTGCTTCCAGTTGTTTCGGAAATGACTTGTGTAAAATTCTTAAATCAATAGCGTCCACCCATGATAAGAGTGCGTTGGAAATGCTGGGGACAACGTATGCCGTTGTACTGCATGTTGCTGAGCCCAGTTTTAGTTCAAGTGGGCAAGTTCCCACGCAAGTGAGTCTTTTCCCATTTGCTGCAAAAAGCTTCACATTGGCGGGGAGAAGATTGTTGTGGTCAATGTTCAGTAGGCTGGTCACTTGCCTGTTGATGATTGTCACATCACTTCCAGTGTCCGTCGCTAGACATATTCTTCCAGTTTCACCCGAGCGGGTTAACGCGCTCACTTCTGTCAACGGTAGTTTCCTGATCTTGTGACGTTCAACTGCTTGAACATTTACGTCAGTAATAATGAGGTGTACGTTTTCATCCTTGTGTTCCGCTCGTTCGCGTTGATACGAAGGTTTGAATTTCCGCTTCTTGCATACTCGGGCAAAATGACCGATCTGGTCACAGTTGTGGCACCTTTGTTTCAATGCACGACATTCTGAATTCCCATGTCGGCGACCACAGCGATTACAATTAGTCGCACGCCCATTGCCTTCCTGTTGTGTCTGTGTTTTGCACACACTTGCATGTACCTCATTTTCGTTCGCCTTCAATTCTTGTGAGCTTATTCGGGCGCTCTCGTTTGCACGGCAAATATTTAAAGCACCATGCAAAGTCAACTTTTTCTCTTGAAACATTCTTTGTAACGCATCTTCATCACGGATGCCCATCACAATTTTATCTCGAAGTCGGTTGTCTTCGCATTTGTCGCAAAATTCGCAATATGCGGCGATTTCTTGGAATGAACATAAAAACTCGTCGAATGATTCGCCGTCCTGTTGATTGCGAGAAAAGAATTCCCTGCGGTCTACAATCACGTTTCTTGTATCTCGAATGTGCTCTCTTATTTTCGAAATGCAATCGTCAAGTGTGTCATCCTCTTGGAAAATGATATTGAACCTTGAAATTCGCACCCAATCCTCATCCAGCATTGACAAAAGAATAGCTTGTTGCTCTTTCGGGGATAACAAGTTGATATTAGATAAAGTCACGTAACCTGCTACTTTATGCCTCCATGATTCGAATTCACGCAACGATGCTCCGCTATGCAATATAGGAACCGGAATATTGGATGAAGGCAATTTCGGTGTGGTACGTGACTCATCGACTGTATGTTGAGACGAATTTCTTGTTTCGGTTCTCATCATTTGCTCCATTAAACTCGTCATTATTTGAGTTTGACGGGCTTCTCGTTCAGAACTCGCTTGCATTTGCATCGAAACTACCTCAAGTAGTTTTTCGATCTGTTTTTCCATTGTTAGTCCAATTTCGGAATGACAATATTCAATAAGTCAGTATTTACACCTCCAGATTGTCTTTAACTGAAAGGGAAATTTCTAACACTGACCTTCACATCCTGTCGGCTGCGCCATGTAATAAACACACACAAGAGACAACGAGCACCAACTGTCTATTCAACGCCCTGTCCATCCTGGTTACATAATCCCACGCTAGGGGGCACTACAAGTATGGACTAAGACACAGGACCATATTACCACAATAACCACATATGCGAGCACAAATAATCAACGGCAAGAATAAATAGAATGGATCCAATGTATCAAACACGTTTACAACAAAAACAACAACAGTGTGTATTTGGTATAGCGCCCATCATCATAGGCGCGCAGACGAGTACTTATACAGAAAAACATGAAATATATAATGGCAATGCGAGCATGGGATAGTACGTAATAATATAGAGCTCGATCACAAAACAACAAAATAAAACGCGGATTAAATCAAGGAGAAAACGCAGAATCAAACAAACAACTACATAAAAGAGAGATCAGAGGGAGGCGAAAGGAGTCAAGGCGTGAGTAGTGGGATCAAAGGATAGATCAAAAAGATATTTACGAAGAGAAGAAGCAAATGAACGATATGACAACGATGAGGTGATGTGAGAGGGGAGAGAGTTGTAAAGACGCGGACCGAAAAAGGAGAAAGATTTGGAAGACCACGCGGACTCATTTAAAGCGCGAGAGCAGGCTAAAGGGACAGGATGTCGAGAAGAGGGGGTTTCAGAGAGAGAAAGTAAGGCATAGAGATACGTAGGTTTAGTGGGACAGTGCAACAGTTTAAAGATTATGGAGCAAATTTTGAAGTGAATTCTAGATTTGATTGGAAGCCAGTGGAACTTGAAGAGATAAGGAGAAGTATGGCGGCAGAAAGCAGGATATAAAACAAAACGGCAGGATTGGTTCATCACACGCTGGAGAATTTTCAAGGAAGATTTAGGACACTTGAAGTGGAGCGAGCTGCAGTAATCCAGTCTAGAAAAGATGAGTGATTGAACAAGCTTGATAGAAGAGGACTGGTCGAGGCATGGACGGATAGGATAGAGAGAGCGGAGTATAAGGCGACAGATGCGAGCAGTAGCAAGAATATTAAAGAAGGAAAGCGAAGGAAGAAAGAAAGCGAAGCGAAGGAAAGCGCAGAGAAGGAAAGCGAGGAATCAAAGATAATGCCAAGGTTTCTAACAGACGAAGAGAGAGATATAGGCAAAAGAGGAGGAGACAAACGAGGAGGGTGAAGAGCAAGAAATTCTGATTTATCAGTATTCAGAAGAAGTCGACGGGAGGAGGTCCAAGAAGATATATCAGAAAGTATACCAGACAGAAGAGCAGGGTCAGAAAAGGGACAAGGTATAGAGAATTGGATGTCATCAGCATATATGTGAAAAGAGATAGACCAGCGTCGAAGGATAGGGCAGAGAGAGGACATATAAAGATTGAAAAGAAGAGGACCAAGGATAGACCCTTGAGGTACATCAGAGGTAAGAGGGATCGAATTAGAGAGAGAGAGAGAGAGACAACAATCATAGAGAGAGAGAGACAACAATCATATTTATTGTTGTTGCTGTTTATTGAATCATATTTATTGTTGTTGTTGTTTATTGAATCATATTTATTGTTTTTGCTGTTCATTGAATCATATTTATTGTTGTTGTTTATTGAATCATATTTATTGTTGTTGCTGTTTATTGAATCATATTTACTGGTGTTAACAACAAACAACAACAACATGTATTTAATATAGCGCACTTTCGAGGACAAAGGCGCGAGCAGGAGCAGGGTAATAAAGTGTAGACACAGAGCGGTATGGGGACAAAAAATATGGAGCACAAAGAAAAGAGCAGAAAGTACATAGGTGCTTGCAAAATTGAACACATACATACACACATACACACAAACACAAGCACACGAAACATACACACGCACATATACACACATACACATGCATACACATATACATATATGAATAATGTAATGTAATAGAGCATATAATGGAAAGAGAGAAAATATATAATGGGAATATAGAATATAAAAAAGCATAGGATATAAAATAATAAAAATAAATGCTAGATGGCCGTTGGCTAGCGAGTAGCTCTTCCGCCCTTGGACAGGTTTTATTTTTAGTCCTGCTGGGTGTCTAGCCGCCCTCCTCACCGGTGGTAACCAGAGGGGGAGCCGGTTTAGTCGCCGACCACTCGACTATGAGACTGGTTGTACTGGGCTACACAGTACCACTAGCAGGAATTTTCCTGACCAGACAATTTACCAGACAGAAGTGAGTCAACCAGCCAAACACAGTAGATCACAATGAGGATAACAGTTGGAAGATAACGGAAACAGATTACAGGGTAGGTTAGATTAAGCAGATTCAAGTAGGTGTTTGTGCAAGGCGACAGAGAAAGACTTGAGAGACGTTTTTCAAGGATGTGTGAGGGAAGCGAGTTATATATACGAGGAGCATAAAATGTATAAGATTTGGACGACCAGGGAGATAAATTGATACCGGGAGGACTAACTAAAGGCTTACGATGGCGACTATCAGAGCGAACGCTGGGTATGAGAAGAGAACGAAGATACAATGGTGAAGATTGAGAATGAATCGATTTGAATGTCAAACAGCAGATTTTGAATCGAATCCGTGAAAGAGCAGGAAGCCAGCCAAGCTGCCGGAGGTGGGATGATGTAGGAGTTTTAGGAGGAAGTCGCAGAACAAATCGACATGCTAAATTAATCACAGATTGAAGTTGGCGGATAGATTTAAAAGGAAGGTGAAAGAAGAGAGAGTTGCAGTAATCAATTTTTGAGAGGATGTAGGAATTGACTAATAGGGTGGCAGATGCTTCATCAATGAAAGCACGGATAGGGTAAAATTGGCGAATGATAAAACGGCAAGAGCGAGTGAGCTGAGAGAAATGACTTGAGAAGCAAAGTGATGGATCGAATATAACTCCCAAGTTGCGAATCTGGGAGGCAAGAGGAAGATTAATATTGAGAGGGGTGAGTCTAGGAGGGTGAAATACAAGGTATTCAGTCTTTGAATGATTGAGGACAAGTTTACTTGAGACAGCCCAAGAAGATATATCATTAAGAAGTTCAGAAACTAGACATGAGGAAGATAAAGTAAGGGGAAAGAATATTTGAACGTCGTCAGCATAAATATGGTACGCAATAGGATAGCGGCGCAAGATTAAGCATAAGGATGAGACATAGAGATTGAAGAGGAGAGGACCAAGGAGCGAGCCTTGTGGCACTCCAGAAGTGAGAAGGACAGACGATGAGGTAGTTGAGTTGCATCGGACTGAGTAAGATCGGTTAGTGAGGTAAGATGTAAGAAGAGAATATGCACTAGAGGAAAGACCAGCATGAGCGAGATCTTGACTTAAGATGGAATGGTCTACAAGGTCAAAAGCAGAAGAGAAGTCTAGCGAAATGAGAATAACAGACTTGCCATATGAGAAATGTGAGAAAATATCGGTGACAAGTGATAGTAGCAGGGTTTCCGTAGAGTGGTTTGAAACGAAACCAGATTGATGAGAGTCAAGAGCAGATTGTATAACTGGACGGAGTTGATCCAAGATGGCTGATTCAAGGAGTTTCGAAGGGAGAGATAAGATCGAGATGGGTCGATAATTACATGGTAGAGTAGGATCAAGACAAGGTTTCTTAAGAATAGGCGTTATAGATGCATGTTTGGAGGCAAGAAAAATACCGTGTAGAAACGAGGCGTTAATCAAATGAGTGAAGAAGGGAGCCAGTAGGAGAATTGAATGAGAAAGTGCAGAAAAGTTTATTGAATCGGTAGGGCAGCGAGATTTCTGGAGTGTTCTGAGATAGCGCGCGGTCTTTGATATAGGAATGAAAGAGAATGACGACAAAGATTCGATTGACGATGAAAAGGATAAAGGAGTGGAAGAAGGTTGAATGCTGGAATGCAGAACAGAGACTTTCTCAGCAAAGAAATGAGCAAAATTGGAGGCGGTGATTGAGCATGATGGCTGATGAGCTCCACCGGAAATAGCTTTCAGGGTTGACCAGCGCAAGCGAGAAGATGCACGGTGCTCACTCAGCTTGGAAAGATAGAAGTTCGATTTGGAAGAAGCAACCGCAGAAAGAAATAAGTCTCGGGCTGTGCGAAAAGAATTCCAAGATGAACAAGAGCGAAATCGACGCCAAGAGCGCTCAAGAGATCGACATTCAGACTGCAAGTGACGAAGTTGAACAGACCACCAGGGAGGAGGGGGGGTGCTGAAACGGTGAGTACGTTGGCACAGAGGAAAAATTGCATCATTAATATGAGAAAGAGCTTCAGATAAGAAATCAGGGAAAACAAGTGGAGGGAGATGAACATAGTTAGAGAGGCAGAATATTGAGTTAACCAAAAAGTGAAATTTAGAAGGATCAAAAAGTTTGTAATTGCGATAGTGAAATATTTCATTTGAGGATTGTTTAGGCGGCCGAGGTAAAAACAGTTGAAAAGTAATAAGGCTATGGTCAGAAATTTCAGGAGCGGGTGGATAGGTTATTGTTTCAGCGAAAAACAGTTTGGAAGAAGAGGGAGTCGAAATAACAAGATCAAGAGTGTGTCCAGATAGATGAGTTGCGGCGCAGTTCATGATTTTAAGATCCCAGGAATCAAGTAAGTGAATAAATTCGGACGCATAAGGATGAGAAGAAGGGGAATCCACCCAGATGTTGAAGTCTCCCAAAACGATGAAATTGTGAGAGAAGCGCTCAGAAAAATAAGAAATTAGCGAATCAAAATCAGAGAGGAAAGTAGAGGCTGTACCATTATTGTTATGTCTGTATAGTAGTAGAATGCCAAGTTTTGGAAGTGACGGAAGTAACAAGGAGAGTGTAATGAATTCAAAAGAGTTGCAAGAAAATTCGAGATCAGACAGTTTGGAAACAGCAAGAGAGGAATGATATACAACGCCTACACCTCCACCGGAGGATTTTGTGGAGCACAAGAGGGAGCGACAAGTGTGTAGGAAATTGAATGAAGGAGGGAGATGCGCAGAAAAAGTAGGAACGTCACACTCGAATAACCATGTTTCAGTGAGGAAAATGAATGAAAGACCAAGATTCAATAGGGTATGAAGAACGAAATTAACCTTGTTTCGCACCGAACGGATATTAAGAAGACCTAGAGAAAAGCGTTTATTCACGGAATGCGAATCAGAAGAAGTAGGAGAGACTGATTCAGATGGCGGCGGACTGCTATGAGACTGGACCGAAGCATTCGAAGATAGTGGTGGGTGCGGTTGCAAGACAGAGACCGGATGACCTAGTCAATTGGAAGAGGAAGGAGCATCAGCAGAGGGGGTAGATACATGAAGATTTGTAGGGGAAGAGATGGTACGCTGGCGAAGAGAGTTTTGGACAGCGAGAAAAGAGGGACAATTGGAGGAAAAAGATGAGTGGTTGGAAGACCTACTGTGCTTGGCGCAGTTGGCGCACTTCGATTTGGATTTGTCAGGACAAGCTGACGTCAGGTGATCGCCGGCACAGTGACCGCAGGTTGCCGATGCAGCTGTGCATCGGTCAGATTTGTGGCCTAGACCCGAGCACTTCCAGCACCGAGTCACCCAGTACCGATCATAGACCGGGCAGCTGCACAATCCGACAAACAATCTGTTGCCAGCGAGACGTATCTGGCGGCGCACCTCCGGAGACACGACGAGCACGGCATTTGTGCGACCGTCTTTGGGTTTCGTCAGAAACAGCAGCTTCATCTGCGACGATGGGATGTTGGCGAGATGGTGGTTTTTCAGTCGCAAAGAGCTGACGAAATCCTCCGGCGACATGGATGGAACGCTCGCCACAGTGATCCTGGGTAGACGCGAGGCGGAATTGCCAGTGACCGCCACATGAACCTCATCAATCAAGTGCTCGTTCAGAGACTTGGCTGCCATGTTCGCAGAGGCTTCGGTGGAGCAGTGCAGTACCATGCCGCCAGATTTTGTTGGGCGAGCCTTGGCCACCGGTACGGTGCGGAGGGCCGACTGCACGCGCTCTGCCTTAACCGGCTCCGCTCCCTTACTCTTCAGCACTAGGGCCAATGGATGAGTGAAGGGCTGGTCGCGCTCTGAGACAGAGGTTGAGGGTGCACAGATGTCGACGGGCTTCGCCTCACGAAAGTCGTGAAGGAGAGAGGCGCGGAATGTCTCCAGTCGACTGTCGATCACCGCAGACACTCTCTCCACGGTGAGTGAGGGGCGACGGGACGCGCGGTAGTCCTCCTTACACTCTGCACACAGCCAGAAAAGCTTGTACCTGCGTATAGCGTTATACGCAGGGATGGTCAGCGCGGCGCACGACACGTGAAACATGCCGGCGCATCCCTCGCACTCGATGACAGAGGCATCCCCCACCGGCTCACCACACTTACACGCACGCTCGCCGGCTGCAGAGGGTGACATGGTTGGTAAGACACCGAGATCGGCACACAGATCAGGAAGAGCACAAAGGAGCGAACGAAAAACACAACCACACGCGGCGAACACAGGAACAAGACTGTTGGTGTTGTTGTTTATTGAATCATATATATTTGTGTTGTTGTTACTTATTGAATCATATTTATATTTATTGTTGGATGCTTCTTATTGAATCATATTTATTGTTCTTGATTGTTATTTATTACTTATTTATTAATATTTATTCTTATTTATTGATGGCTGTTATTTACTGATTCACATATTTATTGTTGATTGTTATTATTTATTGAGGAACGTGGGCGGAGTGACATTATGGATTGTTATCGGATGATGGTTTATTATTTATTGTTATTTATTTATTATTTTCTTTCCATCTCTCTTTCTAGACTTTTTTCTTTTCGAACTCTCTTTCTCTCTGAATCTTTTGGGCGTTTCCGGTACATGGGGCCACCTTAGGGTGGTAATAGTGCTTGCACTCTTCCCATGCTACTGGATTTGCCTGTAATTAATAATAATAATAATAATAGAGACGTAAGAGTTGAACTGGACAGAGTAAGATCGATTATGCAAATAGGAGCGAAGCAAGGAGAGCGCGGAATCAGAAACACCAATGTGAGAAAGGTCTTTAATGAGAATTTCATGATCTACAAGGTCAAATGCTGAGCTTAAGTCAAGAAGGACAAGGAGAATGGATTTTCGAAAGGAGAATGACGACAAAATACCTTCAGTGACCGAGATGAGGACAGATTCAGTACTATGAGAAGGACGAAATCCGGATTGGTGAATGTCAAGGACGTTAAAATAAACAGGACGTACAAATAAAAGGAGATAACTGAGAAAAGATGGCAGATTCCAGGAGTTTGGAGGAAAAACTAAGGAGGGATATAGGACGGTAGTTACAGCATAAGGAAAGTTCAAGCGAGGGTTTCTTGAGGATAGGGCGAACATAGGCGTGCTTATCAGCAAGAAAATTTCCATGTAAGAAGGAGGAGTTAATAAGATGGAAATACAGACACAATACACACACAATATACAGAAACATCAAAACCAGATCAAGCACACAAGAGAAAGCTAAAAGATTGCCGAAAACAACAGGCAGCAGAAAATAAACGTGCGCTTATCAGTTTAACCAATTAATCACCTGCGGTATTAACAAACCAAACAGCTATCAAAACCATTCCCACAACAAAACAACAAACAATGGTTCAAACAACTTCCACTGCAACGAAAATAACACACCAGAATAAGCATTCAAGTAAATAAAGGCCCCAATAAGACTTATTAAATCAATGTGAACTCAGAATATGACAGCAAGAAACTATTCAAACAACAAATGCAATTTCATAACAGATAATAACAGACCCCACAAGTTTCAGTGAAGGAATAAATATTCAGTGAAAGCATTGAATGCCTTAAACGCGTCACAAATGTCGAGGTCGCATCTCAGACCAGGTCGGATCTTGGGCCGTCACACATGCCCCAGGCAACGCCACCTAGATACAGGCCCTTTCACGAAAGTATGACGTCATCGATTGCGGTCGCTTCACTCTTACGGGCGATACGCGTTGTTATTAGAAATTGTGCTTAGTGCGGGTGTTTGACTTGCATTCCGGCTCAATTAAGATTGAAAATCATGTCACCAACATAAGAAGCTTAGAATACAATTGCAAATAGAATTACTGAAGATATTATAAACCCACACAGGCATGAAACAGTAAAAACACAAACATGCAACGACCATACACGATACAATGCGAAACGTTTTCGCTTCCATTGTTTCTAATTTATCGTAGATGAATTTGTCACAACAATTATTGTTCAGAAGGACATTTACAGCGGTGCACACAATTTTTCTGCAATTAATTGTAAATTACGATGTTGAGAACAGTACAAGTAAACACGCATAACACCGCAATCACTCAGTTTTTCTAGTGCAGGAAACCAATCATCGCGCTGGTTTCCAACAATACACAATTTATCATACTTAATATACTTCTGCACAGTAAAAATCAAAGCAAATCAATATTATCAACATAAAAATAATACGCCAATCTTCGGCGACGAATTTCTCTCGAATACGAACATTTTTCGGATGACATCGTTTCACTTCGCGCAGCCAAATGTTTTACGTGAATGCCAATCCTGTTTTTGAGAAAATACAACAATAACCCGCAATATATACGATCACTGGATGATGGGAATATGAAATACCAGCTTCACATATACGAAAGATGAGACGTTCAGCAATATCTTTGAAATATCACGAACATATTCCGCAGAGCACGTAAAATGTTTCAAGTCAATAGTGCATGATGTGATTAAATCAATATTGCCTGATGAAATCAATATAAATATATATTATTCGATTTGATAATGTGCAATCACAAATCCTTCTCACAATACTTCGTGATCTCACAGAGCGCATATGATGTGTGATACATAGCCAAAACGTCTCTAGTCAAACTGAACATATTCTCGTCTGACGTCCATCAATCCAACCATCTCATGAAATGCTCTAAAAACAAAGGCCTGTCATCCATAGCTGAATCAGTCATCGAATAAACATTTCTCAACCTGGAGTCATTATACGGTGTCATTACATTACGAATAGTCCACCAACGAATAGTCCATTTTATTCAAATAAAATGAGCAGTATCTTAAGATAAATCAGGATTATTTGTAGCACCCAATGACCTTAGAGCCAACAACGCGAAATCACTCCCAACATTCAGCACAAGTTTAATATGTTGTCCTTCAATACTCGACGGACGAACAGCTTTGAGCGACGAACCGTACGATGATCAATAAATTCGAGCATGATCACACTGGATTTTGTGTCTATTCTCCATAAAACACCAACAATTTGAAGTAATACCTGATTTAAGCGTGATTCACACAATCTCTATGACGTTAATATGATTGAAGATGCTCCGGTGTGTTTGGATATTTCCATGTCACGCTTTATAGTAGTTCTTACTTTTCTGGGAATGAGAACATGCTGAATTTAGACTATCAGTCCAAATTCCTTTAGCACCTTGGAACCAGCTCCAGGGATTTCCTAATAACATATAATGAACACAAAAAAGAAAACATCAATAGCTCTGTGATGAAATATACCTTTCATATTAGCTGAAGTAACTGCTGAAATGATATATTTTGATTAATATGAATTGTTCTTTTAAGCGCGCACCGTATTTTGATTATAAGACACGTCTCACTATGAACCAATCTACAGCGCAGCCTCCCAGTAAACTCAAGCGGATAGTAAAATTCGCACGCGGGCCAAGATTCGAACCGCGAGCCTCTGACGCAAGATTCCAGCGCCTTAGCCACTACCCGAGAGCTGAAGTGATATGTGTGATATATTGTCGCTAATGAGTTTGAAAAACCAATAATATAAATATCTCAAAATCAGTAACCTCAATTTAAACAATCAATTTCGACTAAAAGCGAAACACTAGCAGTTACACAGCTAAACAGTGCCCACCTCTGTTGATTTATAACTATTGTGGTAAGCAAATATATAACTACGTTGATAAGACATGTTAACGAAGCAAAGACCTCATGAGAAACGGGCAGATGTACATATTTTACTCAACCTATGAACGAAACCAAACCTCTGACCGCAGCAAATTGTCCAGGATGATGGCATGCAGAATCATCCGAGTGAGGATCACAAAACGGCTGCCCAAATCACACTTGACATGAAATCTGACAAATTCGCACTTAACTCTAAACCACACTGAAGTGAATATCACTATACACTATACACTATACAATAAATCATATAGCAAGAATAGAGAAAGTACAACGAGTAGCAACCAAGTTAGTAGCAAAATTGAGGACATTAACTTATGAGGAGAGGCTAGAGAGAGTTGGGTTACCTACATTAGCGATGAGAAGATTAAGGGGTGATTTAATAAACGTTTTTAAGCATAGCATTGGCAAAGACAAACTGGATAGTAATGGTTGGGTAGTTTGGAGTGAGAGAGATCGAAGGGGACACAATAAATGCCTTAGGCAGACCAGAGTGGTTAGGGACATAAAGAAATATAGTTTCCCGAATAGGTGTATCGACGTTTGGAATAGTTTTGACAAGTATGTAGTGGAATCAAGTAGTATCGGACAATTTAAGCGTAGATTAGACAATAGTGGTTTTGGAGACAGGACAGTCTGAGCCTTGCTCATCTCCTGTACACAACAACTAGTGAGTAACTAGTGAGTACACACACACACACACACACACACACACATACACATTCATCATTTTGCACACGGTAGCAGTGACGTCACGTGGAACACCACACCGTACGGTTACAACGTGCGGTATATAAAGCGTGCACTTTCGGCAATAAAAGTCTCTTTCACGTCGTCGGCTCTGAGTTTGACTGGTCTCCACGGTACCGCTCCCGCTCCCTGTAAAATTAGCGAGTTAATCTACGCAATATACATTTCGGTCTTTTTAAAGACCACATCGCCCTCACAGCGTTTTGCCAAGGATAGATTGTGCTCTGCCACCTGCCTTGGACTGAATACCGTAGCCGGTTAATCCTCCGAGACAGACACCCATAGCGGTGGGCTTGAGTACATTTGATTCTGAGGCATCAGACGTTCGCTTTAAACCGCCGAGTCTGGCTAGTGTCACTTAGCGGTGAACTCCCAGCTCGGACGCCTCTTAGCAAGACGGAAGGTTTTTATACCGAGCGTCGCGCTGTAGGGTAGTCGATTTCGGGTCGACAGACAGGCCTGTCGTTCCAGTGCGCTGCAGTTGGCGTTAGTGAGTGACTGGGTCTCGCACCCTCCGTCACTCGTACACTACGCCACTGGTTCACGGCACACCTGCTGCCACAGTCACTGGGACTGATCGCTAGCGGCATCAGGCCCATCAGCGACAACACGTCGCCTCTTTTCAAACAGCTGAAAATACTCAAGTTCATTGATCTAGTCAAATACTCAACTCTGATAAAAATGCACCAGGCGTATAATATGGAATTGCCCAGCAATATGCAAGATAGATTTTCATTGAGTACGAGACACCGGGAACAATTCACAATAACATTTACACGCACAAAAGCAAAAAATGTGAGTTTTTTTCACAACGGTAAACAATTATGGAATCAATTATCGGCGTCACTGAACACAATACGAAAGATGTCAGAATTCAAAAAACAATTGTACAGTCATTATATAAGACAATATTAAATTGAGATTGACATTGATGGGTCCTCACCGCCACCTTCTCGGATGAATCTTGTTTCCCTGTACATACGTGTTTCTTGTATTGTTTAATTGTTTTTGTTTTTGAGGCAGCAAAAGCCCTTAAAGCTTCTTATGCCTCGCCAATCACGAACTTTTGATTTGATTTGATTTAATGTCAAAATTCACAAGACACACCGATAATTCAATAAGTGTAATATCCTTTACATAGTACTGCTGTTGTTTCTGGTCAGGTGGTCGTTAACATACACTTTTTGTGTCTTCTTGTCACTTTTCAGATGCTTCCTCGCTTCAAATTCTTGCTGTCTTTTGCGGAGCTTTTCGAATTTGACCAGTATGGTGCGGTGTTGACCATCTTTTGGCTGACCGATTCTGTAAACCTCTTCAACATCTTCGGTTGATATATCTGTATTTAGTGTTGCAGATAGGCTTTGCACGATCTTTTGCGTATCTTCTCCACGCACCTCTTCTATTTCTGATACGCAAAGGTGCTTGCGCGGCATTTGTTACTCGAGGATATTTATTTTTGCTTGAGCTTCACGAAGCTCGTTCTTCATCTCCACCAGTTCTATATCCTTGGCGGACAGAGCCTCCTCCACTGCAGCCTTTATCGCTGGTGCCACCAATTTCTCCTTGATTGTCTCCAAAACTCCCGGACTCATCAGACATTCTTTCAACGCCTCTGACAATTCACCAATGTTTGTCATTGCCTCACAGTTGAAGGACAATTACAAAAAAATAAACTCAAGCGCAACTAACACGTCTTCACTCAACCAGTCAGGCAACCACTGATGTGTGTATTAGAGACGGGACAGAACATTGGATAACATTGGATAACATTAGGACAGATAGAGTTAGGAACTGCAACATTATAGATAATATCATAACGCAATACATTTATTTCTCGACAATCAACCGTGTTTAGAATCGGCACAATACTTACTTTGGTTACTTTGGAGAATTTCGTCGTCTAGAGACGCAGCTGAAGTGGACTTAAGTCGGAACCGGACTGTGATATCTTCAATGCTCCGACGACCTCCGGTAGGGAGTTGTGATGTGAGCTGAGATATCCTGGTGTGGGAGGTTCATCAACGATGTTCGCCAGCCACTTGTCCAGTTGTCGTTTGAAGGAATCTGGTGCCACTCCCGTTATATTTCTGAGTTCCCGTGGCAGGCAGTTGAAAAGACGCGTTACATTATTTTCGAAGGAATAGTGAATCATTGTACCTATTTTTTGTGTGACCTTTGAACTTCCTTCTACGTAACATAGCCGGCCTCGTCTTTGGTTTATTGTCTGATGTAGGCCTACGTTGGGAGAATGACCCTCCAACATTCGCCAAACGTATATTATTATGTACCGCTATCTTCTTCTCTGCAGAGAATACAGTTTCAAGCGCTTCAGTCTATGCCAGTAGTTCAGATCTTGAGCTGCCTGTATTCTGCTGGTGAAAGACCTCTGTATGGCTTCAACTTTCACTATGTCTTGGATTTTGTATGGTGACCATAATTGACAGCAATATTCCAGTTTTGGTAAGATCATTGCCTTCCATATAGTGAGCATGCTAGTTTGATCCCTTGTTCTGAATGTGCGAAAAACCCAGCCACTCATTTTCCTTGCATTGAACACAATTTGGTTCAAATGATAATCAAAAGATGCATCACTGCTCATGTAGATTCCTAGATCCTTGACTTCATCTTTTTCTAGAAGAGGTTGGTCATTACAATGATAAAATGTTTCCATCTTCAACTTTATGTTCGACCCATATCTCAATAAGTCAAACTTGTTCTCATTTAGTGCCATGTCATTCAATTCCACCCATCTCAATACTAGATTCATATTATTATTATTATTAACGTTTATTTGTATAGCGCACATTTAAACACACGCGCGAAAAACAAATTTTGGTGCAAAAATATAGACAAATAAGTAAGACACGCCGCTTAGGGAAAACAAACATGCGGACAATACACACACCCACAAGCACACACACTCACACAAACACACACACACACACACACACACACACACACAAACATACTCATGCACACACACACCGCAAAGTTGAAACATGGCAGTAAGAAAGAGCAAAAAAACAAAAAACAACAACAACAAAAAACTTCTAGTAAATATATCAAGCGAGACGGGCACGGTATGACGGCTCAGAGCGAAGCGTTGTAGGCACCATTCGTTCCTTGTAAATATTAATGTGTTATATTCTTGTATTTAGGCACACACTTTTATTACATACATCCATGCTACGTTATTCGTTACACTGTGGTATAAATTTGATGAAAAATGTTGTAGCACGTTATTCCAAACCATTGTCTGCGCGAAACATGTGTAGTGTATTGAACCATGTCCTAGGGAACCACACATAATTAAAACATAATCTTGTTTTGTGTTTAAATGTTTTGTATGTATGCATAAGTGACATTTGTATAGTTTTTGAATTGTGTGTGTCCATGTTCACTTGTTCATATGCATCAACGTGCATGTGTATTTGCTATTCATGTGTGTTGCCTATTTAGATATACTGTAATGTATTGTGTAAGTGGATGTACGTGTTGCGCCCCGGTCCTCTATGCATTTAGTCGCCTGCTTTGCGCAAAAGCAAAACCGTTTTGACCACTATCAGCTCGAGTTTATGTGGTTGTCGGACACACTTCCGGCGCGCTCCGACAACGGCATGAATCATCGGGCTATATAAGGGGGCGCAGAATGCTGAGTGAACTCACTGTTCCTGCGCACTCGCTACTCTCTACAGCAACACTTCAAGTACATCTCCAGCTGCTGCTCTGTAATATTAGTCGTGTGTATCGTGATATCCTTGTGCGCCGTGCGGTTTGCGACTTGACGTGGAGCTTGCAAATACATTGGAAACACCGCCGCTTTTTCTGAGCTGAGCTTTCTAACGCGTGTTCCTTCAGTGTAGTCATCGCAATTGCGACTTTCTAAAGGCGAAACTGTTAGCGAATTCAGCAACTGCCACGCCTTTCTAAAGGCGACTAATTAGCGAAGTACATCGCAATAGTGTAGGTACGCCTACAACCGTTGACACAGCAGTTAATTAGTGTCGTGGAAAATGGCTACCAACAGCGTTAGGAGTAAGAGAGTGAGAGTTATGATCAAAAGATTGATCAAAGAGATGATTGCGCAGAGAAGAGGAAAACGATGATAAGGATGTGGAGGAGATAACATGGGAGGGAAGAGCGTTGTACAAACGTGAAGCATACAAAGGGAAGGATTTACTAGACCAGGTAGATTCATTGAGGGCTCGTGGACAGGATAAAGGAAGTGGATGACGGGAAAAAAAGTTATTAGAGAGTGTAAGAAGCTGCAACAGGTATGTAGGTTGCCGAGGGTCATGCAAAAGTTTATAAACAAGACATCGGACAAGACAGGGATGATCGGAAGCCATCGAAGATTGTAGAGATAGGGTGAGGTATGACGAAAGTGGGAAGGCGAAAACACGAAACGACAAGATTTATTAATGACATGTTGCAGGATTTTCAGAGAGGAGCGGGATACATAGAAATATAAAGAATTGCAGTAGTTGATTCTTGAAAAGATGAAACAATTAATCAGTTTAATAGCTGAGGGACGGTCGAGAAAAGGGCGGATAGGATATAGAGAACGTAGAATGAGATGACAAGTGCGAGCAACAGCAGAAATATTTGCAGAAAAAGAAAGTGACGACTCCAGAATGACTCCGAGATCACGAACACTTTGAGAAAGGGGTAAAGGGAGCAGCGGAGGTGTTAAGCGAGGAGGATGTAGAATGAAGAATTCTGATTTGGAAGTGTTAAGAAGAAGACTGCGAGAAGCACACCAGGAAGAAATATCAGAGATAATGTCTGATAAGAACGAAGCATGGGGGAAGGGAAGAGGAATAATTATTTGTATATCGTCTGCGTAGACGTGGAACTGGACAGAATAGCGACGGAGAATAGGACATAGAGAAGACATGTACAGATTGAATAGAAGCGGGGCTGAGAAGTAGTGGAATTGAATTGCACCGAGTAGGAACGATCAGTAAGATAAGAATGTAGAAGAGAGAGCGCTGAAGAGGACACACCAATAAAGGAGAGATCTCTGATTAAAATTGAATGGTCAACTAAGTCAAAGGCTGTGACAGATCAAGGAGGATAAGCAGAGCAGATTTACCGAATGAAAAATGAGAAAAAACAGTAGTAGTAACGGAGTAGTAGTAACAGTAGTAGTCCTTCAACTTAGTAGTAGTAGTAGTAGTCCGTCAGTAGTAGTCCGTCAACTTCTTTACATCGTCACAATGCGCGATTTCACTTTAAATTCTAGTATCATCAGTGAAGGAGGTGGCTGTAGAACGAATCAGCTCCTTGTACATGTCGCGCAGATATACAATGAAAAGCAGAGGTCCTAACACGGATCCTTGTGGCACTCCACTTTGGACCTTACTTGGGGATGACATCGTGCCATCAATCGACACTCTTTGTGTTCTTTCCATCAGGAAACTAGAAAGCCATCTGCCCACTTGGCCGGTAATTCCGAGATCCTTTAGTTTTCGTAATAGTTAGCCATGATTTACTTTATCAAACGCTTTGGCAAAATCAAGGTATATATCATCCACGTTTTTCCCCTGCTGAATACATTTTAAGATAAGCTCTTGATGCTCAAGCAGCTGAGATAGACACGATCTTCCTTTTCTGAAACCGTGTTGTCCTTCATTCAGTCGTTTCGTCCCTTCTAAGAAGTCCATCAGTTTTGTTTTTATTATTCGCTCGCATATTTTCATAATATGAGATGTCAGAGTAACTGGTCTATAGTTACTCGCATGTGTCTTGTTGCCTCCCTTATAAATTGGCGTTATTATACCAGTTTTTAGAATTTCAGGCATTTTGCCAGTTTCAAACGATTTGGTCCAGAGTAATTTAAGGGGTATGGCGATTTCATATCTACACTCTTTTAGAAACCGTGGGTGGAACACTAAACACTTTCATACTGGGTTTTGAACAATTCCGCCATTTCTTTTAAATCTCTTGTTAACTCATCGTTTCCCTTTTTGAGTGGTCCAATACCTGACCTAGTGACTGGGATGGACGTCATTAGGCAGCTTGGCGGCGTGTATATTGGGGAGCAGGGTGTCACATTTGGAAGCCGGTCCACCTGCTGCAAAGCAATTTTCAACCTTGACGATTCTACCCGTGGTAACATGGACATTTCTACTGTACCACACTACTCACATGATAATCGTAATGGTGTGTCATCTTGTGACGCTGACGATTTCTTGGAGGTGCATGACTCTGATTTCGACGCCAGGTTCAGTGGTGGGAAGTGGACCGTTTCTTGGCGGTGGAAGGATGGTGTGGAGCCCAGATTGAGTAACACTGTCAGTGAGTACAGCAGTGTTCAGGATGAGGCGATACAGGACGAGTGGAGACGGGAAATTGAGGACTGGATCAGTAAGGGTTGGCTTAGTGAATGTAAAGATCAGTCAGATGTTGAGGGAATTTTGCCTTTGATGGCGGTAGTTCAGAAAAGTAAAGGAAAAGTGCGGCCTGTATTGTATTACAGGGAGCTCAACGATTATGTCAGTTGTCATCCCGGCCTTGATGTTGCTGTGTGTGATCAGACTATAAGGAAGTGGAGGAGGTTTCCGGAACGAGTCAAACTTGTCGATTTAAAGTCTGCGTATCTGCAGGTACACATGGATGAGTCGCTTTGGCGTTATCAGCGAGTCAGGTATAATGGCCGCTTGTACTATCTTACTCGCTAAGGATTCGGGCTTAACTGTGCGCCAAAGGCAATGTCAAAAATTGTAAATGCTGTCCTCGCGGCCGACGCTAAGGTGCGCAGTGGTACCGATAGTTACATCGACGACATCATCGTCAACGAGGACGTCGTGACCGCTGAGACGGTAGTGGCACACCTGGCGCGCTACGGACTTCAAACGAAGCCTCCGGAGTCACCTGATGGCGGAAGAATACTTGGGCTGTCTCTAAGGAAGGACGTTCGCGACGGTAAGCTGCATTTTTCTCGTGGAACGAACTGCCGCAGATCGACAGTGAAGGTGAGCTGACCAAACGTCGATTGTTTTCTGTTTGTGGGCAACTCCTGGGACATTATCCTGTTTGTAGGTGGTTGCGTGTAGCGTGCAGTTACATAAAACGTAAATGTCAGGGCGAACGATGGGATGATACTGCGGGCGTTTCAGCGTCAAACTTCCTAAAAGAAGTTATACAAAGAGTAACGATTGAGGATCCAGTGAAAGGTGTACTTCATGTTGCTGATAATGATCATGGTCGCGTCTGGTGCGACGCTAGTAGCTTGGCTACAGGTGTATGTTTGGAGATAGACGGAGATGTTGTAGAAGATGCAGCTTGGCTGCGGAAAAGCGAGGATTTTGGGCACATAAATCTGGCCGAGCTAGAGGCTGTTGTAAAAGGTGTTAACCTCGCTCTTAAGTGGAACTTGACATCAATTGAAGTGTTTACCGATTCAGCGACAGTGTTGAAATGGTTAAAGACAATGCTATGTGACGAGAACCGGATAAAAGTGGCGGGGATGTCGGAGGTCTTGGTCAAAAGACGATTAGGTATTTTGCGCAGTATTGTAGACGAGATGAAGGTGAACATTACCGTGAAATTCACACGTTCGGCTGACAATAAGGCCGATAAACTTACGAGGGTGCCTAAGAGATGGCTCAAGACGCACGACTCACATACATGTACAGTGGCCATGGATGCGGTATCGAAATGGCATGCCAACCATCATCTAGGCGTGGATCGTTCCCTGTATCTAGCGAGACTAGCCAATCCGAAGGTGACGAGGAAGGAAATGACTAGTATAGTGAGAAATTGCAGAGATTGCAAGATGATTGATCCTGCGCCGGTTTTACTTGTACGCGGCGAGCTTGAGGGTGAAATTGAATTGGAGTAGACTTGCGTTAGACGTCACTCATTACAATGGTGAATGCTACCTAACTGTGATTGATTGTGGGCCCAGCAGATTCGCGATTTGGCGCAAGATAAGGGCAGAAGATGCTGCTGAGGTGAGCAGTCGGGTTGAGCAAATATTCATGGGAAGAGGCCCGCCAGACGAACTTTTGATGGACAATGGGTCTAAAGCGCGGTGTTGCGCGTAAAGGGACCGCCTAGCCCGGACGTACTCACTGCAATCGCAAGAGCCCCACAGAGAGCGCGCGAGAGGCAGCGTACGCCGCGAGTATTCGGGGTCTCCACCCGAACGTTCCTGCTGTTCCCACACGCGACAAAACGGCCACGAAAGGCGCGCGGGAAGCAGCGAAGCGCCGCTACTAGTTGCGATCCCGAGCAACCGGTTTGCTCGGCAGAGGCCAAGCCGCCTTTGGTCCAGAGAGTGGACCGAAGGCTGGGAGCACGAAATAGCGGACAAGGAGAGGAACGTGAGGGCCCCGTGCTGTGCAATACTATTGGTGTGGCAAACACCAGCGTAAACCAGCACCTACTGACCGGATAGGTGGAGATATCCCGGCAATCACTGACACTCACGAAAAACACGACGGTGTATTCGTGTATTCGGTGTATGATCGCCTTCGAACACTGCGATGTGAATCTGCGGTTGTGGGCGCTACTTATCCTTTCAGTGCACAGACTAAAAGGGACAATACACGCTATACAAAGAATAACACGAAGACATTGGCACTGACAAGATAAAGGTTAGCGCTGAATGTATAACATAGATGGGCAACACGGAAAATCACAGCAATACACAATTACGACAAGAAATAAGTGACTAGAAACAATAAAACAACATACACACTCATTGCGCTATCCCAGCGCCATCTGGTGACAGGCCTGTCGTCACCGTGCAGGCCACCGCTACAGGTCTGCTTTCAGTTTAGAAAAACTTGCGAGGCTTTGTGAGAGCTGGGGTGTCCGCCGCAGATTCCGTGCAGCCCATAGACCATCAGGAAACGGCATTGTCGAGAGGGTGCATCGCACTGTCAAGCGCATGGCAGCCAGGTCTAGGAGCGACCCTTTGAGGATGGTTTTCTGGTATAATCTCGCTACAAAAGATGGCCGCCGCAAAGCCACCGCTCCGTCGGCAGCTCTGCATAAGTACGAGTGGCGTCATCCTGCGTGTGTCAGATATAGCACAGACAGTCCGATTATATCAGTGTTTCGAGTTGGTGACTTGGTTGCGACGAAACCGGGAGTTGCAAGGTGTGCTACTCGATGGAAAGAGGGTACGGTCACTGGTATAGTTTCAGGTCATGTGGTAGAAGTCGGGGGAGTGCCGAGACACGTGAGGGATGTTCGACTGCTCAAGCGATGAGATGACGGAAGGAATCGTTCGGGAAAAGTGTGCGCTCCTGATGAAGCAATTCAGCAATCAACTCGCGTCCTCTCAGAAGACTCCGAAGATGAAGCGCCTGTTGCTGAACGGTCCGAACAAGAAAGCGAAGAAGCTGCTCCTCTGAGAAGGTCGAGTCGCGTGAGGAAGGACCCGACATGGTTTAGAGATTATATTGTAAACTGATCTTGAGATCAAGGGGGGATGTAGTTGTATTGTTCGTTTATAACTTGTTATATGCTGTGTATATATATATGTATGTGTGTATGCATGTATGTGTGTATGTATGTATGTGCGTGTGTGCAAGACTGAAGCAGTGCTTTTGCAACGGGTCCTGGAATGCTGATGCAGCTCGTGTTACACTGTCGGTGCGAGATGTCAGTGATATGCAGAGTGTGTGTGTATGAGTATGAAAGTTGTGGAGTGTGTGCGTGCAAGATGACACCTGATGTAGTTTGGCGTACTGTATGATGAAGTGAAGGGGAGTCGAGATATGTGTGCTGTGCGAGTGGGAGGGTTTGGTGTGTTCTTGTGAGTGTTACCGGGTGTGTTTAAATATAATCAAGTTCATTTATTGGAAGCTGCGTGTTACATGTGATTATGTGGTAATGCCGCAATCCAGTACATTTGTAGTGATTCCACATATCACATTCGTTGCATTTGATCCCCGTATCGCAATGGTCTCCACATACATTATGTTGTATATTTTATTTACATCTTGTGTTGTTGTATTGTCGTTGTTTTGCGCACTTGATTCCATTGTGGAGTATAGTGTGTGTATGTCGTGGTAAGAGCTTAATAAAGCCCATGCTTCGGTTGTATATGTTTTCTACAATTTATTAAGCTCTTCCACAATATTTTATGGATCATAAATAAATCATTCAATCACTCAGTATGGAAAAATTGTTGTGTCCGGAAAAATTAACTGTGGACCCGTGATCTGAAAACGCTGAGAAGGAGTTCAAATATTGGAAGCGGACATTTGACAACTTTCTCGAGGAATGCGGTGATAATGCACCAAATAAACTCAGATGCCTTGTGAAATATGTGTCTTCGAATGTGTATGAGCATATCGCAGATTGTACTTCATATAATGAAGCCATATCAATGCTGGAGAAACTCTTTATCAGGAAGAAAAATGCCGTATTCGCTCGTCATCTACTGGCCACTCACAAACAACAACCACACGTGAACATTGACGATTTCTTTTCAGATTTACTCAGACTTAGCAAGGATTGCCAATTATGTGTCGTTTCTGCCGAGGAGTACAGAAGGGAATTGGTTCGAGACGCTTTCATCAACGGCCTTCAATCGAGCGAAATACGTAGTACGACTTCTAAATAGACGACTAAATCTTCTAGACGACTAAATACGACTTCTAGAGCGTGGCGAGCTCACGATGAATGAAGCTTTTGACATTGCCCGGTCGCTGGACTTAGCTCGCCAAAACGCAGATTCGTATGTGAAGTCACAGCACCTCGTCGCTGCAGCTAACAGTGCTACAGCTGACAACGGAGAAGCTCCTATTGATACTTCCGTAAACAGTGAACCAGGTGACGATGTTCCTCGCCTCGCTGCCGTTTCCCAGTTGAGGAAATGCTGGTATTGTGGAGGTCCAATGCACTGCAGAACCAAATGCCCGGCTCGTAACAGTGAATGCCCAGTTTGTCACAAAAAAGGACATTGGGCAAAAGTTTGCCGGTCAAGATCGAAACCACAAGGAAGTGTAGCTGCTGCTGTCGCACAGGGATTATTGTGTGCGCTGTCCGCTATTCCGGGTCTCGCAGCTTCGACTATTTCGGTAACAGTGAACGGACATCGAGCGTCAGCGATCGTTGATTCAGCAAGCTCAGGAAGTTTTATTGATTCCAAGTTAGTTGATGTTCTCGACCTGAAGGTGTTCCCATCGCAAATAACAATCACCTTGGCTTCAACTGCTAAAAATGTGATGATTAAAGGTCATTGCTTTTTGAAACTTGCGATAAATGGCTGGAAGTACAACAATTTAACCTTTAAAAAAATACCCGATTAGAGGTACTATATTATTTGTGGAGCGACATTATTCTGGGTCTCGATTTTCAACAGCGACATGAGGCTGTATTGTTCCAGTTTGGCGGTCCAGAACCTACACTGAATGTCAAACCAAACGGTCAACGTCAAACGTGTAGTGTGGCTGTTGCCAATCTCCCAGAGCCACAGCTGTTCTGCAATCTGCAACCTGGTGCAAGACCTATTGCCACTAAATCCCGACAATACAGTCCTCAAGACTGTACAGTTTATTGAAGGACAAATTAACGACCTTCTCGCTAACAAGATCATCGAGCACAGCACATCACCCTGGAGGGCACAAGTGGTGGTGACCAAAGGAGTCAACCACAAAACAAGAATGTGTGTTGATTATTCAAATACCATTAATATATATTCCTCGGCTGATGCGTATCCTTTGCCAAAAATTGATGACATCATAATAAATCTGGCCGCTTATCGAGTGTTTTCTACCTTTGACCTCAAAAGCGCATATCATCAAGTCGCAATCAATGAAGCGGACAAACCATACACCGCCTTCGAAGCGAATGGAAGGCTGTATCAGTTCACACGCCTACCATTTGGAGTCACTAATGGTGTTGTTGTTTTTCAGCGTGCAATAGACAAATTTGTTGAAGAAGAGGGATTGGAGAACACTTTTGTTTATCTAGACAACATAAAAATAGCCGGTAAAGACCAAATTGAACACGACAAGAATGTGAACAAGTTCATGGAGGCGGCCAAGCGCTGCCAGCTAACTCTCAATCATAAAAAGTCAATAATTTCTTCTTCAAGTATCAAAATTCTTGGCTACGAAATTAGCAATGGGTTAATTCAACCAGATGAGGAACGATAGCGGCCACTCATTCAACTTAATGCTCCCAACAATAAAGCGGAGTTGAAAAGGGCCCTGGGCATGTTCTCTTACTATGCCAAATGGATACCGAAATTTTCGGATATTGTCCAGCCCCTTTTGTCAACGGAGACGTTTCCTATGAAGTCAGAAGCACTACAGGCATTCTCTTGTGTCAAGCAAAAGCTACACTGATCGCTCCTGACTTCACTATTCCATTTGTTGTCGAGTCCGACGCTTCGGATGTTGCTATATCAGCAACCTTGAATCAGAATGGCCGGCCAGTTGCCTTCATGTCGCGGACGCTTGACAGCAATGAACGGCGGTATCCTGCAGTGGAAAAAGAGGCTACAGCCGTAATCGAAGCTGTACGCAAATGGCGCCATTTTCTGTCGAACAAGAAATTTACCATCATCACAGATCAGAGGTCAGTCGCCTTTATGCTTGATAACCGGAAACGTTCTAAAATCAAGAATGACAAAATTCAGGGATGGCGGATGGAGCTGGCCAACTTCTGCTATCAGATAAACTATCGACCAGGTAAACTGAACGTTGCGCCTGACGCGCTTAGCCGCGTATGCTGCGGAATCTTCAACACGCCGTCACTTGTTAACATACACACTGAGCTCTGTCACCCGGGTGTAGCTCGAATGCTTCATTATGTCAGGAGTAAGAATCTTCCGTTTTCGACGAGCGATGTGAAAAATGTTTGCTCCGCTTGCCACATCTGCGCAGAGTTGAAGCCACGCTTTGCGAACATTGCTCCTGGAACACTAGTTTCGGCCACAAAACCAATGGACCGGCTCAGTGTGGACTTCAAGGGGCCACTGCCATCCAAGAGTGGTAACAAGTATTTATTCATTGCGGTCGATGAATACTCTCGGTCTCCCTTTGCTTTTCCGTGTAGAGACACATCCTCGTTAACTGTCATCCGTTGTTTAGAGCAAATTTTTTCGATTTTTGGAACTCCTGCGTTTGTCCACTCCGACAGAGGACTTGGATTTATGTATAATGATGTTCGAAACTACCTGCTTCTGCAAGGTGTCTCCGCAAGTAAATCCACACCTTATCACCCACAGGGTAATTCCCAAATGGAGAGGATAAACGGAATAGTGTGGAAAGTAGTCAGACTAGCGCTTCGTTCGTCGGGATTGTCTGATATGCAATGGGAACATGTTTTACCTCGCGCGTTACATTGTATGCGTTCACTCTTGTGCACCTCAACGAACTGTACACCACACGAGCGTATATTCGCATTTGAGAGGCGTTCTTCCGTCGGACAATCAATACCAACTTGGCTGACACGTCCTGGACCAGTCCTCCTCAGGAACTTTGTTCGCAACTCTAAAGATGATCCGTTGGTACGGAAGGTGGAAATGTTGAGCGCAAATCCAATGTACGCTCATGTGCGTTACCCCGACGGCCGAGAGTCTTCAGTTTCACTGCGCGACATAGCACCTTGTCCAGATCTATATCCTACTTCGGTTCATACGAATGAGCAGGTCGATAACGACACTGCTCTATCTTCAGCGCCAAAGGAAAGTGGTTCCTCATCTCCTGCTTCTACAGCGGATATCGTGCAATCAGCTACTAGCCGAGAAAGATTGAGTGAGACAATCACATGTCATTGGCCAGCAACAGAAGGACAGGAGAGTGTTGGTGAAGTAAGTATCCGATCGCCAGATAAGACTTCATCTCCCACTCGCTGGAGAACTCGTATCCGCAAACCACCCAATCGTTATTCTCCCCCACCATTTTGATAATCCGTTCGTCAAAGTCATTCGTCTTTTCACCTTAAGGGTTGGAGAATGTTGTATATTTTATTTACATCTTGTGTTGTTGTATTGTCGTTGTTTTGCGCACTTGATTCCTGAAATCCTTTTGTTCAGTTTTCGCTATATTTAATATAAAAATACACAATGAATAACGACAACTATCTCCTAATACAACAAATTACAGCGACAATCATACCATACTCCACACTCCACTCTCTTACTTCAGCCAACTAAACTCGCTCATCTCGCGACATTGTTGATTGCTGGTTGCTATGGCAACCATCATACACGCAGCAAATCCATACATACAATTAAACAAATTATTATTAACGTTTATTTGTATAGCGCACATTAAAACACACGCGCGAAAAGAGAAATCTTGGTGCAAAAATATAAACAAATAAGTAAGACACGCCGCTTAGGGAAAACAAACATGCGGACAATACACACACCCACAAGCACACACACTCACACAAACACACACACACACACGCACACAAACATACTCATGCACACACACCGCCAAATTGAAACATGGCAGTAAGAAAGAGCATAAAAAACAACAAGAAAACTTCTAGTAAATATATCACGCGAGACGGGTACGGTATGACAGCTCAGAGCGAAGCGTAAGGAGTAAGAGAGTGAGAGTCATGATCAAAATATTTATCAAAGAGATGATTGCGCAGAGAAGAGGAAAACGATGATAAGGATGTGGATGAGATAGCATGGGAGGGAAGAGAGTTGTACAAACGTGGAGCATAGAAAGGGAAGGATTTACTAGACCAGGTAGATTCATTGAGGGCTCGTGGACAGGATAAAGGAAGAGGATGACGGGAAAGAAAGTTATTAGAGAGTGTAAGAAGCTGCGAGAGGTATGTAGGTTGCCGAGGGTCATGCAAAAGTTTATAAACAACACAGCAAATTTTAAAGTGGATGCGAGGGATGATCGGAAGCCATCGAAGATTGTAGAGATAGGGTGAAGTATGACGAAAGTGGGAAGGAGAAAACACGAAACGACAAGATTTATTAATGACATGTTGCAGGATTTTCAGAGAGGAGCGAGGTACATGGAAATATAAAGAATTCCAGTAGTTGATTCTTGAAAAGATGAAAAAATGAATCAGTTTAATAGCTGAGGGACGGTCGAGAAAAGGGCGGATAGGATATAGCCATCATAGAATGAGATGACAAGTGCGAGCAACAGCAGAAATATTTGCAGAAAAAGAAAGTGACGAATCCAGAATGGCTCCGAGATCACGAACACTTTGAGATAGGGGTAAAGGGAGCAGCGGAGGTGTTAAGCGAGGAGGATGTAGAATGAAGAATTCTGATTTGGAAGTGTTAAGAAGGAAACTGCGAGAGGCACACCAGGAAGGGAAGAGGAATAATTATTTGTATATCGTCTGCGTAGACGTGGAACTGGACAGAATAGCGATGGAGAATAGGACATAGAGAAGACATGTACAGATTGAATAGAAGCGGGGCTAGAATAGAACCTTGTGGCACACCGGAAAGTAGAGGAGTTTGCCTAGAAGTAGTGGAATTGAATTGCACCGAGTAGGAACGATCAGTAAGATAAGAATGTAGAAGAGAGAGCGCTGAAGAGGACACACCAATAAAGGAGAGATATCTGATTAAAATTGAATGGTCAACTAAGTCAAAGGCTGCTGACAGATCAAGGAGGATAAGCAGAGCAGATTTACCGAATGAAAAATGAGAAAAATCAGTAGTAGTAACGGAGGTTAGGACAGATTCAGTAGAGTGAGCAGACTTGAAACCCGATTGGAAGGGGTCAAGGGATTTGTTGATGAATGGCGCAAGTTGAGAATACATAGCAGACTCGAGGAGTTTAGAGGGAAAGTTGAGTAGAGAAATAGGACGGTAACTGCTACATAGCGAGGGATCGAGGGAAGGTTTTTTGAGTATCGGAAGGATGACTGCATGCTTCTCAGGAAAAAATACACCATGTAGGAAAGAGCTATTGATTAAATGCAATATAAAGGGAACCAGGAGCAAAATAGAGTTTGATAGGGCACGAAAATTTATGGGGTCCGCAGAGGAAAGCGAAATGTTTGTTGTAGAAATGATAGTGATGATATCAGGAAGCTCTAGATGTGAAAAGTGAGTAAAATGATCGTGCGATTTAGTGTGAGTCAAGCGGCAGTTAGGAGAAGAAATACTAGAAATGGCAATTTGGATTTTATCGGAAAAAATACAGCAAGGTCGGAGGCAGAGAGAGAAGACGAAAGGCTTGGGTTTTGCAGGCCATTCAATGAGTTAAGCGAGGACCATAGAGATTTAGGACAGCAAGAGAGTGACAATAATTGAGATTTGAAGTAGGATTGTTTAGCAGAGTATAGGGCAGATATATACAAAGAGCGAGATGAGCAGAAGGATGACCACGTAGCAGTAGTGCAATAGCGTTTCCACACACGCTCGTGGTAGCGTTGGGCGCGTTTGAGAGAGATTAGTTCGCGATTAAACCAAGGAGGAAGATTGGAGCGATTGGAGGATGAGCATAGTGGAAATATGGCTTCGTTGATAGAAGACATAACCTTGAAAAAAGAAGAGTACAATTGGGTAGGGGGAAGTGAGTGAAATTGAGTTGAGGGAAGCATGTGATAGAATAAAGTTGAGAAGAGGTGAGGGTCAAAATTTTTGTAATTTCTGTACGATCTGGGGGGAGAAATACGTGGTTTGGGAAAGGGAAGATTGAAAGTGAGGAGACTGTGGTCAGACGTAATGGTATCTGGGGGAAATACAAGAACATCCGGAGGGGTTAGGTCGGATGCTAGAACTGGAGATGGAAAAAGAACAAGATCAAGGGTGTGACCGGAGATGTGAGTCGGTGAGGTAACAGGCGAGTATAGACCGTAAGTTTGGATCATAGACAGGAATTGAGAGCAATAAGGATTTCGGGAAGGTTGATCGACCCAGAAATTAAAATCTCCAACTATAAGAAAACGACTGGAGAAGGACGCGAGAAGCACATCAAGTAACATAGGAAATTCGGTAAGAAATAATGACGTAGTTCCCGGATGATTGTGGCGATATATTATAACAAAGCAAAATTTCGAGCAGGATGGAATATTGAGAGAAAGAGCGAGGTATTCAAAGGATAAGCATGGGGGACCAAAGTTGGGTATAGTAGATAAGACTAAGGATTTATTAAATATACATCCAACACCACCACCGGAAGCTTTGGTGTTTGAGCGGGAGGAGTGAATAAAGTTAAAATCAGCAGGGAGATGGGCAGTAAAAGACGTAACATCAGAATCAAGTAACCAGGTCTCAACGAGGAAGAATAAAGAAAGATTATGAGAGGAAATCAGGTGTGAGAGTATAGGAGTCTTATACCGACATGACCTAGTATTTAGAAAACCAAGAGTTAAAAAGCTAGTGTTAGAGGAGGAACGGATGGGCGAGGCAAGATGGAGCGAAGGTAGTCAGGCCGAGATACACGAATGTGAATTAGGGTTAACTGAGACGGCACTAGAAGAGGAAATTTGAGTAGGAGAGTCACAGGAGAGGGTGCGCATACGAAGAGAATTACGGACAGCCAAGAGAGAAGGACAGGATGAGTCGTAGGAGGAGTGATAGTGGCTACGCCCTAAGCGTACACAGTTTGTGCATTTGGCTGGTCCAGGACGGTCACATGTTTTGGATGCATGGGAACCGGCGCAGAAGCCGCACTTAGTAGGTTGACTACATTTATCGGCTTTATGGCCGAGCCCCGAGCAACGGAAGCAGCGTACAACCCAGTACCTACTGTACACCGCACAGAAGTGCAGACCAATAAATAAGGGGTCTGAACAATCCTTGATGATTGAGCGAGCCGAGGGTGACACAGATAGAACAGCATGAGTGGCGTTATTCTTCGGCTTGGTGAAAAATAGAACCTGTAGATCTGACGGGGGAAGATCAGTCAGAGAATAATTTTTTAGGTGAATAGATGAGAGCAGGCTTTCCGGAGTCATGTCGCTCGGGATGTTAGCGATCGTGATCTTTGGGCGAATATGCCTCAGAGGAGGGATGTGTACCTCCACATCGGCGAATGCCGCACGAACACAATCTGCAGCGTTCTCCGCCGAGCGTGGCGAGTCACAACGCAGCACTAAGCTACCGTTGGCAGATGGGCGAGAACCAGAGACCGGAATTTTCTGTAGAGCTGGAGCCACAAGTTTTTCAGAAATATAAATAATAGTGTGTCAGAATATCTGGATTTGAGGACAACCGCGTAGGACTTCAGAGAGTTGGGAGAGCGAGTATCAGCCGTGACAGCTTGACTAGACGAGCTACGGAAATCGGTCAGTAGTTCCTGCCGAAATGAGTTGAGGCGAGAATCGACAATATTAGCGATTGCTTCAGCAGTTACAGGTGCCGCAGTGGAAGCCGAGCGGATCTTTGATTGGCACGGTGTGCAGCACCAAAACAGCCGATGCTTCCTAACGGCATTGTACGCCGTGGTGGTCAGGCCCGCACATGATACGTGAAAGCATGTCATACAACTCTCGCACTCTATATACGATGTGGCGGCGATGGGCTCACCACATTGGCAAGACTTCGCAGGGGTAGAGGTGGGAGCAGATGACGAAGGCATTGCAATGGCATAGAGCGATGACAAGCACAGACGTGGACTTGCAGACAGACACACACTCACGCTCGACAGCGGTAGATCAGGTTAACCTGATACTAGCAAATGTAACGTGAGCGCCTTCACGGCGTTCACACAACACCGCCACACAAGCGTAACTCACACACTACGCAGCACCACCATAGTCAGCACTAGCACACTCTCACACTCTCACTCGTTCAAAAAATTGATCACAGTAAACACAACACCAGCAACACATCCACACTGGACCACTGACAACTGACAACTGAACGCACAAATAATTGGACGCACAAACAATTGGAAGCGATTAATTGAACAGATAACAATACAAGAAATAGTCAATACACGCCCTCCTGATCTCAAAATCAATATGCATATTCCTGTAACCATCTTGGCGGTCTCCTTGTTCTGGCCGATCTGCGTGGATTGACATCTAAGCGAACTTCAGGAACATCGCTCTCATCAACAGAAGCATCATCCACGTCACTATCATCTAAAAGTGTGTGCCATCTTGCTTCTGTATTCCTCGCTGCCTGCGCATCTCTGTCAATTGTGTCGCGACAGGTGGCATCACTTTCGCCATCAGCACGCACATCTAGAACATGTCGTGGCATCCCGTCGACTTCTACATTGTTTGCGGATATTATACCTGTGATTCTTCCTTTCATCCATTTAGACGTACACCTAGCATTGGGAGGCTTGACTAGTACTTTTTGTCCAACCCTATATCTACACGCGGCGTCAGTCTCCAGTAGTTTCGGCTCAGATCGGGGATGCCTCCATTGATAATTGTAAATAGATGAACTCGGTGAAATACTCAGGTTTCCAGTGTCATGCACGGCTAAATTATAGTAAAAAACCGCATCTAATGGTGATCCTCCCGTTCTTGCTGCAGCACGCTTAATTGTCCGGTGGTTCCGTTCAACAATGCCGTTCCCCGACGGTCGATAAGCGGCACGAAATCTTCGACGAACATTCCATTTTCGACATAAATTCTCGAGTTGACTGGATCTGAAAGTCCTGCTGTTATCGATCAAAATTTCTGACGGAGGCCCTCGTTCTGTGAATATCTGCTCCAGGTTGTCTACAACGTCTCTCGAGTTCTCTGAGCCGACTTGTCTCCAGATTGCGAAGCGACTAGGACCACAGTCAACCACAGTTAAGTAGCATCGAACCTGATAATGAGTGGTATCCACTGACAATCGCAACCAATTCTTGTCAACATTCACATTTCCAGTCTCGTGTCGTGCGGGCGCAGGATCTACCATACGACGTTGGGCGCAATTTCTCACACATCACTCGACATCATCTTTAGTCACATCATTCCTCAGTAATCTTGCTAGCTGTAAGGTCCTATTGACACCGAAATGGTGATCTTAATGAAGAACATCAACAGATACAGCACATAATCCACTATTTAACTTTCCAGGTTCCGTTTTCGTTACTCTACTTTTACTCGTTAACCACCTTTTTCCGACTCTGGTCATCGCATCGGCCTTGTTTAAACTAGAAGGAACAAAAGAGACAGTAACCACAAAATTCAATTCCGCGACTAAATCTTTAAAAACGGAGAGTCTTCTTTTCACTAAGATTTCCGACATTCCAGTAACCTTTATTCTTTGATCGCCCTCCAGCGTTAACTTCACCCACCTCATAACAGTCACAGAATCAGTCATAATTTCAATCTTCTTGAGGTTCCACTTCAAAGCAAGATTTAAACCCTTTAGTACTGCATCCAGTTCAGCTAAGTTAATATGTTGACAATCGTCACCCTTTCGGAGCCATGCCGCATCTTCCACTCTGTAGTCTCCGATTTCTAACACAACACCCACAGCCAAGCTGCTCGCATCGCACCATGCACGACCTTCACTGGTGGACGAAACGCAAAATTTTCCCTTCACTGGATCGTCTGTTTCAATCCTATTAAGCAATTGTTTCAACATGTTCACAGCGGTACTTCCAATTTCATCATCCCATCTGCAACCCTCACATGCTCTCTTAATAAAACTGCAAGCCACTCTGGCCCACCCACACACAGGATAGTGGCCAACAATCTTCCCACAAATCGCAAATAACTCCCGTCGACTCAAATAGTCATTCACATCAGCAACTTGAGGAAGCTTGTTGCCTCTACCGAACCAAAGCTCTCCTTTATCGTTATTTTTCAGCGCTAACCCCAATACGCGACCACCAGCCCAAATCGAGAAAGATGTTCGACAACACTCTCAGCTGAAATAACGTTCTCATCTACGATGACATCATCAATATAGCAGTCTGTAGCCTCCTTCACCCTTTCGTCCTGTTCTAACACCTTCTTCACAATCTTGGTCATTATTTTTGGCGCACTTGATAGACCGAAGCCAAGTCTTGTAAGATAATACAAAACTCCTCGAAACATCGCGCGCTGGTATGGCCATAAACTCTCATCTACTCTCACTTGTAAATGTGCTGACTGGAGATCAACAATCTTGAGATTATCAGACATTCGTCGCCAATGTCGGAGAGTTTCGGGACAAACTGCAGCGTCAACACCAGGATTGCTCTCTACCGATTTGTTGAGCTCACGAAAATCCATTACTGGTCTCACTTTGTCTTTAATTTCGTGAACGACGGCCATCAATGGAATTATCCCTTTCCTGTCACGCTGATTTTCACATCTTTTCAACCAGCCTTTCTCAATCCATGAACATATTTCATTTTCCATTCTCGCAGTCACCTGTTCCGATCTAGCGGTATCATAGTAGGCAATCTGATTCTTAGTCACAGCAGGTTGATTGTTCTTCCAAAACCACTTGACCACCCATGAAATCCCATCAAATTCAGCAGAAAAATCGCTGTCGTTTATCTTAATGCAACCTCGTGAATGACTTGCCGGTCTTAATATCTTCTTCTCTCCCGTAGCACACAGCACAACCTTATGAATGTTTGACGTCGGCACCACAGACTCATTATTCATCACTTCTTCAAACACGATTTCCTCATTTCTCCATCTAAATCCCCCAGTAGCCCTGACAAAATCCATACCGGCAATCACATCCACACCAGGAATTAATCTACCCATAACGGTGCACTCTAGTTCAACGTTCCTTCCTCGAATGTCCAACGAAATTCTTGTGCTTCCTGGAGTAGTCACCATTTTCCCGTCAACGCCATATAACACTCCTGCTCTCACATGATACTTTGGCACAACCCAACACCCAACGACCGACTTTGTGCACCCAGTATCCAATAATACTCGAACTGGCTTTCTATTTACTGCACCAACAAGTATAGGTAGCGCCTTTATAGATGACTCGGAGGAACTTCCGGCGCAGAAACTCCTCCACTCACGTTTCCCAGAGCATTGGGACACATCCTGGCCATATGACCTTCTTTCTGGCATAACCAGCTACTGATATTCGGTTTCAGCCTGCAGAATCTCATCATGTGTGGTCCACCACATCGGAAACAGCGCACGGACTGACTCGGGTTTTCTCGTTGTCTGGTTGCTTTACTGTCAGAGGCCACAGCTGCAGTTGAAGGACCATGTAGTTCTGCCATAAGACTGCGAGCTGGTTGCAATACATCAGACAATGGCAAACATTCAATTCTTGTCATAGCACGCAGCTCAAGTGATATAACTGCCGGTAAACCGGTCACAAAGGCCCTCAGCAACAATACGTCTGATTCGATGCCAGCAAGTCGTGCCAGACGGCGAAGATCCGTTAGATAAACGTCGACAGGCTCATCTTTCCATACCCGCATTTTCAGCTCTTCATATGCCTGGAAACTGTTTATGGCAAATGCTGACAACAAAGCCGCCTCGATATGTTCACGGTCTCTCTTTTCAGCATCGCCCAATTCCGAATAAACAGCATATGCGGGACCCTCGAGAAATAGAGGAATTATTTTTTCAACATCATCGATGCCTTTCAAGTCGGACACCAACTTCATTTTTCCTAGCCATTGTGCGACGTCACCAGTTCCGTCAAAACACCGCACCACATCACCGAGCTTTATGTTGCCGCTCATGGCCGAAATAGCTTGAAATCCTTTTGTTCAGTTTTCGCTATATTTAATATAAAAATACACAATGAATATCGACAGCTATCTCCTAATACAACAAATTACAGCGACAATCATTCCATACTCCACACTCCACTCTCTTACTTCAGCCAACTAAACTCGCTCATCTCGCGACATTGTTGATTGCTGGTTGCTATGGCAACCGTCATACACGCAGCAAATCCATACATACAATGAAACAAATATGAACGCACAAACAATTGGTAGCGATTAATTGAACAGTTAACAATACAAGAAATAGTAAATACAATTCCATTATGGAGTATAGTGTGTGCATGTCGTGGTAAGAGCTTAATAAAGCCCATGCTTCGGTTGTATATGCTTTCTACACATTACAAGGGAAAATGTCATTCGCATTTGTTGCTTTAGATGTTCCCTCCATCTTCAGCAGTTAACTATACAACGTATCCGTCAATCCCAGATCCGTCAATCTCCGATCACAGTCTCCTTTTAACCTCAATTCCGTTTTCTCCTCCCCCCGTAAATTCTTCTTTCACTTATCGTAACTATAAGAAATTTGACCCATCCTCGTTCCTATCACTGCTGGATTATTTTCTTCCTATCCATTTTCTGTACTCACTTTCTCCTGCCGAATTATTTCCGTGTTTGTCTGCTGCTCTTACGTCTATTAATGATTGCATTTTTCCCCTTCGGACATGCGCATCTCTTTCTCCTCGCCTTCCTCCTTGGTTCAATTTTAATCTCCGTAGCCTTAAATGTTCTCAGCGCCGTCTCGAACGTTGTTGGCGACGCTCTCGTTCTTCATCTGATTGGCTATCGTTTTGCTCGGCTCGATCATCTTACATTTCCGCCCTCTCTCTCGCCAAGTGTAACTTCTATAAAACTCGTCTTTCTTCTCTTTCTCGCTCTCCCAAATCTATATGGGCTACTTTGAATTCTCTCCGTGGTCTTCTTTCGCGTTCTATTTCTGCCACTATAACAGCCTCAAAATTTTCTACCTTCTTTGAGGATAAAGTCAATTCGTTGCTTTCCGTTATTCCTCCTTCATTATCTCCCCTCAGACACATTTCCTCACCTGATCATTTTTCATCATTTAATCATCTTAGTGTGACTGACTTAACTGCCCTTATCTCATCAACTAAATGGTCGTTCTCTCCTTCTGATCCTATAAATTTTAAGGCAATTTCTGAATTGATTCCTTCCCTTTTGCCCTATTTTCTTCATTTGATTAATAGTTCTTTCCTCCATGGCGCTTTTCTCGCTGATAAACATGCTACAATCTACCCTATCCTTAAAAAACCCACGTTAGATCCAACTGTTATTAAAAATTATCGGCCTATTTCTCTTCTCAGCTTCCCTTCCAAACTTCTTGAATCTGCCATCTCTTCTCAACTTTCTCCCTTCATTAACCAATTTCTTGATCCTGTGGGCAATGCCTACATTTACTTCTATCATATTTCATTTAAATACACAACACTCATCGTGGCGCACTTCATGCATTCACACACCGGTTTTAGCAATCTCACTGGCAAATACATCAGTTGTGACTTGTACGTATTTCGCAAGGTTCCTACAGTGTTGACCCCGATTCTGGCATTCTAAAATGGATGCAGGTAATAGTATACAGCTTGAATTGCCGCAGTTTGATGGATCAGACATAGATACGTGGATTTTAATGTGTGAAAACATAATGTTTGATGCGGGGGTTTCCGAGCAGGCATGTATGTTTCGCAAAATACTTGGTAAGCTGCCAGCGTCGCATTTCCGAATTGTGAAAGATTATTGCATGTCAACCCCTCTGGCAGCCGATTGCTACCAGCAGTTGACCAGCCGCCTGCGTCAGCGCCTCCAGCTCACACCCGCTGAACGACTGGATCGGCTTAACAATTTGCCTGAGCTTGGATCGCGGAAACCGTCTGACTAGTTTAGCGATCTTCATCTGCTCTACCCCCGTGACATTGACCACGAGATCATCAGGGAAACATTTCTGTCTCGTCTACCCAGAACACTGCAACTCATGTGTCGTGAGTGGCTGAACTCCATCTCACTGGCCGACACAGCAATCAAGGCCGACGAGTTTCACCAGCCGGTCGTCGCGCGTTCACCTCGGCCAGAGGATTGCAGCAGCAGCAAGTGTTCCGCAGCGGTTATTCAGCGCTCTGGCAAACGAGCGTCTGTAGCAGATGCTCTCCAACTGCCATTTGAACACGAGACACCAGTGCGCCGACAGCGCGACAGGTTCGTCAATCGCTGGTGCGCCTCACACCGCAAGTTTGGGCCCTCTGCTCGCAGCTGTTGCAGCCCATGCACGTTTCGATCCGACGTAAAAACTACGCGGACCGCTCCGCCAGCACTGGTAGCACACGCCAGCTGCAGCGCCGTGTGTAATCTCCTTCATGTTACTGATCGTAGTGGTCGTCGGTATCTTGTAGACAGCGGCAGCGAGGTTTCCCTGCTACCAGGCACACGCTTGCACAACACACCGCTGTCTTCATCAGTCCTACGAGCAGCGAACGGCTCGAGCATTCCCGTGTACCAGAGTGATTTGCGCCTTGAGGTCGACCTGGGTCTTGGTAGAATTTACCCATTCACATTTCTGGTAGCGGGCGTGCCTTCACCCATTCTCGGAGCCGACTTTCTCCGCGAATATGGTCTGGTACTCGACATGCGAAACCGACGTCTGATTGACAGTCTCACGCACCTGTCCACTCCCAGCAGCCGCGCGGAAATGCTGCCTCATCCCGACGTGGCTCATATCAGCGCGGTAAATCAATCCGACTGCGACGGCATTGGTTTCGAAGACATTCGCCGTAGCGACCCGTTTCAGCGCCTATATGCACCTCCCACTGGATTCCCGGCGATAAACTTGCCGAGGGTAGAGCACCGCATAGTCAACAAGGGTTCCCCGGTTTACGCGCGCTCCCGACGACTAATGCCTGGCAAGATGGCTGCGGCGCGGCGCGAACTTGACGAACTAATCGCCCGCGGTATTCTTGTTCCTTCGTCATCACCTTGGGCCAGTCCAATTTACCTTGTGGAGAAGGACGGAGGCTCGGCGTATCGCATGGTCGGGTGTTACGAGCGGTTAAACGCCATAACCGGATCGTTACCCAATCCCACAACTTAAGAGCTTCGCTGAGCTGCTCGACGGCGCTAGCATATTCAGCAAGCTCGATCTGGCTCGTGCGTTCGCACAGATTCCGGTTGCTGAAGAGGACCAGCAGAAAACTGCAATAATCACGCCATTCGGTTTGTTTCAGTACACCCGGATGCCCTTTGGCTTGTGCAATGCAGCCCAGACATTTCAGCGTCTGATTGATTCGGTGCTGCGCGGGATGCCTCGCGTTTATGCATACATAGATGACATTCTGGTATATTCACCCGACGCCGAGACACACCACCGAGATCTTCAAGAACTTTTCAGGCGGTTAGGCAGCGTCGGTCTCGTCGTGAAACCTGAAAAGTGTGTCTTCGGCTGCGAGAAGGTACGTTTCCTCGGCTTGGAGGTATCGCCTCAGGGTATATGCCCTCTTCCAGATAGAGTGGCCGATTTGTGTGCCATGCCACCACCGCGCGAGGCCACTGAGTGTCGCCGATTCATCGGCATGGTGAATTTTTTCACAGGTTCATCCCTCGTCTCGCATCAGTTTTAACGCCACTACACGCAGCAGTGCATGGTTCACCTCGCTCATTTCTGTGGGGAGATTCTCAGGAAGCCGCATTCCAGAAGGCGAAAACATTGCTGGCTACAGCTTCACGCCTGGCGTACCCTCAACATGACGCCCCCACGCAGGTCATCGCTGACGCTTCAGATGTCGCTGTTGGTGCTGTCATCCAGCAGTTCCAACGCAGCCGGTGGGTTCCACTGGCATATCATTCGCGCGCGCTGACCAAAGCGGAACTGAAATGGAGCACCGGCGACAAGGAACTGTTCGCTCTGTTCAGCGTCGTCGAGCGGTTTCGCCACCTGCTAGAAGGCCGGCCTGGCCTTCGCCTGCTGACAGATCACAAGCCGCTTGTTCATTCTTTTTCCAGTGCAAGTGAGAAGTCAGCGCGTGTACAGCGTCAGCTCGCTTTCATTAGCGAATTCACGACTGACATTCAGCATCTGCCCGGGACTAAAAACTCCGCCGCCGATTATTTGAGCCTTTCTCCTCCTGCGACAGTTGCAGAAGTGACTCAGACGTACGGCGAACAGAGCATCGATCTGAGACGTCTGGCTTCAGCCCAGGTGGACGCACCGGATATCGCCGTGTTGGCTAAGTGCCCGTTACTTAAGGTCGAGCGTCGCCAAATCACCGCAATCGCTTCTGGCCTCCTCGTGTCAACCTCTACTGGCGTCGACCGTCCACTGTTACCTGAACCACTTCAGCGAGAGGTCTTTGAGCGATTTCACAATCTGCACCATCCCAACGCTCGAGCGACTCGTCGACTGATATCGGAACGATTCGTTTTCCAGCGAGTGTCTTCCAAGGTGGCCGAGTGGACCAAGACATGCATCAAGTGCCAAATGTGCAAGGTATCCCGTCACCAGCACACGCCACTGAAGCGCCTGCCATTGCCGAGCAGTAGATTTGAGTCCCTTCGCGTTGATATTGTCGGGCCTTTGCCAGAAGTGAACGGTTACCGATACCTCTTCACAGTCATAGACCGGTTCACTCGCTATCCCGAAGCAGTGCCTATCTCAGACGCCACCGCGCAGTCTTGCGCCAAGGCGCTGTTGGACTGGATCTCGCGGTTTGGTCTATGCTTGAGTATCACGTCGGATCGAGGCCAGCAATTTGTCTCGGATCTGTGGAAAGACGTTTGGTCCCTGCTGGGCGTAAAGCTCATTACCACATACCACTGCGCATATATGCCTCAACAAAATGGCATCGTTGATCGGGTTCATAGACAGCTGAAAGCGTCCCTTATGGCGTGTCTACGCGATGATGCGGTTTGGCCGTCGGCGCGACCAGTCGTTCTGATGGGACATCCATCCTGATGGACCTTGGCACATCAACCGCTGAACTCGTGTTTGGTGAGCCCATGCGCCTCCCAGGTCATTTTTTTGCTGGAACCTCGTCCATACCCGCCACGGAGATGGCTCGCCAACTGACAAGAGACATGTCGCGTCTCCGACCTGTGCCAACTTCATGGCACCAACGGTACGACCGAGACAAGACATTCGTATCTCCGTCGCTGTCATCTGCGACACATGTTTTTGTCCGAGTCGACGCGCACAGACCACCGTTGACACCGCCATATCAAGGAACGTACGCAGTGGTAAGTCAAGGAGACAAGGCGTATGTCATTGACCGCGGTGGTCGTCGGGACACAGTGGCGGTTGATCGGCTGAAACCAGCCTTTCTGGAGAATGACGATTCTGTTCAATCGCTACCGCCCGAACCAGCAGCACCTCGTCCAGCTCAGCCGAGTCCGCCGACCGAACAGCCTATTGCGACCCGCAGTACATCGCCATCGCCGTCGGCTCATGGTCCGCGAGTCTGGTCGCGCCGGAGCCGACCAGTGAGACTGCCGGTGCGCTTTCGCTAGTCGGTGCTCCGCACCTGGAGTGGAGCTGTGGGCAATGCCTACATTTTCTTCTATTATATTTCATTTAAATACACAACACTCATCGTGGCGCACTTCATGCATTCACACACCGGTTTTAGCAATCTCACTGGCAAATACATCTGTCGAATCGTGGAACACGGCTGATACAAATATATATATATATATTTACGGTATAAAGTATACACAAGCAAGATATAATGACACACTGATATGCAAACACGATTCACTCACTCGCTACGCACTACGCACACATTCACTCACTACGCACGTACAACGCACAACGGTTCACTCGCACGGCACAACGTCGCTCCCTTCACTCCTGCACCAACACTCAACACACCGCCCGAGATGATCCTGACTGTCCGGCGTCAGCGTCATGAACTTGCGTAGGCTCCGCCCACTTGTACTTAACACACACACACACACACACACACACACACACACACACACACACACACACATACACTACCGTACACAGGCACATACTGACAGACATACACTAAGCGCGCGCATGCAGCCCAATGGTGTGCTGCCTATATTTCACTGACATCCCCCCAGGCAGCACAACTTCGATCCTGACAATATCTCTGAGGAGGTCTCAACGTCGTTCGGTCTCGTAGCTGCATGTCAAAGGGTTCCACATTCTGTTCAACCGGCCGAGTGAAATCTTCATCTGGCACCACGTCTTCCTCTGTTTCCGCCAACTGCCGTGCCGGCTCGGCCATGCCTATTTGCTGATGGGCTGGACTTGGCCGCATATTGTGTTCATAAGGTCCTGCAGCGGACGTAGGCTCTGTAGCTGCTGAACCTGCTTTTCTATCATGAGCGACGTGCCGCTTCACGCCATCTTCCAGTGTCACACTCCACGGACCGACGCACTTCACACGATGTGGGCCGCTCCACTCTGACGTGCAGCGATTATAACGTGGTCGCAGGAATACAAAATCGCCGACGCTATATGGTGGGGTTGAAGTACCGACTCTTGTATTCTCCCGCCAACTCTTATCAAGATGTGAATCAGTTGATTCACGCAGAGCCGTCAGTCCTGGCAGCGCTGGTAGTGCATTAAACACGCTCACAAACGGGTGCTCACCAGTGGCCTGACTAGTTGTCACGTTATACCAAAAGACCGCAGTTTCAACATCATAACCAGATTTTTGCGCCATCCGCTTCACGGTGCGGTGCACTCTCTCACATAAACCATTGCCCTGGTGTCGATAGGCACAGGAGAACACCAGCTCAACACACCAATTGTTCAGAAGCTGTTCAAACACTGTGCTACGGAACACAGGAGCGTTGTCACACAAAATCGACTGAGGAGGGCCAAATTCCACAAAAACACTTTTCAGAGCAGAAGTAACTGAATTTCCGCATTCCGATCTCAATTGTTTCCAGACTGTATAGCGGGAGCAGCAGTCTATCACGCTGAGATATGCCGTGTGATTGAAATACGTGATATCTACTGACAGTCTTTGCCACACAGCATCAGTCTCCAGTGAACCATGTTTGTATTTGACTCGCACAGCAGGATCAATTCTGCGACATGTGTCACACTTCTCCACTACGGTCTTCACCGCATCGCGACTCACTCTCGGAGATACCTTGCTCACCAGCTCTCTTGTGCGGTCGACTCCCATGTGTCCAGTTCGTTTATGAACCGACTCAATCATGTTTTGCGACACATCCTTCCATGCACCGAAGCAATGAGTGGTAGATTTCACCTTGATGAACGGCGGTAACCGTGTCAGCTTGTCGGCGAGGTGACTAGCTGTGTCAACATATGTAACGCTCAGCTCAAGAGAATACTCATCGATCATTTCTCGCAGAATATCCAGCCTTCGCTTTACAAGCATATCCGATAATCCATGCGATTTGATACGGTGGCTGTTTTTCACGATACTGGTGATCCATCCATGTACAACCCGAGAGTCTGTTTTCAATTCCAGAAACTTGAATCCCCACTTCAGGCACAAGCTCACTCCTATAATTGCAGCACTTAATTCGGCAACGTTTATGTGCGCGCTATCATCTGATTTGCGCAACCAACAACCGTCTTCAATGTGATTTCCATTCACAGTCACAACAACGCCAATAGCGAGATTGCTTGCGTCTGTCCACACCACAGGCACTCCACCCAACACGGACCAAACTCCACACACCGGATCGTTAACAGCTACCTCCGCGGCTGTTTTTCTCACAAGGTCTTCAACATCCACACTAACATTTCTGTCCCATGAGATTCGGCTACTATCATCATTAGCAGAAGCACACCGCCTGATCCAACCGCACACCACCCGCAGCCACCCTGCACATGGGTAATGGCCAATCCACTTGCCACATATTGAAAATACTTCTCGTTTCGTGAGCGTTGCAGGTATTGCCGGCAGAGTACCCTCCCTACTCCACTGGAATCCACTCGGAGTATTATCAATTCGTAGACCGAGTATGTTTCCGCTGCCTAGTGGCTGAGGGTCCTTAGTAACCAGCCCGAACCGTCTCAGATGGGTCTGCACGTCACGAGGTCTGATTTTGCCGCTATCCACAATGACATCATCGATGTAGGAATCAACAGCGCCACGAAACAGAGGTACGTCTTCAAGTATGCGCTTCATGACGGCACACATAACTTTAGGACCAATGCTTAGGCCGAAGCCCAGGCGTGTCATGACATATTTCTCGCCTTGAACTTCAACCACCTGAAAACGGTAAAGATCCTTGGCAACAAACAACTGGAGGTACGCCTTTCTCAGATCTACAATTACAACCTGATCACCCATAGTACGCCAATACCGCAGTTTTTCATCACACACTGCTGCATCTAGTCCTGGCGCACTGTGTATATGTGAATTCAGCCGCCTATAATCAAGCACAGGTCTCACTTTCCCTTTTTTGTCCTGTCTCACTGCCATCAGTGGTATGGTCGCACCGATGGGTCCATGCTCACTCTCCTTGTATGGGATCAAAATTTTCTCCTCAATCCACGTCTGCACTTCCCTGTCAAACTCAGATAGATCTTGCTGACTTACATTGTAATTGCGGCCAAATATTCTTTGTTCAGGACCGCCTTGTTTCCAGATCCACCGGATAGTCCAGTGCTTGCCATCAAACTCTGCAGTGAAATCCTGTTCCTTGATTGATATCACTGGTGAGGGTGGCAATGTACAGGCTGCTAGACTGGCCGGAGTGCGAGCAATTGACGTCATCTTTGTTTTTTTACCTCCCAACAACGCATCGCCGCTGCCATCCACGTAAAGACCACCGGCTGCTTTTATAGCGTCCATTCCAAGAATAACATCAAACGGAGGATTCACATCTGACTCAACAATCCACGCCACAATAGAGTGAATAACGACTGGTCCAGACAACGATAGACTGATGTTTTTAATTTTGACATATTTCCGCAAGCACACCATTGAGCCATCCATTATCCGTATGTTCAAATATCCGCTGTGGATTTCATCAGTTGGCATACGCTTGAAGACAAGTGATTCCGAACTGCCCGTATCAATCAAAGCAATGCAAGACTTACCATCTATATACAAGTTGACCACTGGTCCGTTCTGGTACATTGCGGGGGGCCGACTTACAGCGCCGCTGAAGCTGATCCGGCCGACCCCCACGGGCGTTTCCCGAACGGGTACAATTGGTTGACATGTGTCCACGTTGACCACATGCGAAACACAAGACACCTTCGTTTGGAGATTTTCTGGTCCTGCAGTGCCTAGCTATGTGCCCCTCTTCTCCGCATTCAAAACAAATCACTTTTTTGACTTTCGACACAGCATAGGCGTGCACAGCACCCGAAAGAGGAGACGATTTATCGACAGGTCCCTGACTAACGACAACTTGCTTGGCGCAACTCAACACGTCATCGAGCTTGAGCGTTGAGCCATGCATCGCCCGAACAGTCTCCTGCACAACAGGTGGCAGCCCACGAAGAAATTGGCACGCAATCCATTGGTCATTCTCAACTGCAGAAATACACAGACCAAGAGAACGAAGATCCGACATATACTCATCCAGGCTCTCTTCCTTTCTCCAGCTACGTGCAACAAACTGCTCATATGCCACACACGGAGTGAGTCCAAAAGATTGATGGAGCGCCGCCACAATGGCTGTCTCATCCTGCTTATCTCGCTGAGACAGCTGCTGGTACACATGAAATGATTTTCCGACGAGAAAAAACGGAATGACACTCGCTACATTATCCACACCTTTCAAATTGCATGCCAACTTGAGTTTGTCCAACCAGCTGTCCAGTTCACCGTTACCATCAAACTTTTCCACAATGTCGGTCAACTTCAACGTCTCCATAGCTGTGGCCGAAATAGCTTGTCGAATCGTGGAACACGGCTGATACAAATATATATATATATATATATATATATATATATATATATATATATATATATATATATATATATATATATATATATATATATTTACGGTATAAAGTATACACAAGCAAGATATAATGACACACTGATATGCAAACACGATTCACTCACTCGCTACGCACTACGCACACATTCACTCACTACGCACGTACAACGCACAACGGTTCACTCGCACGGCACAACGTCGCTCCCTTCACTCCTGCACCAACACTCAACCAACGCCACCTAGATACAGGCCGTTTCACGAAAGTATGACGTCATCGGTTACAGTGATTAACTCGTACGGGCGATACGCGTTGCTATGTGTTAATGCGGGTGTTTGACTGGCATTCCGGTTCAACTGATTTGATAAATCATGTGCCCAACATACAAAGCTTCAAATACAATTACAAATGGAATAACTGAATATATTATAAAACCACACAGGCATGAAAAAAGTCACAACACAAACATGCAACCACTATACACGAGACAATGTGGAACGTTTTCGCTTCAATTTATCTCTAATTAAATGTAGATGAATGTCTGTCACAACAATTATTGTTCAGAAGAACATTTAAAGCGGTGCACACACTTTTTGGAAATTACGATGTTAAGAGCAGTACAAGAAGTCAAGCATAACACCGCAATCACTCAGTTTTTCTAGAGCATGAAACATATCTATTGCTCGCTGGTTTCCAACAATACTCAATTTATCATACTTAGTATACTTCTGCACAGTTAAAACCAAAGCAAAACAATATTATCAACATCACTATAATATAACAGACTTCGGCGACCAATTTATCTCAAATGCGAGAAATGTTCGGATGATATGGTTTCACTTCGCGCAGCCAAAATGTTTTCACATTAATTTCAATCCTGTTTTTGAGAATAGCAATATTAAAAACAATAACCTGCAACATATACGATCACTGGATGATGAGAATGCGAAATATCAGCGTCACATATACGAAAGATGAGACGTTCAGCAACATCTTAAAAAATATAACGAAAGTATTCCGCGGAACACGTTAAATATTTCAAATCAATATTGTCTGAAGTGATAAAATCAATATTACCTGATGAAATCAATATAAATGAATATTATTCGATGTGATAATGCACGACAATCCCAGCTCATTGGCACAATATTTCGTGATCTCACAGAGCGCATATGTTGTGTGATACGTGATGTGTGATAAACAGCCAAAATGTCTCTAGTCAAACCGACCTGTCTGACATTCATCCATCCAACCATCTCACTAAACGCTCCAAAAGCAAATGCCTGGCATCCATAGCTGCATCAGTCAACGGATGAGAATAAGTATTTCTCAACCTGGAGTCTATATACGGTGTCATTACATTACAAATAGTCCACCAACGCAAAATTATTTAAATATAATGAGCAGTATCTTCAGAGAAACCAGGATTATTTGTAGCAGCCAATGATCTTAGAACCAACAGCGCAAAATCACTCCTAACATTCAGCACAAGTTCAACATTTTGTCCTTCAATACTCGACGGACGAACAGCCTTGAGCGACAAACCGTACGATGATCAATAAATTCGAGCATTAGCACACTGGATTTTGTGTCTATTCTCAATAAAAACACAAACAATTTGAAAAAATACCTGATTTAAGCGTGATTCACACAATCTCTATGATGCTAATATGATTGAAGATGCTCCGGTGTGCTTGGATATTTCCATAACACGCTATATAGTAATTCTTGCTTTTCTGGGAATGAGAACATGCTGAATTTAGACTATCGGTCGTCATTCCTTTTTGCACCCCGGAACACAGCTTCAGGAATTTCCTGATAATACATCATAATGAACACAAACAAGAAAGCATCAATATATCTGTGATAAACTATACATTTCATACTACCCGCAGTTGTTTATTATGATTAATATTAATTGGTATTTTAAGCGCGTACCATAATGTGACTATATGACACGTCCTGCTATCAACCAATATATAGCGATGCCTCCCAGTAAACTCAAGCGGGTATTGAAATTCGCGCGCGGGCCAAGATTCGAACCGCGAGCATCTGACGCAAGATTTCTGCGCCTTAGCCACTGAACTACTCGAGATCTGAAATGATTTCTGTTATATATTGTCGCTAATGAGTTTCAAGCATCACTAATATATATATTGCATAATCAATAACCTAATTTTAAACAACCAATTTAGACGAAAAGCGAAACACTAGCAGCTACAAAGCTAAACAGCTAAACAGTGTTCACCTCTGTTGATTTATAACTATGATGGTATGCAAATATATATAAGACATATTTAGCGAAGCCAAGACCACATGAGAAACGAGCAGATGTGCATATTTTACTGAGCCTAACAACGTAACCAAACCTCTGACCGCAGCAAAATGTCCAGGATGATGACATGCAGAATCATCCGAATGAGGATCACAAAATGGCAAAGCAAATCACACTTGACACAAAATTTGACAAATTCGCACTTCACTCTAAACCACACTGAAGTGAAACTCACTAAACACGTCAATTATCGCCAAGAATAGCACGCAATAAAACACTAAACACACGAGAACACCAACACGTGCGCTCGCTAACGCGACACGTGCACGAACACGTGCGCTCGCTCAAAACCGCGATAGGGTCAAATGTGCAAACTGTTCCCGCCATTCGCGTCCATGTGACCACTCCTCTTTCTCATCGACCTGCCCCTCTTTCCTCGCTGTACGTGAATCGCTCCGTGCGCGCACCATTGTCGCCCCTCTCTCCTCACCCTCATCCAGTAATCTTCCCCTCTGCAACTCTTCCACTGCGTTTTGACTAACTGACCGTCCTCCGCCATTTATCCCTCCCACTGTATTGTCTACCACTCTCTCTTCTCCTCCGCTTGCCTCCACTTCTCTTTCCACCGTTCCTTCAATTTCTATTGGCCTACAAAACATTCGCTCAGCCCGCAACAAATCCTCACTAATTTCTGATCTCTTGTCTCGCCACAACCTTTCTATTCTGTTTCTCACTGAGACATGGCTACTTCAATGCGATGTGCCAGTGTTTTTGGCCCAACTCCCATCATCCTACAACCTAATGCATGTCTGTCGCTCCTCCTCAAATTCTTCTAAAACTTCGGGTGGCGGTGTCGGCGTTATTTTTAATTCTTCTCTAGGTATTTCCTTACTTTCTGATCTTTCATTCACATCAATGTCATTTGAGTACATCGCTACTTCTCTGTTTCTGCCTGCGTCGCCTAAGCTGGGCCTACTGCTTGCCTACCGCCATAATAACCCAGGCTCATCTTCTCAATTTATCTCTGACTTTGACACCCTTATTTCGTATTTTTTCCAACATTTTCACGATAATTTTATTATTCTTGGGGACTTTAATTTCTGGGTGGACTGTCCCCTATCACAGCCCTATGCTTCTGATTTTCTTTCTTTACTTGAATCTTGGGGTCTTTCTGTTATAAATTCGGGTATTACTCATACTTCAGGCCACACTCTCGATCTTCTCATTTGTACAGCTTCATCCGCAAATTTAATTCTTCCCGGTCTGCTTACTTTCCCACCTGATGCCACCACATCCGATCATAGCTTCATTTCATTTGCTTTAAAACATCACAAACTGGCTTCTACACACTCACCAAAAACCTACTATGCACGTGATTACAGTAACTTCGACTCTTCCTATTTCTCTCTCCTCGTTTCTTCTTCTCTCTCTCCCACTATTTACAATTTTATTCCCCCTTCATCCATCTCACACTTCATAAATGAATCTTTGTGTGATATTAATGAGGTTCTGTTCCCACTGCGCCGCCGCGTGATAAAGTCCTCTGTCTCGCCACTTCCGTGGTTAAATTCGGACTTACGCCACTTACGTGCAGAGACCCGTGCCCATGAACGACGTTGGCGCCGATTTCGCACTGAGTCCAACTGGCTATCTTTTTGCGACTCTCGCAATAGTTTTCTTTCCTCTCTCGATCTTGCAAAATCTGTATATTATAAAGATAAGCTTTCTTCCCGCTCAAATTCCTCTGACTCCAGGTGGCACACCCTGAAATCTATCACCGGTTTTTCCAAATCGGCTCCTTGCTCTATTTCTGCGTCATGTTTTTCATCTTTTTTCTGCGATAAACTTATCTTCGCCAGATCAAAGCTTCCTTCATCCTCCCTTCCTCTAACTTTTTCGTCCTCAAATACTTCCCTCGATGCCTTCTCACCTATCACACCTGCGATGACAATCAAGCTTCTAACTAAGCTACAAAAATCCAGGTGCCCCTCTGATCCAATCAACTTTCGTGTTCTCTCTGACTCCATCTTTCTGCTTGCTCCTGTGCTTACCCATCTTGTAAATACTTCTTTTCTTCATGGAAATTTCCTAGCATCTAAACACGCCATTGTCTCACCTATTCTAAAAAAACCTTCCCTTGACTCCTCCATCCCCAGCAATTTCAGACCTATTTCTTTGCTTCCTCTTCCCTCCAAGCTTCTTGAGGCTGCCATTCTTCCTCAGCTCCGTCCTTGCATATATTCGGCCCTAGATCCATGTCAATCTGGTTTCGTTTCCGGGCACTCAACTGAAACTCTGCTCCTCTCTCTGCTTAATGATATACTTGCTTCTTTTTCCGTGGGTAATTCTGTGCTTTTCATTTCGCTTGACTTTTCTTCCGCTTTTGACCTTGTGAACCACTCCATCCTCCGCCAGGATCTACGGCATGCCGGTCTTTCTTCCTCCGCGCTGTCTCTATTGTCATCCTATCTTGCTGATCGGTCATTTTCGGTACGCTGTAACTCCGAATATTCATCTTCTTCTCCTATTATTTCGGGTGTTCCCCAAGGCTCTCTTCTCGGTCCTCTTTTGTTTAATCTTTATGTTTCTTCTCTTTGTCCGATCCTCCGCACCTATCCTATATCTTTCCACATTTATGCGGATGATATCCAAATTTATTTCCCTTTTTCGTCCTCTAACAGTTATCTCATCGACCAACTTCTATCCAACATTGCTGCCTGGGCGACCTCCAGAGATCTCCTCTTGAATCCCGATAAGACAGAGTATATTTTATTTCAATTTCCTATAGGATATCTCAGAACTGTCTTCATTTGTCCCTCTCCTCTCATATTCGTAGTTTGGGCATTGTCTTTGATCCTTCACTTGATTTCTCCAAACATCTTTCAAACCTTACTCGATCCTGTCGATTCATCCTGCGCCAACTCTACCCTATACGCCGACACATCGACGAATCCTCTGCACTGCTTCTTGTTAATTCCTATATCTTCTCCCGTCTCGACTATTGCAATTCTCTATTTTTTCACCTACCTCAAAAATCTCTTCGATCCCTTCAGTCAATCATTAACCTTTCCTGTCGATTCGTTTTGCGTCTTCCACCTAGGACACCAACCTCTGTACATATTCGGCAACTAGGCTGGCTGCCAGTCCCTTCGAGGATCCATCATAAGCTCTGCTGTCTTGTATATAAACTTCTTCACTCGCCTTCTCCCCCTTCCTACTTACTTACCCTCCTACAGTGTAACGAGCGACCTTCCAGTCGTCGTCCTGTACCTCTTGTTTCTCCTCCTGCTCTTCATGAGTCAAACTGGTCAGCCAAGTCTTTCTACTTTTCTGCTCCCCGTCTTTACAATCAACTTCCTCCTCATGTCCTGGAGCAAAAATCATACTCCTCATTCTCTTCTGCTCTGCAAAATTTTTTGCTATCTTTGCCCACACCTCTAACTCCTCCATTCCGAAAGCACTAAATCTTGTTCTCTCTACATTCGTTTTTCTTGGTTACCAGTGTTAATCTATGATGTGATGTGTCATGTGATGTTTGTTACTGTGTAAGATATTTCTTTTGCTGTTTTATACTCGTTTTTCTCTTATTTATCATGTGTGTTATTTTTGCTGGCTCATGTATTTTCCCTCTATGAGCTAATTCTCCTTTATATTGTTCGCACCAGTTTATCTCTTTTACGCGCCTCTGCTCTACTTGGCGCTATATCAAATACATGTTTGTTTGTTTGTTTGTTTTGTTTAACGTGCAACTGCCATGCTGACAGTTGAACAACTCCTCCGAGCACTGTGACGTGTCGATGACGTCATACTTTCGTGGAAGGGCCTGTAGTCTAGGTGGCATTGACTCAACACACCGCCCGAGATGATCCTGACTGCCCGGCGTCAGCGTCATGAACTTGCGTAGGCTCCGCCCACTTGTACTTAACACACACACACACACACACACACACACACACACACACACACACACACACACACACACACACACACACACACACACACACACACACACACACACACACACACACACACACACACACACACACACACACACACACACACACACACACACACACACACACACACACACACACACACACACACACACACACACACACACACACACACACACACACACACACACACACACACACACACACACACACACACACACACACACACACACACACACACACACACACACACACACACACACACACACACACACACACACACACACACACACACACACACACACACACACACACACACACACACACACACACACACACACACACACACACACACACACACACACACACACACACACACACACACACACACACACACACACACACACACACACACACACACACACACACACACACACACACACACACACACACACACACACACACACACACACACACACACACACACACACACACACACACACACACACACACACACACACACACACACACACACACACACACACACACACACACACACACACACACACACACACACACACACACACACACACACACACACACACACACACACACACACACACACACACACACACACACACACACACACACACACACACACACACACACACACACACACACACACACACACACACACACACACACACACACACACACACATACACTACCGTACACAGGCACACACTGACAGACATACACTAAGCGCGCGCATGCAGCCCGATGGTGTGCTGCCTATATTTCACTGACAACATCAGTTGTGACTTGTACGTATTTCGCAAGGTTCCTACAATCCTTACCAATCTGGCTTCCGTCCTTCATATTCCACTCAGTCTGTTCTTATCTCTGTAACCAATGGCGTTTTATCCCACTTCTCTTACCGTCGGTCTGCCTTGCTTGTTCTCCTTGATATGTCTTCTGCCTTTGATTTGGTTAATCACTCTATTCTTCTTCGTGATCTCTCTTATCTTGGTATCTGCTCTAGTGCTCTCTCCCTTCTCAAATCATATCTCAGTGGTCGGACTTATGATGTGAAATTTAATTCCTGTGTCTCTTCTTCGGTTGCTCTACGTCATGGTGTTCCACAGGGCTCCATTATTGGTCCTTTGTTATTTAATCTGTACATGTCTTCTCTTTGTCCTATTATTCGTAAACACTATATAAGTTTTCATATCTATGCTGACGATATTCAGTTTTACATCCCGCTTCCTTTTCATTCTCCTTCCCTGCTATCTGACGTGCTTTCTGATATTTCTTCTTGGGCTGCAGCTCGCAATCTTCTCATCAACACTTTAAAGTCTGAGTTTCTCCCTCTTCATCCTCCGCGCATTAGTCCTCCGCTGCTCTCAGTTCCTCTAGCCGTTACCGTTCGAAATCTTGGTATTATTTTTTATTCTTCGCTCTCCTTTGTAGATAACATTCGCTCCGTCGCACGCACTTGTCGTCTGATCCTACGTTCACTCTATCCCATTCGTCCCTGTCTCGATCAATCTTCATCTATTAAACTTGTTAATTATCTTATACTCTCTAGATTAGACTATTGCAACTCACTATACTTTAGCTTACCTCGTTCTTCCCTAAAAATACTACAACGTGTTCTTAACCAATCTTGCCGATTTGTTCTTCACCCTACTCCTTGCCGTCATACCTCCAGTTTTCTATTTAAGTTTCGTTGGCTTCCAATTGTCTCTCGTATCCACTTTCGCCTTTGCTGTCTAATCTTCAAACTCCTTCATGATCCTAGTCAACCGCCCTACCTAGTCAGTCTTTTAACTCGTTCTGAAAATGTTTCTTATCGTAGACCTGTTCCCCTCATCTGTCCTCGGGCCACTAATGAATCTTCGTGGTCCTCTAAATCTTTTACTTTCTTCGGTCCGCGCTTCTATAATTCTCTTCCTTCTCATATTATTTCATCTTCTTCCTACCGCATGTTTGCTTCCCGACTTCAAAATCACCTTTTTGACATCTCGTTTGATCCTGCTTCTCACACTCTCACTCCTTTCGCCAAACTATGATTCCATTCAGCTATCCATTTTCTATTCCTCCTTATTGTACTCAAAACTCATGTGTATATGTGTATGTATAAGTGCATGTCTGTGTATGTATGTATATGTATAAGTGCATGTTTGTGTATGTGTGTATATGTATATGTTCATGTTTGATTATGTATGTATATGTATATATGTATTTACGCTTTGTTGTTCGTCTTTAAGTTATGCGCGCCCGTGTTTTTACAGGCGCTATAGTAAATATATGTTTGTTTGTTTTGTTTGTTTGTATACACGATCACGCACGAAATAACCGATAACGCAACCAATAATCAGAATTAAATACAGGAGCCGCCAAAAACACGTCCGTTCAATCACACGCCACAAACGCCACGATAAGCGGTGTCGCGGCACACAATTTTAAGAGGCTTGCTCCACAAGACTATCTCGCCAACAACAGCAACCAACAGCCAATTCTGTTACAACTGGTGACATCTGCAAAAAACGCTGTTACACACCTGGAGCATACTGGAAATAATGTTAAGTGTGACTTGATGGAGTGGTGGAGAAATTACATATTGTGAAAAATGCCTTCCATGTGTGGCACAATGGGATTTCCGTTTGTTGGCGTTTTGGAAACATTCTTCTCGTCGATGGTTTGGCCTTATCTGGCGTAAGACACCTGGCAACCCTGACCCCTGGTGCGTTGTCCGCCCTCCATTTTGTTGTCGTTCTAGGTCTTGTGTGGTACGTATCGATTTTTTAAAGTGAATTTCAGCTATTAGTTGTAGCAGAAGCAAGTCATGATTCATATGATGAAATTTTTACTGCATTAAGTTGATTTATTTTCTGCTTGCATGTTTATGGTGCGGGCATACGTGTCATTTTGCTTGGCTGTAGGTTGTAATTGTATCCTATTTTCCCTGTTATTGAGAAGCTTCTGTATACTTTTCTCGATTTGATCGACAGTTTGTGTCTTTTGCCTACCTTGTCTTGGCTTTGTGTCGTGTTTTTGTATTGGTTGGTTCTCTCCCAATCGTTCAATTTGGAACAAGCGTGTTTTTTGTCGCCCTGGCTCTTTTTGTTGTTGTTTGCTGTCCTCAATTGTCTGTTGTGCGATGGCTCCAAATTATGTAGTGGATTGAATGTATAGTCTTCATTGTCGATACAAATTAGTTTCACCGTAATTTGTGAAGTATCGATCAATGGTAATTTATACTATTATATCTGTTTCAACTCCATGTATTGATATGTCCTATGATAGGTTTGTGTTTGTGTTGACGATATTTCTTTGCTTGTACCTATGGACGTTGTCAATAATAGTAATTCGTTATGTGCAGGAAACACGAAGCTGTGTGTCATTTAATCTGCTTGTGATTAAAGTTTTCAATTGTGCGAATTATCAACGTTGCATTATCGGAGTCTTTTTCGGGGCACAATTGAAGAGCCTATGAAGTAAAATTGGCGGTGGGGGTTTTAGGCCATTTTAGTGGCAAGGTTTCTCCAAACAGTATGCGGCATAATGGTTTGCATTTTCCGTCTATTCTCGTTGGTCTGAGCAATATGTGACTTGTTACATGATGAATAGTGTGAATCGCATCCGATTAATGAACGCTAGGACGGTTGCATGCATCGAGTCTGTATTGGGCGATTGCTTGTATCGAACCGTGGCATTTGTCAACTTCTTTAATTTAATTGCGTCTTGTGCCAAAAGAGGTCAGACATATTATTTTAAATTGTTTTAGCAATATACCTTGGTTCTGTGATTGCGTTGCATAATATTAATTATATGCGTCTAAGCACTCATTACTCGTTACACGTATGTGACTGTTTTTGTGAAATTTGCTATTTGTATTGCTTATCTAGTGTGATATTTATTATGTATTGAGAAAACACTCTACGGAGACTGATTGTTGGTATGATTTACTATGCAAATTTTTCTTAGAAGTGCTTGTCTAATATTCTGTCAATGTTTCACTTGACGTTTTATGGGTCGTGGGATTCACTATCGGTTAGCAATTCGGTTGCTATTTTTGCTGGTGCGTCTAATATTGACGCTTTTTATACAGATACACTGCCGCGGAATACATACATGTACTATATGTTGGGCCTGAGCCGTATTACAACAACTTTTAGTCATTTCGTTTAGACAACTGTACACATATGTTTCGTGTAAAAGTGAACATTAATCATAGTCGCACGTGTGTGTGTGTTTGGCTTGCCTGCAGTTATGTGTCTGTGTAATTAGCGCGCGCGTGTGTATTTATTTGTGTGCTTGTGTGGTGATGTGGTTTTATTGTTGCCAATGTATCAGTATACGCTCTTCGAGCCGCTACAAGACGTCTGTACAAGTTTCATCCGAGCAACGTTGAACTTCGCGTCGCGTCATCAGCCTCTGTTTCCGCTGCGTGTGTGTGTCCGCGCGTGTGTGTGCATTGTACAGTCATAATCTATCCTGCTACTCTTCCTCGTCTGTCTCGGTTTGCTTGCCCTCTGTGTGTGTGTGTGTGTTTGTGTGTGTGTGTGTGTGTGTGTGTGTGTGTGTGTGTGTGTGTGTGTGTGTGTGTGTGTGTGAGTGCCGCTGTCAAAGTTAGAGTGGTGAAAAAGAGTTTGACACCATGGCTGATGCTGATCTAGACCTGTATGAGGATGTTGACGACTTTAACATCAAGGTAACTCAAATCTTTTTGTTTTTTTTCTCATGCGCTCTACACGACCGTGTTGGTGAATGTTGTTTGTTTTATCCAGTTTGTGTTTGTGCGTTCTGCACATATTTATTCATTTTGTGTTGTGTTTGTTAACTATTTGGTTTCTGTATCTACTCCATGTTCATACATGCCTGTTTGAGCTATTTAATTGCTTGCTAGATCCAGGCACTGTACATATCCAGGATGCTCAACTTCACTATCGAATCGCGGCGTTTGAACAAACAAATCTGAATAATCGCTGAATAACAGCTTTTTAGCCAGTTTTCCCTTCTCTCTGATGTATTTGAGAGACGAATTTATCTGACGTAAATGCACCGTATTTATTCGGCTATAACGCGCACCCCTTATTTTCGATTAGAAATCGGTGTAAAATTGTGATCGCCCATTCTCAGCTCATACCAAAAATTGTAAGTGGTAAACATTGAACATGTGCATTGGTGAATTTAAACATAACGATCATTTGTAATATTTAAAATCCTTCAACGTCCGATTCATTATTTGATACACCAGAGTTGTTCCCATTCATCTTGAGTTAACAGTGGTCAGTGGCCCAATTGGCTCGAATGTCTGTTTCCTGAGTTTCTTGAATTTCTTCTGAGTCCGGATCATTTAGCAGGTCGTCTCTTTTGTCATCCATCTTATTGTTGATGTCTGTCTTTACGAAAAACTTTTGATAATCTTTTAGTATGTCTTCCCAGGATGCTTCAATCCAGGATGTTACGAGGGATAGGCCAGTCTTCGTAAGCTTTCCTCCCGCAGTGAGTTCTTTGCCATTAGATTTCGTACAGGTAATCCATTTCTCCCTTATCCTGTCTTTGAAGAGTTTGTTTAAAACAACGTCCAGTGGCTGAAGAATAGGGGTTAGTCTACCTGGAATCACAGCTTGAACTGTATTCAGACTTTTCACCTTTGTCCTCAGAGTGTCTCTGAGTGTCAGAGTGTCAGGTGTGAACGGAACTGGTCCCATACTAGCATGGATTTGTGCTTCAGTGATGCGCCGGGTCTGGTATTCCATACTGTAATTAACCATAAAATGATTCTCTCTTCATTCATCCGCCATTTAGGATGACAGTGGATTACACCACCTGGTGTTAATTTCTCTCCTTTGGATATAGTCTTTCATATTATTGACTCAAGTATGAAAATTAATACCGACACTCAAATAGGCAATATATGCAAGGTGAAGGCCGCAGCGTGTCACTTCAGCGAGCCAGTCAAAACGGTGTAAAGTTGATTTTTCTATTAGATGTGACCAGAACTCGTTCATAACGCGCACCCAGACCTTTTAGTTGTTGTTCAGATACTAATTTGTACGCGTTATGCTCGAATAAATACAGTACTGAAGCCTCACTGTGTGTCTGCATGTGTGCGTGTACGTGTATGAGTACGTGTGTGTTTGTACCAAGCGGTAAGAGTGTCTAGGTTATTGATCATGTGATCACAGAGGAGAGAGGTCGATGGAATTCGGAAGGAAGGTCAAGGGAAGCCTTCATCGTCCAATAAATGCCATTCCCCGACAATAGCCCTTGTTTGAGTTGTATGCCAAGTTGTGTCATAGGTTAATCCATCTGTCTAGCTTCCCATTGGAAACGTCTCCATCGCGATCAATGTAAAGTGTGTGTGTGTGTGTGTATGTGTATGCGTGGAAACAAAGTAATTATTGTTACTGTATCCAGTGTGTGAGCTCCCTATATCTAGCATTCAACGAGTAATGTTTTGGCAGCCTGTTTAGCGTTGGTTGTCGTAAGAGCCACTTGTGTATCACCACTGTTCATTGTAGCGCTCTGCATGTGTGTGTTCTCTATTTGTCAACGTGCGTCTTTGTGTGTGTTTCTTCGTGAGTGATAGCCTAATGTTTCTTATTTTATATTATGTCAATATTTGTGTCATTCGGAGGTATTGCTCTGTTTTGTCTTTTTGTCATATCTTGTCGTCTGTCTTATGTATTCGCTATCTATTTCGAGTATACAATGATTTGTTTGACTGACTGCAAATATCCGCGTTTTCACGCTTAATCTCACACTGCATTTTGTGTCCGACTGTGTGTATTTAATGTCCAGACTTTTCCATATGAATTATTGTATGTGATGTATGTTGTGTGTATGTAGTTAACTGCTATGACCACTATCCTCCCCTGTGTATTAGTAACTGTTGATGTGTGTGCGTGTGTGTGCTTGCGTTTTTCCTTGCTCACATTCGTTTGTCCTCTTCTTGTGTCTCCTCGTTGAATGCCCTCCTTGAAATTATCCTGTTATCTATCATCGTTACATCGTTCATCTTTCCCATCTCACGTGTGCCATCTACTTTGTCGTATTGTCGTGTCCATCTTTCCTTATTTCCTCTCATCCCGACTCATCATCCCACACGTCCAACTGCGTGCGTGCGTTTGCGCGCGCGTGTGTGTACACATGTGCGACCAACAGCAGGAGTTTGGCGAGACCGATTTGTACGACGACGTGGTGACTGCCGATGGCGGCGGCGACGCTTCTGCTGTCGACGACGACGCGATCGATGACAGCGCGCTGCTCGACGACGTTACGGCAGGCACTCGCGAGGCAGCCACCGTCGACGGCGGCGGTGACGCCGACGACGACAAGGACACGGTCGCCGAGGCTGTCAATGGCGGTGGCGGCGGTGTGGATCACTCGGCCACTGCGCGTCACGACGAGTCTGCCGGCGCCGGTGCTACAGCCACCGTTAAGACGGAGAGCAAGAGTGGTGCAGCTGTGTCTCCGGCGGCCGACCGCACCACCGGCAGTTTCACGTCACGCTCGGGTCGACATGGCGGCTTGTCGAGGAACGGACGTCGCTTTCAGTTGTACATCGGCAATCTGACCTGGGTGTGTTTGCTGCTGTTATTTGTCTAGTGGTTTTGCTGTACTATTTTGCCTGCATAGAACACAGGCGTATATACCAATCAACCAAATTTATACCATGTGTGTGTGTGTCAGTGGACGACCGACGAGGATATCTTAGAAACGTGTCGCCAAGTGGGCGTCAGCGACGTGCTCGACATCAAGTTCTACGAGAACCGCGTCAACGGCCAGTCCAAGGGTTTCTGCATGGTGTTTATCGGCTCGGAGGGCGGCTACCGAGCCTGCATTGACCGGCTGTGCAAGAAGACCATTCACGGCCAGCACCCGGAGGTCACATTCACCAACAAACAGTCGCTGCTTCATGTGAGTGCTCACAAACTGACATATACTGACGCATATAAATATATATATACACCTATTCAATTATACGCATACATTCGTACACTTGCGTACATTAACCATCTGGACGTGTATTTTGTTGATGTTGGTGTCGTGTGCACGTGCTTTTGTTTGTGTCAAGCAATACTTTCTTGGGCGTCTGATTGCTTACAGTTGTCCATCGTGCTTATTTTTGTGTGCGTTCGTGTGTGTGTGTGTGTATGTGTGTTGGCGTAAAGTTTGAGTCTCAGTCGCGTACACGGCCGCCGCCTCAGGCGCAGCAGCCGCCGCCGCCGCCGTCGCGCGACTCTCGCGATCGTCGCGGTCCGCCGACCGGTCACATGGGCCCGCCGCATTCGATGCGGCCGCCGATGGGACCGCCAATGGGCTCGCCGTTTGGCCCGGCCAACTGCATTGGCGCTCCAGGCGTCATGGGCGGCGGCGGCGTTCATCCGCTCGGCATGAATACTTTTGATCCACGAATGATGGCTCCAGCGGCGGCCGGAGGCGGTCCTTTGCCGCCCGGCATGCTTGGCGGTGCGCCGGCCGTACTTGATTTTGGTCGTTGTGGCGGCGGAGGTCCACCGCCGCCGCAAGTCGCCATGCTGCCGCCGGCCGCCATGCTACCGCCGGCCGTAATGCCGAATCCGTTTGGTGGGGCACCTCTGCAGATGGCTGCAGCGGCCGCCGCCGCCGCATCGTTGCCGCCACCACCCGCGGTACAGGCGTCGCCAGCGCAACAGCAGCACATGGCCAACGCATTGTCTGGCATGCGTTCGCCGCCGGGGGCAGCCCGCACACCGCTCGGCATTCCACCACCATTCTCGGGCGGCGGTGGCGTGATGCCGGGACGCTCGATGCCGTCCGGTGCGTCTCCCATGCTGCCGCCGCCGCCGATGGCAGCGGCCGCTGCCGGACTGCTGGCCACGCCGCCCACGTCGACGGCCGGTGGTGGAGGCCGCGTGGCTCCTGAATGGCCGTCGCGCTCCCAGCAGCAGCAGTTTGTCGCCGGACACCCGCCGCCGCCGGTTGCCTCGCTGGCCGCTCAGCTGGCGTCCCAGCAACAGCATGCGGCTGCCGCTGTGGCAGCAGGACAGCGACACGGCGGGCCGCCGCCGTCGGCTCTGCAACACGGTGCGCCGGCGCCGCACGTCAATCCGGCCTTTTTCCCGGTGAGTGGCGTGTTTCACGCGTCGTTGAGTCATTGCCTCCGGACCGGCAACACGAGTTGTGACCTTGTTCTGCTTGTTGGCTATGCCGAGTTTCCGAGTAATTCAACGACCGACAGTTGATAAATATTTTAAATATAGCTCATTACTATAAATACGCTACGAATGCCTTAATTTTGTGTGTAATTATCATATAAGCTTTTTCTGGTCAGTCTTGTCTGATCTTGCATGCTCTTTTCGTATCCTTTTGTATGATGTATGAGGCGCTTTTAAGATCTTGTGCGAACGTACATGTGGACGCGTATATGTGTTCGTGTTTACATTTGTGTATATGTATGTTGTGCATGTGTGTTTGTGTGTGTGCGGGTGGCAGCCTCCTCCAGTTGGCGGCCTGCTGGGTCAGGCGGCGGCCGGTCAGACAGCATCGTCGACGGCGTCGTCTCAACACCACCACCAGCACCATCAGCAGCCGCCGCCCACCTCGGCGTCGTCGACCGCCGCGTCGATGCATGCTCATCATCACCAGCACCATCAGCACCACGCGCCGGCCATCAGCGAGGCCGAGTTTGAGGACGTGATGAACCGCAACCGCACCGTGTCTTCATCAGCCATCGCTCGCGCCGTCGCTGACGCGTCTGCCGGTCACTGTTGATTCCCTCTTTCTCTGCTTATTGTCCCATACTTTCTTTCTCATTGTATATTTCTCGTCTCATTCCCGCTCGGCTCCTGCCATTTTCTTTTATTAATTTGTTCTGTTTTTGTCTGTTCTCTTCTCTTCTTTTCTCTCTTCTCTATTCACTATTGCATAATCTCACGCACACACACACACACATAAACACTTGTTATTCTTTTATTTTTTCTTGTTTTGTTATGTTATGGCCTTGTGTATCAACTTGTAGTCAATGTGCAAGCTTTTGTATACTGTGTTTCATGCTGCTCTTTTAATTGCTTCTTTTCAACTAATTATCAATCAGTTGATCAATACATTGCTGGTCGTGAATTTTAACCGATAAGACACTGTCGGTATATGGTTAAATTATGGTTATACACAGTTAAACCAGGGGTCGCCGCTTCGAAACGCTGTTGCAGCATATTGTTTTGTTACTCTTTTGTGTGTGTGTGTATGTGTGTTAGGCGAGTATGCCAGCGCCATTGAGACTCTGGTCACGGCCATTTCGCTGATCAAACAGTCTAAGGTATCGCACGACGAGCGCTGCAAGATTCTCATCATTTCACTGCAGGACACGCTGCACGGCATTGAAGCCAAGAGCTACTGCCGCAAGGATCGCGGTGCGCTGTCGTGCTTTGTTAATAATACATGTGTATATGTGCAGAGTAGAGTGGTACTTAGTGTATGTGTTAAATTTAAGTTTGAGAAAATGTATGTTCCTAACATGTTATAGGTGGGTAATGTGGGTAAAATTTCAGTCCAATCGGTTCACAAATGGTGTTGCACATGCTTCCTTCAATTTCATCCTGGCCCTGGCTCCAGGTCCCCCTAAGTTGATTTATTAGCCGCTCGAAGGCGGGGTTGTGGTGCTTGCCGGTCTCCTCACTGTGGCCTGGTTTGGGCCAGGGTGCGCTTCCGCTGATCCGTGAAAGCCCTAGGATACACCACGACTTAAAGGAGGAACTGACGCTTATACTCATTCTTTGTCAGGGATACGTTGAATTATTGGAGGACCACTGTAACCCCTTGTTCATCTGCCACGAGACCGGTGACAGACCGATGAAGACCTCATCCAGGTGTAGCTTCCGGAAGAAGTGAAGAGTACGTCCACCGACGAAGTATTTCAGGTGGAGATCTCGAAACGACTTCTTTGAATGCGTCACTTGTTTCGGAGCCTAGTCTTCTCCGTCAATTTCATCTCGTCGTAGGGCAACCCAACCTGCCTAACTGGGCGACGCCGAACAGTGAGGCGCCTCAAATCCCGCAAATGATTGTGAGACAGTACACTTTTGGTCTTTTGTGGTCAGGTCCATCATGAGCTATCGTCCTAGTGGACCACTAGTGGATTTTCTCACCTCTCTCTCTTCTCTGGTGTTTGAGGTCATGACCGCACTATATTTTAAGAGTCGGCGTCGAATGTTTGAACGATTCATGTCAAGATCTTCGATGTTGTGGTTTAGGGAATGCGCGGCTTCTGTCGGCATGTATATCACGAAGCGATCTGTCTTCTTGGTTTGATTCAGCGTTACATCCAGTGTTAAAGCCATTCTGTTTTTCGTAACCCGCTTCGCAGGACTCGCTCTTCCAACTGCTCTGCATTCTTTATCTGAGGCAACAGCTGAACTATTGGAGCTGGACGACGGCGAGGACTCGAGCTGCACCACAGATGAAGAAGCGGCAGTCTTGTTTGCGGGCGGAAAAACAGCGCCGTTTTCCAATGGAAGATATCACCTCGTCTCCGGAGCGGCTGGGATAGAATCGACGCCGTACATCCTTCCACAACGTCCTGGCTTCCGTTGGGTGAAGAGGAACTCTGTCCTCCTTGTTGATCATCATGCTCAGCGCATTCCGTGTGCTGTGTCGAAATTTACATGTTGAAGAGGTTGTCGAGAAATCCCTCAAAAATACTTGTTTTCTTTCGATATTTGAGCCTCCGATCGCCGATAGCGACATTTCTTGGCGAGCTTGTACTCCTGACGGAGCTCCTCAATCTTGGTGACAATGTTGTCTTCGGATCATTGGGATCGTCACCATATCAAATAACTGACTTACCATCGGGATAACGGCCAACGTGGCATCGTGGAGTTTTCTTGTTGAGGTGTCGACAATGGAGAACGACTCCGAGAACCTACCTGTTGGAAGGAAGTTTGGAGCCAATTACCTCCGTTTGGTAAACTACAAGAACATATTTGATCTTAGTCGCTATATCATCTTGGGAAAGAAAGGAGAATATGTTCATAATCCAAAGTATGACCAGTAGAATCGAATTCGGAAGCAAATATTGTTAAATTGGAATCTAGTTTGTATATTACATCAGGATTGAGATATATCAGTATTGATTATAATCAATATACTAATACTAAAAGCATATACTTAATAATTTTCAAGTATATGCTAAGTATAAGCATTTCTTAATCACTATTAATGAAATTGCCTACCAGCCTATGTATCGAAATATGTTATGATCAGAACTCATGATTTTAGTAGTACATGCTTTTAGTATGAGTATATTTTGCACATTTGGTAAATGAATAAAAATGATTTCAGTTCATGTACAATAAATCAAAATTAATGACAGAATTAGGTATGTAAAGTATCAAAATGCACACATACGATATACAGATCAACGGTAAATTTATTATTTGAATTTTAATCTCTTGGCTGATTGGCTGATGCACAGCTTCTGTGTTGTTTCTCCTCAAGTTCCAGCAATAATCTGCCATCACGTGTGAATCCCATCGGCCTTAGTACCAATTTTCCATTGTTCCTTTCTCCCTGTTCCTCGCTCACATCCCCAAGGCTATCCGAAAGAATTGTAAAAATTGCTTTGTAAGTAGTGAATCGTAGTGAATACTCATCCTTCAGCCGATATCTCACAGGTTCTTGATCGCTCTCACAGTCTGCTTTCGTATTCCCTTGGAAATTCTGTACCAAATTACAATATACAATCAAAACTCTTTCGTATGTCACATTTATCGACTTAATGAAGTTTTGATCTCTCATAAGTGTTCGGATTTGAGATCCATAAAATATTCCAGCCTTTCTCTTGTTTTCACTAATATCAGGAAAAGTTGAACAAATATATTTGAATATATTTGAATTTCAATAATACAAAAAACCAAGTTTGATATTTCATGTTAATTATGGTTGTGTTTCGTGCAATGAAGAAAATCCAAAATTAACTTACATGTAAATGTATTTGAAAGTTATCAAAGAAGCTACGGCTATACATTTTATCAAGCAAATTCAAGTATCGTCTGCGGGCCACCGGTTTCGCCGACGTTGCGGGTCGGATCCGTTCCGCGGGCCTTGGTTTACCGACCCCTGCACTAGAGGAGCATTCGTATACCCAGATACCAAATTCTGTCGTTGAGGCCATCCATTTTTCCACCCAATGCTTCGCTGTAGCTCTACTGTCCATGTGATTTCGCGAAATTCGTATACATGAGCTGTATACCCACAGCGAAAAAACGTGATGGAGAAAGTGTAAGAACACATTTGAATTCAGCACACTCAAATTAGTCTAAATCCCTTCTGAAACTCCGTTCCAGAAAAAAGTCGGCTTGTAGACCAGTAGTATATTCCAATAACATCATGACCAATAGACCAAGTGACAGATGGAAAACATCGGGTCATGTGTACAACATCTTCCTACAAACCGAATTCCGTAACAAATTCTTTAGGGTGATTTTCACTTGAATGTTAGAAAAGTCCTGGGTTAGGAACAAAACAATTCCTATTTTTGTTTTTAAGGACCACTTTAATGCAGCTGCGTTTTGAAGATTGTCAAATAATGTTGTAGCTGGTTGAAATCGTCTAGTTGTCAGTCTGTCAGTCGGCTCGTAGGTGCAAGTAGTTTCACTCAGTCTCACTGCTGACTAGCTAACTATAACTATTGTAATATGGTTGTGTGTTTGTATGTGTGTGTTATGTGTGTGTGTGTGTTTGTATGTGCGTTACAGATCGTTCCAGATCACGCGATCGCTACCACAGCAGTTCGCGCCGACGCGATCGTTCGCGATCTAGGGATCGGTCGCGGTCGCGCGATCGCTACGATGATCGTCGCGAGAGAGAGCGAGAACGTGAGAGGTGAGCGCAAAAGCAGAGTGCAAGAGTTGTTCGCTCTCGCTGGCGGTTTCTCATTTGTTTGTCTAATCATGGACTGGACTCCGTGGAATCGTGGACTCAGTGGTGCAGTTGTTAGCACACCTGCCTCACAAGCGTGGTTCGTAACCCGAATGATCAGAATTTCATTGGGAGAATTCTACAATCCCACAGCCCCTGTCCATCCAGCAGGAAATGATGGTACCAGATATCAGTCATGAGTTGTGCCATGCATTCTGGGGAGGTGGCCCTCTCTAATACGTCTTACGTCCTTGTGGCGCCATAGCGTGGAGAGGGTCGGTTCTGCGGTGGCAGCGAGCTGCACGGGGCACGCCTGTGTGTTGATAAGCTTCGGCTTCATCCCGTGTAGCAGCTGCCACTTAGGCATTTAACCTTAACCTTTTAATCCCATCGCCTTCCTATATGTGCATTCGCTCAGTGAATGATACCAGATGTCAGCCGTTCGTGTATGTTTTCTGACATGGTTGCATTATGCGTCATCTGTAGAAATGCGACCTAAAACCGTTTTTCCAGAAAACCTCGACCAAAAAAATACGTTTTTTGTTTTTTTAAGAGTCATGCAAAGAATTCAAATTATGGAAATGATATATTTGGGATGTTAAATGAATTATTTTTTATCAACACATGGGTTATTCATGCTATCAGTGACCTTATCAAATTGAATTATTAAATATGCACAATAACAGTGTAATAATGTGTCTGAAAGCCCTAATATCATTGTTTGCACGGTACTGTGCGGCACTTCTATGTACAGTACATATGCATTCAATTATTGAGTTAATCATTGTGTAAGAAAGCAGGGTTTGAGAACCGTTTTTTCTGCTAGAAACTGAAACTGTTGTTTAAAAAAAAAACAACAGGTGGCATAATTTATTTTTATTTTTTACATATTACTTTTTTCCTACCAGAAATGAACCACGTTGATTATAACAAGCTTCATCATTTAATTCAGCAGATCAATTATTTGCCAATATAAAAGTACAAACACTGCAAATATTTACACAAGGACTACAAATATACTGACAAACTTAGTCTCCCTAATGAGACTACGAATAAAAGCGGGTCAATCCGAGTGGCAATCCAGAGTGGCAATCCTGACCAGAAAAACGGGAAAAATTTTCGTGTAGGAAAAAAACGACTGAGGACATATGTTTAATGTAAAAAAAGGTATTTGTACACAAATAACTACATCGAAGAAACCATCATCCATAAAACCAGTTCTAAAAACAGGTTACTAATACAAAACCAATTAATTTGGTTCAACTTCCCTTGATCTACCGCCAATTTTTCTCAAAATCTCTACATCTACAAAAACAGTTTAAAAAAATTGTTTTGTAAAAACATGGTTTAAAAAACAGTTTAAATCAAGTGATTTAACCAGCCGCTTATACCAGCAGGCTACTTGCTATACAAAAGGTATTTGAACGCACATCAATTTTTTTATTTTTTTTATTTATTTTTTTTTTTCTACACAGATATGTTTATTACCCAAAATCAGACACAGAAAGCATGAAACACAAGCAGATGGCACACAAGCGCATGACACAATTTTAACAAAATTGAGACTTAAATAATTAAATAAACGACACTGTATGATTATGCAGTGACGGTCATTATATCAATCATATATATACACAAAATTATAGCCAAACATCACCACATAACGGTTTCACACAACAAAATATCATTGCTAGGTCGAGCATGTGACGTGTGTGCATGCGTGTTTGGGTGCTTTATTCATTATATTTTTTAAGCAACATTTAATGTATATTAAAATAAAAACATGCAATGCGAAACAATGAAGCCAAGGAAGAAAGAACAAGTGAACAAAAGACATTGATTATAAATGAAAATTCAGAAGCACGGGTGACGTAAGGGCAATTGCCCTGTCTCAATCACCCATACTTCCTCATTTTTAACAACAAAAATTAAATCTATCTTCCATAGAGACTGTTCTAGAAAGCATTGTTTCATTAAAAAGTGTTAGTTTAAATATACGTTTGTCAAAAATAAACACTTGACCAACCAATTAACTTGTCTTGTTCTGCTGTCAACATTTTCTGAATCTGTACATTAATAAATCTAGTTTAAAACCAGTTTGAAAAGCATCATTGCATTTTTCATAAAAAACACGGTTTCTCAAAAAACACATTATTACTCAATGAATTTGTTTTGTTCTGCTGACAAATTATTTCAAATATCCTCATTAATACCATCTTTACAAACATGGGTTTTCTCAATGAAAAAACCTAAACCATCGGACCCGGATGCACTTTCAAACAGTCTCCTGAGGTATTTATTGATAACTCTTTTTGTTTTTTATACTATTATCCATTAAATATGACACGTAAAGATGTACAAAACGTCAATTAAACTCGTTTCTATGTACTAAAATCCAACATCCGATGAAAATTGGGGCTAATTCTAAAAATACCCATAAAAAAAACAAAAACAAAAAACATGTTTTTGCACACAAAAAACGCAACAAAAAAACGGTTGTTTTGCATCACTAGTCATCTGCCACTGATAACTCATGTGTGATCGTGTATTGTTTATTTGTTTATTTTGTGCGAGATAGTATGTGAGCGAGTGTGTATAGTACAGGGGTTCCCAACCTTTTTGTACTTGAGACCCCATTCCCAAGACCTCGGAGTCCACGCGACCCCTTTTGTTTTGATTTTGCAGACTGTCACACTTGACATTGAATATATACAAAAGGGTGATATAGTAGGGTGTATTTTCTGTGATAGAGAGGGAAAGAAAAGTCTAAAAAATGTTCAAGAATCCAGTTATTTTTTTTGGGGAAATTTAATCACATTGGTCCAACCTGAACAAAAATAACATATATTCCTTAAAATGACATTAACATGGATTTAAACAGCTATTAAACCCAGCTAGTGGGTTACAGTTACATTTCAGCAGTAAGCTTTGAAATTCGTGGCCGAGCGTTTGTTAGAGCCAGTCTCATGTCATCTCCAACATTCAATCTGTTCCTATTCTTTGTTTTTATATTAACAAGCGTTGAAAATCCTGCCTCACACAAGTAGGTAGAAGCAAATGGAACTAAGACACGTAAAGCTATCATGCTGACTTTGGAGTATGACGGATACATAGCGCACCAGAACTGAGTTATGGATTTCTCCTTGAAGAGAACACGAGCTGAAGAGTCGTTCCTTAGATCCAGAAATTCATCTTACTCAATACTGCAATACTCAATACATCATTCATCATCATCATACATCTTACATCGATACTACAAGTTCAGTACAAAATGGGTTCCTTACTAAGGCCTCTTGTTCCTGTGATAGCTCAGGGAAGTAACGCTCGACTTCCTTTTCTAGAGACTGAAGATGCTCGAAAATATCATCCTTGAGGAACTGATCCAGTTGGCTCTGAGACTCATCCATCACTTCGCAAAGTTTTTCAAACATGGCGATGTTTCCAAGATTGGTTTTCCGACTCCAGGTCTGCAGTTTGGAAACAAAAGCCCGAAGACTATCTTGAAAAAGGAGAACATGTGTTTCCTTTCCTTGAAGCTTCATATTGAGCTTGTTCAGCTCGTGAAAAATGTCCGCCAGGTACGCAACCCTTTTATTCCAGGCTTCATCTTTGAAGTGAACCAGAAGATCTTTTCTTTGTTGAGTCTCCAGGAAAAGCTTTATTTCATCTTTCATTTCAAAGACACGATTAACAACGTTTCATTTCGACAACCAACGTACTGCTGTGTAGAAGAGAAGGACTTCGTGGTCAGCATTCATGTCTTTGCATAGTTCTTTAAATAGGCGAGTGTTGAGTGCTCGAGTCTTCACGTAATTTACAATCTTGATTACAGAATCAAGCACTTCCTGCAGAGAGGCAGGGAGAGTCTTGCTGGTGAGAGCATATCGGTGAATCATGCAGTGGATTCCCTTTGCTTGAGGTGCTAACTTCTTCACTCTCGTTGGGAATCCTGATTTCGATCCCAGCATAGCCGGTGCCCCATCCGTACAAACCCCACATACGTTTTCCCATTGAAGATCTTCATCTTTGAAAAAAGTTGAAACTTTTTCTATAACATCATCAGCTTTTGTTGTGTTTTCAAGAGCACTGCAGAATAAGAATTCATCTTTAGTGTCACCTGAATTAATGACAAGCAACTGACAACATGAACTTATATCTGTTGACTCGTCGAGCTGAAAGGAGAACCAAGGTGAACTCTTGATTTCAGTCAACACCTGTTCCTTCACATTCATCGACATTTTAGAAATGCGCCTCTGTACAGTGTTATTTGACAGGGATACTTGCTGCATCTTCATTGCACTGGCTTCTCCAAGAATACGATTTACTGCTTTCATCATGCAAGGTTTAAGAAATGTTTCTCCAATTGTGTGAGGCTTTTGTTGTTTAGCAATTTCGAATGCAATGTCAAACGAGGCTTCTACTACGGCTGCAGTTTGCTGCCGAAACGACCCACTTCTGTCGAGTCTTTGGGTTTTAAGACACTGTTGATGCCGTTTGAAGAAATCCAAATCCTTCTTTGCGTGTTCTGGATGTTTTGTCTCGAGATGACGCTTGAGTTTTGATGGTTTCATTGACTCTCCACTCAGGACAGCATGGCACAAAACACACTGGTTTCTCGATGCCGTCACTGGCAAGCAGAGAGGTGAAGCCAATGTTGAGGTAGCATTCCGAGTATCTGCGCCGTTTAGCCATGGCTTCAAATCTGTGAACAGAGTGAATAATGTTTTTAATTTATTCAATTCGAAAATATACTAAAAACTTAAATAACAGCATTTTTCCAATTAAAGTGTCATATCACAACAGCATGCTTGCCTCAACAACTCACCTCTACTGCTTTCCTTATCTCCTTGCCGAAATTAAATACAAATGTTGTACTTGTCACCACAATATGCAGCAGGAGTAATGACGGGGTAAACATTGCCTGGTAAGGAGGGGAGGGAGTGTGGCTAGTCGCGCCATTCGTCATCCACCAATCAGCAACCACATGACTCACGTGTCGATAGAAAGCGCGCACCCACACACACACACATGCGCATACATACATGCGCGTGCACTTACATACTCGCTACTCACTGATACACACATACATACAGTTGCAGACACATACACATTCACACAGGCACATTACATCACAGGCACGCATACATACACCTATAATATCATCTTTTGACATTAACCCATTAGCCGGCAGTGATCTAAAAATAGATCACCGATTTCAACTATTTTTTTCCCAGAATTGTTTTTTGATATGATGAATGCAATTTATTTGTTATAATATTTGGACCTTTTACTTATGATATTATATTTTAAATAATTACTTTGGAGTTTCTAACTTGTCCTAATAGAGCATTGAAGTAGACCATTTTACCCTTTTTTGGTGGTTCTCTTTGTTGACCCACAGCATAAACACACGACCTCGAGTAGAAAAATATTTAGTTTTAATAATATATATATATTACCTCATGCTGCTACACAACAAATTTCTATGCTCTAATAATTATAACTTCTGTATAGGAGCGATTTACATTCAGTGATCTAAAAATAGACCACTGCCGGTTTACGCTTATAATGGCACCAACTCAATGTTCTAGAGGAAATAGGTTCACCGTACGAAATTTAACACACAAATAAGAATAACTAGTCTAATAATGAAAATATGCGTTCCTATCGGTTTTTTCAAGAATTTCGCGCAGCGACGGTGTCAAGGGGGACTTTAAGGGGCTGAAATTCCCCAAAATATGCCAATCCCCCTGAACACACCAAAAATCCTGACCATGAACATTTTGAGAGTAGTTATTCATGTTTCCTAAAGCCCCCGCATCTTTTTCTTTAGCCCCTCTCAGTCCCCTACCGGAAAAGTCCTGGCGCCGTCACTGCCTTCGAGTATATACAATAGTTTCAATCCAAGTCCAGATGGTCCGTATCGGAACACGAAATGGACTTTTTAGAGCTGTCTGCCAGTGATTATCTATGTCGTATGATAGGGATTGAAATACTGCCTGCACAGCGCAGTGTTTGCACAATTTCCGTAGTAAAGACAGCGGGCTCGACTTGCAACCGGGTCCCTGACATTGACGTTGCTGTTCACGCACGAGGCGAATATGGCCGAGGCCGTCGAAGCTGGAGTCCAGCGGAGGCTGCGCTGCCAGTCCAACGCGAGAAGCGATCTGGGACCGTGAGATGATTGAGTCCTTGCCATTGGTTATCTTCATATACGAGACCGCCACCTCGCGCGTGAAGTCGAGGCCCGAAACCTCTTCCGGCTTCTCAACCATGGTGGATTAACCAGGCATTCACCAAGGTCATCTGGATTGCCCCCATCAGAAGAGAGAAGTATATTTTTATCTTCGATCTCAATCACAAAGTGCGCCACCATCCAATCATGGTGGTCCACGACCGCATGTTACTGTTGTACTTGGAGATGAAACGGAGCATGTCGACCTCCACGGAGCTAAGGACGTTTGGATAAGGATATATGCACCCCAGGTATATTTGGTCCTGCTTCAGTCTGACTCTCTTTCACTTTCCCAACTAACCTGATCATTCATAACCTAACATAGAGAAAAGAGACCCGGGACTGAAGCGGGACCAAACGAACATGGGACATAACAGCATATTTGGCGACCTTCACTTTCTTCTCTGCACGGCTGTACCGCAACGCCTTCACTGTTAGGCGTGACTTGGAGTGGTTCGTCGCCATGTAAACAAAGCTGCTGTCGTTCCACTTGACAAAAATAATCTGGTTCTTCTGGTTGAATTTCTGCTCCAAAGAGTCCCAAACCTCCATCTCCTTGTCCGACTTGAACGGATCCTTCTTGGTTCAATTGACGAGGATGGCTCCTAACGCACTGAATCTCATTTTGGTCAACGAGACAAGAAGTGATAGAGAGGCGGACAATTTGTCGAAGGAGAGTTCCTTCCCGTTAGCGATGTCGACCAGGGAGATGGGACTGAGTACTAATCGAGACCCCATCGGGATCCCTGCTGAGGGACCCTGCTCCTTGTACTGATACAAAGATGGAGTGTAGATGTTTCCGTCGGAGGCGCACAATAACCATAACTTGTATCCGAATCGAATGGGTTTTCCCCGAATGAACAGCTTTAGGTCGTGATGGCCGTAATTCTTTATGATCATCTCATCGATTGAGAGTCTTGGAAACCCCCCAATGCCAACCTCAACTTAGAAGAATGTCAACCTCGACCTCATCGACATCTAGGCCAAGGTCGTCCAGGAAGGCCACATCCTCATTCATAGTTAGATCACAGCGTGCAAACAGCCTATTGAAAAATATATGACATTTGAAAGACACCCACTATACGCAGGTGTACCCTACGGCGCTCTCCGGCAGTGATCTATTTTTAGATCACCCTGAAAATCCTAGAAAATAATATATTAAATTTCGTTTTCCTTATTTCACCGTGTATAATGAACCTAATTATACAAAAATTAACTAATTTCAATTTGTCAACTTCATTAATTTTATGGTCGCCGGTTAATGGGTTAAACTAACGTAGCACACGTTTTGCTTTGCACCGAAGCAAAAATGAAAAATGTAAGTGCATGAGAAATGTAACTGATGAAACAAATATAATGATATTCTAAGCTACTTTTTACAAGGCTGGGCGACCCCCAGTCAAAGTTTCGCGACCCCCCAGGGGGTCGCGACCCACCGGTTGGGAACCCCTGGTATAGTATGTCGGTGTCTGTGTATGTGTTCATGCTCCGCGTCGGCGAGCAAGTGATCGGCTCGCCGCTGATTGTTCCAGTGTTTGTATGCGAGTGGTTGAACTGGGCGTGTGTGTGTGTGTGTGTGTGTGTGCTCCTTTGTGTGGCGGTGAGGCTGGAGGAGTCTTGTTCGTGGTGCGGTCGTGTTGTGACGTCTTGTAGGCGCACGTGGGACAGTGATGCCCACGCGCACCTGTCTAAATATATGTTGGTTATGTGTTTCGTCTACAGCTTCATACTGTTTGTGTATGTGTGTGACAGGTACTATGAGGAGCGTTATCGTGAGAAAGAGCGACGCATGGATGATCGCAGAGGCGAGGAGCGCGAGGTACACCGGCGCGACTCGAGATCGCGAGATCACGATCGTGATCGTCGCGACGGACACTGAGGCTCACGCTGCAAGATTGCACATACACACACAAATACATGCATACACACATGCACACAAACATGCATACATACACGTACACCGTCAAGTAATGTGGCGGTATTTGTTGTGTAATTTGTATGCTGATTGTTCCGGCGTCCGTTTCACTGTCCTTTCTCGTTTATTATCTCCTTGAATTTGTGCAGAACTGTTTGTGCACTTGCCTAATCCTATGCACAGGTATACGCACACATACACGTGCATACATATATTCATTTACGCGGCGTTTATTTCGGTGTTTTGTTGTCTGTCCCAGTTCACTATCGGGCGCTAAATATACGGTTTGAACAAGACTGTACTGAGTTTTTTTTATCGGATATTGTCCTTTGTGAATAATTATGGGGTCCAAGAAAATAAATTTGAATAGCTTGCTAGATTTGTTTTTGTGCTTACTCTTAAATTTCGTCATTTATATTCCGCGATTTGCTTATTTGGCATCTCTGGCGAGATTCAGTTTCGTGTATTGGTATTGTAGTGTTTTTCATAGGCTGGACTGGAGTGTAGCATATGTGCTATATCTTGATGGAAATCTTACAGCGCTGTCCAATACGTTTCCTAGGTTTGCTTCCGGTCGTTTCGTGCAAAGCCAATCGGCGTTTGAGTTTACACTGCGTTTTTTTAGCTCGAGTATTGTTGGGGTCACATCGAGAGCAGACAATTGGTCAGACTTAAATGCACCCAGCTGACTGCGTGTTCACACGACTTTAATTGTTAATTGCGCTACTTTTGTAATCGTTCGCTGTTCAGTCGCTGCCAAGTGCACCGTGGACTGATTGTTATTTCGCTGATGACCAACAGGTGTTGATCGCACGCTTATATATACAGGCCCAGTGGTGATTTGATGGCGGCAATGTCTCACTGTGTATTGAAAGATTAAGCTTATACATCGGTGCTGTAAAGGCTGATCGTACTGCTCCTACTCGACCAAAATCGCTAAGTGCAACGCCATGGGTCAGTCCCGTTCAGATATCATATTTAATTGAGATCAACAATGAATAATGTATTTCTGTTGTATGCATTTATGATGAAAAATTACCAGAATATAATGCGGGATAGGGTTGTAAGTTCCAAATGATCTCGCTTTCAGTAATTTATATTGCATTGATTAACTAAGCGGCAATTTGTGATTAACTATTCAAGTAAGAGCCAGTATACAACGTGTGTTGAGGTACATATTGGAAGCCCATGATGGTATGGTCTGTCCAGATCCGTTACCGGGCTTATTTTTCCTTGGTTTCTACTCTTTTGTCATTGCAATGTTATTAGCTCACAAACATAGCCATATGGATTGTCTGTCTTTGTTTGTCTTTTTTTTCAACACAAGGCCGTAGTCAGAGGTGAGGTAAGTCAACCATGCTCGTCACTATCAGGTAAACCCCGCCATGAGTTATTGAGCATTCTTGTATAGAGACAATGGGATCTTGCTTTGATGAAATTTCAATAAGAAATCTAGCTACGACTATGTTTCAGCACCCTGCTAAATTCAGGCAAGTATTGCCTTGCCAACTACTATTTCCACTACCTTTCTTATATTCTGGTATTTGTCAGCTGATGAGGTGCGCTACCGGGAGCGGGTGGCTGTGGTTACGGGGGCTGGTACTGGTATCGGAGCGGCCATTGTTACCCAACTCACCGCCAACAATATCAAAGTGGCTGGGTGCGCGCGCTCCATGGACAAACTGATGGTTCGTCGCTGACCATAGAGCATATCGCCACACCATTGTTGCTTTATTTTCCGAAAGCCCGGTGAACGAATGAAAGAAAACAAAATTTAATAAAATAAAACATCAAGGATTGAACGGAGGTTTTGTGAAGAATGAGGATCAGGTATTAATCTTGAAACTCTTTGAACTAATATATACTCAGTAAATATACTCAGTATTTGTAAAACTTAATTTCGCCATATTAGACATTCAACTGTGGTTGATAACTGAGATAATTATTTGTTGACAACTTCAACAAGAAAATTGTATTTCCAGTTTTGTAACAAATACATACCGTTGCAATTCCAATAAGCTTCACCTTGAATTAAGTCTCAGGCGTTGAACCAGTTTAGCTTACTTGAGCTCATCCGCTGGCTGCATTCTTTCCTGTCCTCAATCATCGTGAGCATCATCCGCTCTTGGTTGGAGGAGGGACGTCGCTGACTGATCATGACGGATTTCAGCTTCTACGAGACTCACTGGGCGTGCGGGCCTGTTATTTCACGCCGTTCTGCTGCGACCTTACCGATCCTCAACAAGTGGACGACTTTTTCGAGCACGTGCTCAGTCAGCTGGGATCGATTAGCATTCTGGTGAACAACGCGGGCATGGCGTACAGCTCCTCCGTGCTGAGTTAGTGGCATTTTTCGATGTTTTCAGTAAAGAATCTACTTTTTTTCAGTGTACCCCATGTGTGTGTATGTGTGTGTGTGTGTGTGTGTGTGTGTGTGTGTGTGTGTGTATGGATGTCTTGTATTTTTATGCATATATTTGTATGTGTCATCACTAGGGTGACCTTTTGTTGCAAAAGCAACTTTATCATATCTAGTCATATCATATCTATCATAGTCTTTGTTCATCTTAAAAATCCCAAAAATGAATATTTTATTGATCTATTATATTGATTTTATTTATTAAAAAAGTTATAGATGTAAATGTTTGCATTTTTATGTTTTTAGCGCAACTTTGGCAACGTTTTCATTTTTAATTTCAACAAGTTGGGTTTAGGACAATTCTTGAACTTTTAGAACAACTATTCCACACTATCAGGAACAAATTTCAGTTGTATAGTTGTACAATGCAATATATGTTCATGTGTTGTAAAAATAAACTCGATAAGCATGTATCTGGAAATTCGGGAAGTTTATTGTGTTTAAAAAAATATCTCAAAACGTGCATGTTTCAACGTGATCTGAGACGCGATGAGACCGCTTCTATTGTGTAATGTCGCGGGTCTGTGTTATATTGTTGAGGATGATACAGCAATTATGACAAGTAAGACACTAAAGCACTGTTCAAAAATATCAGTACACACACGAACCACGCGCCAACACAACTCACAAGCATCAACCGCTTATTAAAACACAACTGCTCAAACGCAAAACCAATTGCACGCTGAAACATAATTCGTCATGAACACAACAGCGCACACGCATACAAACATCGTCAATCGCTCACACATACACGCATACATACATACGTAGCAAGCACGCACACTCGCAAGAACACTCACACGCACAGATACAAGTAAGCACACATACACGCATACATACGTATATAACAGGGTGTCATGTTTGAACGCTGTCATCTTGTCATACGTTGTCATTTATCTTTGTATTCTCAAAATGTTCTACATTGTGTGTGCAGTCTATGTTTACATCGTATGTTTGTTTGTCCTGATATATGCATAGTGGTTTTCATAGTATATCTGAATTGGCGCTCTACAGAAATATGTGATTATTATTTTTATTATTATCTGGAAGGCAGGTGAACATTCCTTCCCTGTGTGGTGCTAGGCATCCTGCGGGTACACGCGTTGTTCCTCCACTTTACATGCACATAATATACACTCGACACTAAAATATTCACAACACGGATGTAGACCGGTGCATTTGCGCAATGAAATTATACTTTAATTTTTATACTTTTCGAGCAACCTTAGAGCAACTAATTAGATCAACAGCACTTGAATATAACTACGGCATAATCAGATGATGTTATATCTGCAAACTTCATTTAGACCTTGGCAGTAACGGCGCCAGGATTTTTCGATGGGGGACGGCTGAGGGGGGCTAAGAAAACAGTTGAGGGGGCTTGGCGAAACATAGAGCTACACTCGAACGCTGACTACATAATATTATAAGGGACTGGGGCACACCGATTCAGTCCTCGAACTTGAACCAGAATTACAGGGCTTCATGTACAGTGGTAAGAAACTTGTATGTTCATGATTATGATTTTTGGGGGGCTTAGGGGGGCTTGGCGTATTTTTGGGGAGGCTTCAGCCCCCAAGCCCCTCTCCCCCCTTGGTGCGGGCACTGGACCTTGGAAGATTTAAGAAGATTTACATCGAGTGAGTCTTTCAAATTTCATTGCATATTTAAATATCACTACTCGGCATCAGTGCGACAGACTCGACAGACTAGGCAAGCATGTGAAACATAATCTCAACGCAACCGCGAATGCTCAGAATGTATTAATTAGAAACAAAAACGTGAAAATCCCCAAGTGGAATGTGGTTAATTGGAATGCTGAGTGATTTCAGTGTTTACATTTTATTACAGTGCTTACATTTTATTTGAAATTGATGACATTTAACCAAACATTGCGCTCAACTTATTAGTGCAACTATTTGCGATTATTAGCGCATCAAAATGTAACCCTTGTCGCCAGTGAGGTGACAGTTGAAGCTCATGAAGCATGTAATCCTAGAACAAACCTCAATGATTGAAACGTATTGTAGTAATAGTAATGTAATGTAAAAAAATACAACATTTTCACACAACAAGTATGTTTCTCACGATTAATTGTTGTTCACTACTCTTTACGGGGTTTAGTGAAGTTTCTGGTAACTTATAATTACAACTCTTACGATTTATAGCGCAACTTTTCTTGATTTTTAGCGCACCAAAAGATCGGATCTTGTACAATATTGCCCTATTGTGGTTTTGTGTTGTGTATATATGTAATAGGTATTCGTATTGTGTATGTACAGTGTGATGAAATCGTGTAACCGCGTAGGTGTGTTTGTATGTCTGTATGTATGTGTATGTTCAAGTGCGAGAATGGTGTGCCTGCTCTTTTCCATGAATGCGAGTTACCGTGTATGTGCGTGTATATGTCTGCGTGTGCGTATGGTTCATGTGACTTGGCTTGTCACGTGACTCGCGTAATGTGTTCTGATTGGTCAGTGTACTTTGACATTGTGACGTGTGACGCCTGTGCGTGTGGCTGAAGCGAGCTACAGGCAGTCTGGTTTTGAGCGTTGTGAGTGTTGGTGGTGTTCGTGTGTTGGTGGTGTATTTGTAATTGTGGTTGGTGCGAGGCCACAAAGTGTTTATTGTTTATTATAAGTTTTGTTTTCAAGAGTGCATTTCAGTGCTATCATTTCATTGTCGTCATCATCTTCATTGAATACATCGCTATTTACCCTACAAGCTATTTCGGCAATAATCATCGCAATGTCTATCGAAGAATCGAAGGCTCCTCTGCATGTCCAGTCGTCTTTCGACGTGAAGTTGATTCCGGAATTTCGTGGTGACGTCGGTGAAAACGTATCAGAGTGGCTAAGTCGTCTCAAGTGGACCTGTCGTCTGCATGGAGTGCGGGACCTGGTTTCAGTTGTACCACTGAGACTATTCGGTCACGCATACAAAGTGTATGATCAGATTCCCGAGAACGACAAGTTTGACATCGAAACAGTGGAGAAGACATTGCGCGACGCTTTTGATGTCGATTCGTTCACAGCGTACGAGCTGCTGCAGCGTCGTCGCTTGCAGCCGTGCGAACCAGTGGATACATATCTGGCAGACATAAAAAGGCTTGCTCAAATTGCGGGAGGCATGAGCGAAAAAACTATATCAGGAGCGTTTCTTTTTGGGTTACCTGAGCACGTGAGGTCATCTCTGAGAAACAGTGCAAGGATAGAGACTTTCAGCTTGCATCAGTTGTTGGAAAGAGCAAGCATGCTTGTTGCAGATAATTGCCGCACAAGCAATGTAGCAGCTGCGACCGTTGGCAAAGGATCATCCGGTAGCCGTACAAATCGCCCAAGTCGAGATGTCATCTGTTTCAAGTGTGGAGAATCAGGTCATTTTGCCAGGGGATGCGCCGGATCTTTTCACAGAGACAATTTGCTCAAAGATGGTAACACCCGTGTAGTGCGATGTTACCGATGTGGTGAGACCGGTCATGTAAGCCCAAGATGTCCGGGAAACGACAACGGAGAAGCAGCGAATGCGCCGGCTCCTTCTCCGCAGCATCACTGAGCGTCTCCGCTCCAACGGCGCACATGCGTGTCAATGGCGTGCATTGTGATGTTTTGGTTGATACTGGCTGCAGTAAATGTTTGATATACGCTGCACTATGCAGAGAGCAATCTAAGGCGTATACTGATCTAGTTCTGATCAACGGGTCAAGACAAGAATGTGAAGGTGTGACAAGTGTGCGACTGCGGGACGCATTTGGTCGTATAGTTATTGTTGAAGCTATTGTTGTGAATTTTCGTCCGTTGAATTACAATTTTGTTCTTGGTATGAATGGTGTAAGATCTTTTGGTGGTGTCGCAGTGAATGGAGATGGGCAGGTCAAGTTTGGACCCACCGATTCACACCGACAGTGTACAAGCCAGTCTCTGGTAGAGCCAGCTGCAGGATTGATGATTACGGCACCCAGAAGTGTGTTGTTGGAACAGAAGGATTTTACAGTTTATTTTGACGGACAACATCTCACATGGAAAGCTGCATGGAAATGGCGGTCCACTGAGCCTGACTACCTTCATAACAGAGTAGCTACGTACAATGTGAAGCAGTGTGCTCGTCGTGAGTATGAAGACGAAATTCAGAAGTGGATAAGCAATGGCTGGCTAAGAGAGTACGATGAGCAGGAGATGGGTCCTCCAAAAGGCTTAATCCCCCTCATGGCGGTTATTCAGACCAATAAGAACAAAGTCCGGCCCGTGTGTGATTTCAGGGAGCTGAACGGCCACATTACATCGTACACAGGGTCCGCTGATGTGTGTGCAAATAAGCTGCGCCAGTGGCGGCGTCGTGGCAGTAATGCAGCAGTGCTGGACTTGGAAAAAGCATATCTGCAAATTCACGTCGAAAAGGAGTTGTGGCCATATCAGACAGTGATATTTGACGGCAAGCGATACTGCTTAACGAGGATGGGTTTCGGTCTGAGTGTGGCACCCGCCGTTCTGCAGACAATACTGGATTATGTGTTGAAGCAAGATGAGTGTGTGAGCGCAGGGACTTCCGCTTATCTGGATGATATTTTTGTTGACCTCAATGTAGTCAGCGCGGAAAAGGTGCGTGGTCTTCTTGGAAAATATGGTTTGGTGAGCAAGAAACCGGACAACCTGAGAGATGGTGCTCGTGTGCTGGGTCTGAGAGTGTCGAGAAAGAATGGAGATATGGTTTGGAGTCGAGACAACAAAATCGACCCACCACCGGCAGATCTAACGCGCCGAAACGTATTTTCGTGGTGCGGTAAGCTGGTAGGCCACATGCCGGTCTGTGGCTCGCTAAGAATTTTGACAGCGTTTGCTAAACGGCGAGCCAATCAGCTTACAAAAGGCTGGGACGACCGAATTGACGACGATAACCAAATTCGCGATATGTTAGCCTTCATCGACAAACAAGTGCGGCAAGTAGATCCTGTGGGAGGTCACTGGAGTGTTAACTCAAAAAAGGCAACAATATGGACCGACGCGAGCTCTTTGGCACTCGGAGTTATGCTCGAAGTCGACGGAGATATTGTTGAAGACGCCTCGTGGTTGAGATCAGACAAGACAGCTCACATAAATATGGCGGAATTGGACGCTGCAATTCGCGGGATCAATATGGCGGTGAGCTGGAATATGACCAACCTCTTGATCAAATCCGACTCTGTCACAGTGTGTCGATGGATTAGCGACATTTTGAGTGGCAGGACGCGGGTGCGCACCAAGGCACAGAACGAGCTGTTGATTCGTCGTAGATTAAACATAGTAAAACAATTAGCCGACGAACTTGAATTGATAATTGATGTGGAGCTGGTACCATCAAAGAAAAACCGCGCCGATTTGCTGACTCGTGTGCCGCAGAAATGGCTGACTGAAAGTGCTTCTGCCGCTGCAACCGTTGTACCACGTGATGACACGGTGAACATACGCAAAATTCACGAGCGTGCCGGACACCCTGGCGTGCGGAGAACACTATTTTTCGCGCGGAGGGAGTGTTCTTCTCCGGTATCCAGAAGACAAGTGAAAACCGTGGTGGCGAGTTGTAACACTTGCCAATCAATCGATCCTGCCCCGCGAAAATGGCCAAGAGGTGAGTTATCAGTTGGAGAGATATGGCACAGACTCGCTATAGACGTCACACACTTTCAAGGTCAAGAATATCTGTCCGTGATTGACTGTGGACCATCAAGATTTTCTTTGTGGCGATTGCTGAGGCGATCCGACTCTGATAATATCACGAGACACCTTGAAGAGATGTTCCTTGAGCGAGGTTTCCCCACTCAGCTATTGTGTGACAATGCGACTATATTCAGAAGTCAGCAGTTTCTAGCATTTGCAGCAAAGTGGAGTATAGAGGTGCGATTTCGAGCGGCGTACAGACCCAGTGGCAATGGTATTATAGAAAGGAATCACCGCACTGTGAAGGTGATTGCTGCTCGCAAGAACTGTTCCATCGGTGAAGCTGTACATCTGTATAATACGAGTCCTTTCAGTGACAGCAAGGGAACGCCTGCACACGTACTGTACAACTATCATTGGCGTGATATTGTGGGTGAACAGGGAGCGTGTATGACGCCGCGTCAGACAACTGATGCATTTGACACCGGTGATCCAGTGTGGGGGCGCAACAGTGGTACGAGATGCACTCAACCGTCTGTCGAGGGTCGTGTTACGGCGGTGGCGTCTGACCAGGTGGTCGAGGTGGACGGCATGTTGCGTCACGTGCGCGACCTCAGACCTCGTAGCGGCGACGACGGTGATGCTGTGTCTGCAGAAGCCAATGAATCGGTGAGTCACAGCCGCCCTACGCGACAGAGAAGAGCTCCTGCCTGGCACTGTGACTATGTTATGCACTAGTTTTAATTATTGATTGCCTGTATCATGTGTAGGTTTTTGTTGCCGCTGTATTGGTTCGATTATGTCTTGTATTTGATTGGTGTGAACACCATGGGGGCATGTAATAGGTATTCGTATTGTGTATGTACAGTGTGATGAAATCGTGTAACCGCGTAGGTGTGTTTGTATGTCTGTATGTATGTGTATGTTCAAGTGCGAGAATGGTGTGCCTGCTCTTTTCCATGAATGCGAGTTACCGTGTATGTGCGTGTATATGTCTGCGTGTGCGTATGGTTCATGTGACTTGGCTTGTCACGTGACTCGCGTACTGTGTTCTGATTGGTCAGTGTACTTTGACATTGTGACGTGTGACGCCTGTGCGTGTGGCTGAAGCGAGCTACAGGCAGTCTGGTTTTGAGCGTTGTGAGTGTTGGTGGTGTTCGTGTGTTGGTGGTGTATTTGTAATTGTGGTTGGTGCGAGGCCACAAAGTGTTTATTGTTTATTATAAGTTTTGTTTTCAAGAGTGCATTTCAGTGCTATCATTTCATTGTCGTCATCATCTTCATTGAATACATCGCTATTCACCCTACAATATATATATATATATACATTTTCATCCAGACAAACGAGATTAAACTGGATTGTCGCTTTGCAGTTTTCAATCTTCTTCTTCGTCGTCTCGATCGCTCGTGTGAGTTTTTGATGATCGCTCTTGAGCTTGTGCAGTAATTCGCCGATGTGTAACGTTTCGGAGCAGCCGGTCTCCATCCTCAGACAATGTGGTCAACTAAATGCCGTTTGTTTGTTGTCGATTGTGTGTTTATACAGGACGTCAATTGTATGTGTTATTTTCACGCCTCGTGTATGCGCGCGGTGTGCGAAATTCGTACCTATGGTCGATGACACCTATGGCTCACGCTACTGCGCGCCGCCGTTTGTGGCACCTCGCGCATGGGCGCGTCCAGCGCACTGCTTGATGGGGGTCTTTGGGTGGGGAGAACACCATTTTCCTCCAATTGCACGTTGATTTTTGGGCGCATTGTTGTTATGTTAATCGCTTCCAAAAGTTTCAAGCGCCTGTTGTCCGTTTCGTGCGCCAATATGTCTGTTCGTGCCACTATTTCTTCTCGACTAATCTTTGTGTTATGCGCCGATGTATTGTGGTTTTTGATAGCGCCGTTGCTGAGATGGCAGGTCAAACGGCGCGACAGCGTTGTTGTTGTCATCCCGATGTAGGAATGAGGTCCGCACCCCTCATCGTTTTCACAGGTGTACCGGTAGACAACATGATGTCGCTGCAGCTTGTCTGGCCTGTCATTGCATGCTTTGTTGCGCAATATCAGACTTGATGTTTTCTGTGAACGATAATAAATTATCAATTTCACCTTTCTCCGGTTCAGTGGGTCTCACATTCTTCTCAATAATCTCCTTCATGACGCGTTCGTCGACTTTGTGCGCAGAAGACATAAAATTTATGTAGTACAGAGTAATATGCTGTTGTGCGTCGCTTAAACAGTTGTTCTCGAAATGCTTGTTGAGCGCTGCAGCAATTACGTCTGAAATTTGCTCGTTCGGATAACCGTTGTTGAGCAGCACCTGTGTGACACGCTCGAGCTCTTTGTGCGTTGAAGCCCAGCTTGAGCAGTGTGTCAGTGCCCGACGGATGTATGCGCTGATTGTGGATCGCAGATATCTTGTTGGACATTCACTGATGCCATTCAGACACAGTCCCATATTTGTCGGCTTGGTGTATACGTTTGTGCTAAGCATACGTTCGTGCAGTTGTTAGCACACCCGCCTCACAAGCGGGAGGTCCGTGGTTCGAAACCCGGCGTAGCAGAATTTCATTGGGCGAATTCTAAAATCCCACAGCCCCTGTCCATCCAGCAGGAAAGGATGGTACCAGATATCAGTCATGAGTTGTGCCATGCATTCTGGGGAGGTGGCCCTCTCTTATACGTCTTACGTCCTTGTGGCGCCTTAGCGTGGAGAGGGTCGGTTCTGCGGTGGCAGCGAGCTGCACGGGGCACGCCTGTGTGGTTATAAGCTTCGGCTTCTTCCCGTGTAGCAGCTGTCACTTAGGCATTTAACCTTAAGCTCTCCACTATTCAGCTGTACTAGCACATCGAGAAATGCCAGCCGACCGTCAAGTGCGTTCTCGTGCGTGAATTTTAGTGACGTTTCTTCTTCGAAAGCACGCTTGAGAGTGTCAATTTCGTCAGATGACTTCACTCGGATGAAGATGTCGTCGATGTATCGGCAGTAGGTCGCTGGCTTGTTGGACGAGTGCACTTTAGTTTCAGCGGAACCCATGAAGAAGTTTGCGAACAAAACGTCGAGTGGGCTGCCCATAGCCACTCCGTCAATCTGTTGGTATAATTGGCCGCTTGGACAGGTGAATGGGGCCTCTTTCGTGCATATACTCAGCAGTGCACGCAAAACATCCTCTCTCACCTTCAAAGGTGTTGTATCTTCACAGCGGTACACACGATCCATTATAAGGTCGATGGTTTTGTCGACAGGCACGTTGGTGAACAAGTTTTCATATATATATATATATATATATGCCTGTGTGACACGCTCGAGCTTTTTGTGCGTTGAAGCCCAGCTTGAGCAGTGTGTCAGTGCCCGACGGATGTATGCGCTGATTGTGGATCGCAGATATCTTGTTGGACATTCACTGATGCCATTCAGACACAGTCCCATATTTGTCGGCTTGGGGTATACGTTTGTGCTAAGCATACGTTCGTGCAGTTGTTATAGAATAAATAGAGATACGTTCGCATACGTTCGTGCAGTTGTTAGAGAAGAAATAGTGGCACGAACAGACATATTGGCGCACGAAACGGACAACAGGCGCTTGAAACTTTTGGAAGCGATTTACATAACAACAATGCGCCCAAAAATCAACGTGCAATTGGAGGAAAATGGTGTTCTCCCCACCCAAAGACCCCCATCAAGCAGTGAGCTGGACGCGCCCATGCGCGAGGTGCCACAAACGGCGGCGCGCAGTAGCGTGAGCCATAGGTGTCATCGACCATAGGTGCGAATTTCGCACACCGCGCGCATACACGAGGCGTGAAAATAACACATACAATTGACGTCCTATATAAACACACAATCGACAACAAACAAACGGCATTTAGTTGACCACATTGTCTGAGGATGGAGACCGGCTGCTCCGAAACGTTACACATCGGCGAATTACTGCACAAGCTCAAGAGCGATCATCAAAAACTCGCACGAGCGATCGAGACGACGAAGAAGAAGATTGAAAACTGCAAAGCGGCAATCCAGTTTAATCTCGTTTGTCTGAATGAGAATATTCTTCCAGGCTACACCAATATCATATATGCATTTGTGTATCTTTCGTTGTACATTATTTGTGTATATGCGAGTATTGTAGTTTTGAGCGAGCATGTACGTGGCAGTGCACTAGGCAGTGCGGGCGATGCGGTTTCAAGTAGTTGCGCCCCCTGCGTCAATGTTTTACGGGTGCACCGATATGTGAAATGCAGCTGCCTAGTTCGGTCGAGGAAGTGGCTTGTGCAGTGTGTGTGTATATGTATGTGTATGTATGTTTGTGTGTATGCGTATTGCGGAGCGATATGATCATGGATCGGGAGTGTCGTGCATGAGATGGTGTCGTGTGGCTGTTACTGCGTTTAATGTGCAGTGGGTTTCGGGGGAGTATTGAGTGACTTGTCTGCACGGGCGTGCAGGTGTATTGTGAAACCATATTGTTGTTGTTTGTGCCTTCGTTATTTCTCCTTACAATACATTTCATCACACCTATGGACATATTAGCCACACAGGCTTGTATACCCCCATACTCTGCAATAGGGCAATATGTTCACCTCGGCCAGTGTAATGTCAAAGGCGTACCAAGTGCGGTGAGTGCGACTGCGACCTGTGGCTAATATGTTCACTCTTCACCATAGCGAAATTTCAGTGGTTTTCAACACAAGACACGAGTTTATACACAACAGGTAGCTAGCACCATACATATTGTGCGGTTATTGGCTAGGCTCAGTAACCTAACCTGACTTAACCTGACCTGACCTAACCTAGCCAATAACCGCACAGTATGTTAGGTGCTAGCTATTTGTTGTATAGAAACTCGTGCGTTGTGTTGAAAACCACTGAAATCTCGCTATGGTGAAAAGTGAGCATATTGGCCACAAGCCGCAGTCGCACTCACCGCACTTGGTACGCCTTTGACACTACGTTGGTCGAGGTGAACATATTGCCCTATTGCAGAGTATGGGAGTACTCGGGCATTTGTGGCTAATATGTTCATAGGGCAATATTGTAGTACTCCCAAAAGGTCACCATACGACAGTAATAAACACATTGGCCAAACTGCAATGTATTCCCGGAAACAAAACGAGGCTAACTGCTTGTAATACCAAATTGACACTGGATATTTTCATACAAAAATGTAATTAATTATCTGCACGACAGAATATCGAATAAAACGATACGAACACAACCAGAAACTCCACATACCAAACCGAGACGTCCAGTCAAGTAATGCGCGAGCACAAGACGCAGCAGAAGCCTCTGTCATCGGTATTGCCTCGGGGTATCGCGAGTACCTGTCTACTATTGTGAACAAATAGCGATGACCACTGTCTTCCGGAAGTGGTCCGACGATGTCAACGTGAAGCGCTTCGAAATGTCCAGATGGTGTCACAGGGCGGCTCAACGACGTATGCTGGTGACGGCCGACCTTGCATCGTTGACAGAGAGTGTAATTTCTCAACCAAGCTGACACTTTCGAGCTTATGCGACTAAACACAAAGCGTTCCGAGATCAGGCGCCGGGTTGTTCGCGCGCTGGGATGGTGCATGAACTAACGAACGAACGTATATTTACTATAGCGCCTGTAAAACACGGGCGCGCATACTTCCACATGAACAACAAAGTGTTAATACATATATACATATACATACATACACAAACATGCACTTATACATATACATACATACACATACATACACTTATACACATATATACATAAAGATTGAGTACAATAAGGAGGAGGAATAGAAAATGGCTAGCTGAATGGAATCAGAGTTTGGCGAAAGGAGTGAGAGTGTGAGAAGCAGGATCAAACGTGATGCCAAAAAGGTGATTTTGAAGTCGGGAAGCAAACATGCGGTAGGAAGAAGATGAGGTAATATGAGAAGGAAGAGAATTATAGATGCGCGGACCGAAGAAAGTAAAAGATTTAGAGGACCACGAAGATTCATTAGTGGCCCGATGACAGATGAGGGGAACAGGTCTACGAGAAGAAACAGTATCAGAACGAGTTGAAAGACTGACTAGGTAGGGTGGTTGACTAAGATCATGAAGAAGTTTGAAGATTAGACAGCAAACGCGAAAGTGAACACGAGAGACAATTGGAAGCCAACGAAACTTAAATAAGACAAATTAAAAAGCAAAAAAATTAACCTGTAAATATGTTTACCAATAGAAAAGTCTAAATATTGATATTTTCATTTTAATTTTGAAAAAATAGTATTCCTCAACCCGCCTCATATTTAAATCTACCCTTCGTGCGGAATAATTCAGAACACAACACGTAACAAACAATGAAAATTCTAGCATATAAACCCGCCCGTCGTGCGGAACAATTCATACTTTGAAATTTGTGTATAATTCATAAGAGAAAAGGAATATGAATAAAAAAGTAGACCCATACACAAATCTAAATTTCTCTATTTTTATATGTATTTTGGCAAAATAGTTGTGCTAAACCGCCTCATATTTAAACCTGCCCGTCGTGCTTAAAATACACAATGAAAATTGACTAAATTTTTCATCATAATGTTTCCAAACTATATTTATAAATTAACATCATCTAGCATTGAAATACTCCCGTTTCGCGGAACAATAAACCAAGTGAAATAAATATTGGATTCATAAAATAAAACGAATACAAATTTAAAAAGAAAAAAGTAAATCAATAAAGAGTCTAAATATAAATGTATTTATTTTAGCTGTGGCAAAATATTTTCCCTCGAACATAATCATATTTAAAGCCGCCCGTCGTGCGGAACAATTTATAAAATATAATGAATCAAAAAGCGAAAAGCTTATCAAATAGTAAACAATATAAATTTGTAAATTCTTGTTTTAATTATTGACGAAGTTTTTTCCCTCAACACTGCTCAAATTCACACCCGTCCTTCGTGTGTAGTAATTCAGAAGTGTAACACTATCAAAACAATGAAACCTTCTGTCATCTCTATAATTCCAGATTTATGCGTCCGCTAAAACAACATATTCATATAGTTGGCATTGCATGATATTACAACCCGTATCCTTATGCAACTTAAGCTTATGCAACTTGAAATTAAACCAATTATATTATACAGTAAAATTCAGTAGTTAACTTTGTTCCCAGTGGTATTTTACCGGCCCGTCGGGCGGAACAATTCATGTGTAAATATTGAGGACAGTAAAGCCTTTCTATTCAGTATAGTGTAGCATTAATTAAACTGTATCCAATGAAACCACACCATCCATGCTTGGAGCTAATATGATGCATTCTTAATTGTGATTGGGCTTCAGTGAAATTTAATCGGTGTATATTCCTTTGTAATCGCAAGTGCGCATAATAGCTGCCAAATTGGCAACATGAAATTTTGACTTTACACCGCCGTAACTTCGTGCAGATACACTTTGGAAAATTAAAAATTATACCGTATTGTAGAAAACTAGATTTCTAGCACGATGGTATAATTTATTTTTATGTGTAACGAATAGTTACTGAGAAATAGTAGAAAAAATAATTAAGTTTAGTCGCCCGGTGTTCAAGTGTAATTTTGGATGTATTTGAGAATTTGTCCAATTTTACACGTTTTTTGTATCATTTGTGGGTATAAATTATAGCTTATCTTGTAGAACACAAAATTCTCTACACAGTAGTGTATTCATGTGTAATCGCAAGTGCGCATAATAGCTGTCAAATTGGCAACGTGACATTTTGAAATTACACCGCAGTAACTTCCTTCAGGTACACTTTGGAAAATTAAAAATTATACCGTATTGTAGAAAACAAAATTTCTAGCACGATGGTATAAAAATGTTTAATGTGTGACAAATAATTCCTGAAAATAGGTAGAAAAATGAATTAATTTTAGTCACCCGGTGTTCAAGTGTAATTTTGGATGTATTTGAGAATTTTGCCAATTTTACACATTTTTGTATCATTTGCGGGTATAAATTATAATTTTTCTTGTAGAACACAAAAATTTTTACACAATAGTATAATTTTTTATAGCTGTACCATTGCTGGTTTATGAGGAATAGATAGCGGAATATTGACCAAAATATTCACGTTTTTTTGTGCTAATTTTGCCTTTTTGACTTTGTCATTTACACTTCACAACGCCGTAACTTTTTTAATACACTCTGGAAAATTAAAAAATATACCGTGCTGTAGAACACAAAATTTCCAGCATGATGGTATTATTTATTTAGATGTGTGATAATTAGTTTTTGAGAAATAGAGAAAAAAGTATAGAAAATCGGACGCGTGGAGTTTGAATACAATTTAGAATTTTTTCCCATTTTACATGTTTTATATTCAATTTTTAGGTATAAATTATAATTTTCTGAGTATAAAAGACAATTTTCTACACAGTGGTATAATTTTTATAGTTGTAACATTGCTGGTTTAGGAGACGTAGTCTACAGAATATTGACCAAAATTTTCGCATTTTTCATTATTCATTTTGTCTTTTCACCGCTCTAACGTTTACTGGTTTCCTTTTTAAAATTAACAATTTAGCCTGCAGTGTAAACAAGAACATTTTAAACGTAATGGAATAAATTGTTAGCAGATACGCCAAGTGGTGGCCGAGTAATAGCTGATAGAATATGGACCAACGAGGGTGGGACAGACAGACAGACAGACAGACAGACAGACAGACAGACAGAGGATCTCTTTTATATATATACTAGCATTAAAACCCGCCCGTTGTGCGGAGCAATTCATAATATGAAATTCATATTCAATTCACAAAAAATATGGAAAAATAAAAATGAAATATGGTACAAAGAATAGAAAAAAAAAATATAATAAAAACATTAATAAAAAAATATATATATAAAATATAAAAATATTAATCAATTGAAAATTCTAAGTTTAATTATTTATATTTCGACAAAATATTTCCCCTCAGTACGCCTTAGTCATTTTTACACCCGCCCGTCGTGCTGAATAATTCAGAACTCGAACACGATCCGTTGTGGATCTTGAAGTCAAATCCGTTGGTTTTGTGTATGGATTTATTCTACAGGGGAAATTGAACGTTCTATTGTCTATAGTTGCTGCCCGCGGATTTTTTATTGAAATTTTTTTTTCAATGAACCATTTGAAAAAATGAACTAAAAAATGGAAACACTTTTTTTTAAAACCCGCCCGTCGCGCGGAACAATTCATACAATAACATCCATATTAAATCCATAAAATATAATTAATACAAATTTAAACGCAAACAAATTAACCTATTAATGTTTAAACCCATAGAAAAGTATAATTGTGAATATTTGTGTTTTTATTTTGACTAATATTATCCCTCAACCCGCCTGATATATAAATCTGCCCGTCGTGCGGAATAATTCAGAAAACAAACACGAAACAAACAATGAAAAATGATGAAACATTTTCATCAGAATGTTTCCAAACTATATTTATAACTAAATATCATTCCCCAACATCATTTGCTCAAGTACTATTTTACTTTTACCGCTATAATATTTACTGCTAAAATTAATATAATTTCCGCTATCATTAAAACCCAATATAACCTGAGTCAAACCTACCCAACCCGACCCAACCATCCAATCTTGACCGCACCCATCCTAGTCTGAGGCGATTTAACTCATTAGCTTGTAATAAATAAATGAACTGATTTGATCATAATTTGTAATCAGAAGCCTGAGATTATCTACCCCAGGAGTCTCAAACACGCGGCCCACCAATACTTCTCTCTCAACCCGCCAATATAGTATAGAAACCAAAATGTAACACAGTTAAATTCATATTTATTGCATAATGCGGTATAATTGTCATTATTTATTTCACATAATATTTATTTTTACAAAATATGATCCCTCGTACCGCCTCATATATAAACCTTCCCGTCGTGCGGAATAATTCAAAATTCAGACACGAAACAATGAAATATGACTACACTTTTCATCATAATATTTTCCAAACCATATTTGTAACGTAGCATCACCATCTAGCATTCAAACCCGCCTGTTGTGCGGAACAATTAATAATGTAATAGATATTGAATTAATAAAAGAAAACGAATACAATTTTATAAAGTAAAAGTAAACCCATAAAAAGTCTTAACCAAAAGTCTAAATATGAATGTTTTTATTTTAGATGTGGCAAAATATTTTCCCTCGAATGGCGTCATATTTAAACCTGCTCGTCCAGCGGAACGATTAAAAAAACAAAATGAATGAAAAAGCAAAAAGCTTATCCAATAGACAAATCTAAATTTCTAAATTCTTGTTTTAATTATTGACGAAGTTTTTCCCTCAACACTGCTCAAATTCACACCCGTCCATCGTGTGTAGTAATTCAGAAGTGTAACACTATCAAAACAATGAAACTTTCAGTCATCTCTATAATTACAGATTAATGCTTCCGCTAAAACAGCATATGCATATAGTTGGCATTGCATGATATTACAACCCGTATCCTTATGCAGCTTAAGCGTATGCAACTTGCAATTAAACCAATTAAATTACACAGTAAAATTCAGTAGTTAACTTTGTTCCCAGTAGCATTTTACCAGCCCGTCGTGCGGAACAATTGAGGTGTAAATATTGAGGACAATAAAGCCTTTCTATTCAGTATAGTGTAACATTAATTAAGCTGTACGCAATATAACCACACCATCCATGCTTGGAGCTGATATGATGCATTCTTAATTGTGATTGGGCTTCAGCGAAATTTAATCGGTGTATATACCTGTGTAATCGCAAGTGCGCATAATAGCTGTAAAAATGGTAACATGTCTTTTTGAATTTACACCGCCGTAACTTCTTTCAGATACACTTTGGAAAATTACAAATTATACCGCATTGTAGAAAACAAGATTTTTAGCACGATGGTATAATTTATTTTTATGTATAACAAAAATTTCTTGAGAAATAGGTAGAAAAATGAATTAATTTTAGTCGCCCGGTGTTCAAGTGTAATTTTTGATGTATTTGAGAATTTTGCCAATTTTACACGTTTTTTGTATCATTCGTGGGTATAAATTATAGCTTATCTTGTAGAGCACAATATTCTCTACACAGTAGTATATTCCTGTGTAATCGCAAGTGCGTCAATTGTGATTGGACTTTAGTGAAATAAAATCAGTGTATATTCATGTGTAATCGCCAGTGCGCATAATAGCTGTCAAATTGGCAACATGACATTTTGACTTTACACCGCCGTAACTTCCTTCAGGTACACTTTGGAAAATTCAAAATTATACCGTATTGTAGAAAACAATATTTCTAGCACGATGGTATAATTTATTTTAATGTGTGACAAATAGTTCCTGAGAAATAGTAGAAAAATGAATAAATTTCAGTCGCCCGGTGTTCAAGGGTAATTTTTGATGTATTTGATAATTTTGCCAAATTTACACGTTTTTTGTATCATTTGTGGGCATAAATTATAACTTTTATTGTAGAACACAAAATTCTCTACACAGTAGTATATTCCTGTGTAATTCCAAGTGCGCATAATAGCTGTCAAATTGGCAATGTGTCCTTTTCAATTTACACCGCCGTAACTTCCTTCAGATACACTTAGGAAAATTACAAATTATACCGTATTGTAGAAAGCAAGATTTCTAGCACGATGGTATAATTTATTTGAATGTGTGACAAATATTTCCTGAGAAATAGGTAGAAAAATGAGTTAATTTTAGTCACCCGGTGTTCAAGTGTAATTTTGGACGAATTTGAGAATTTTGCCAAATTTACACGTTTTTTGTATCACTTGTGGGCATAAATTATAAATTTTCTTGTATAACACAAAATTATTTACACAATAGTATAGTTTTATAGCTGTACCATTGCTGGTTTATGAGGTATAGATAGCGGAATATTGACCAAAATATTCACGTTTTTTTGTGCTAATTTTGGCTTTTTGTCTTTGTCATTCACAATTCACAACGCCGTAACTTTTTGTTATACACTCTGGAAAATTAAAAATTTTACCTTGTTGTAGATAACAAAATTACCAGCATGATGGTATTATTTATTTAGATGTGTGATAATTAGTTTTTGAGAAATAGATAAAAAAATATAGAAAATCGGACGCGTGGAGTTTAAATATAAAAAATTAATGCAGATGGATTTTTTTTCCATTTTACATGTTTTTTAATTAATTTTTGGGTATAAATTATAATTTGGTAAGTAGAACAGAAAATTTTCTACACAGTGCTATAATTTGTATAGTTGTACCATTTCCGGTTTAGGATGAGTAGTCTGCAGAATATTGACCAAAATTTTCGCATTTTTCAGGGTTCATTTTGTCTTTTTACCGGTATAACTTTTTTTTGTTTTATTTTTAAAATTTAAAATTTAGCGTTAAGTGTAGAAAAGAAACTTTCCAACGTGATGGTATAAATTGTTAGCGGGTAGGCTAAGTGGCGGCCGAATAATAGCTGATAGAAAATGGAACAAGGAGGGTCGAACAGACACACAGACACACACACAGAGGATCTCTTTTATATATATAGATATACTAGCATTAAAACCCGCCCGTTGTGCGGAGGAATTCATAAAATGAAATTCATATTTATAAAAATTGAGTTTCATAAAAAATATTACAAATTAAAAAAGAAAAAAATGAAAACTCATAAGTAGTATGACCTTTTGTTGCAAATGTAACTATTTTATCATAGAATCTGATCATCACAAGGAGCCCAAAAATAAATATTTTATTGATCTGAAATAAGTATTAAATATGTTATAAGTGCAAATTTTTGCAAGTTTTTTGTTTTTAGCGCAACTTTTGCAACTTTTTGTTTTTAGCGCAACTTTTGTCACTTTTTCATTTTTAAAAGCAACCATTTAGATTTAAGACAAATTTGAACTTTTAGAACAGTTGTTTCACACTATCAAGAGAAATTGTCAGTTGTAAAGGTGTACAATGCAGCAAATGTTCATGTATTGTCAACATAAACTCGGTAAGCATGTATTTGGAAGGTGTGTGTTCGTGTGTGGTGCTAGACATCCTGCGTGTGCATAGCACTGCATACGGACATACACACATACACACACACACACATATATATATATATATATATATATATATATATATATATATATATATATATATATATATATATATATATATATATATACATTAATTTTATACTTTTCGAACAACCTTAGAGCAACTAGTTAGATCAAGAGTACTTGAATAATATTACCGCATAATGAAATAATGTTTAATCTGCAAAATCTGTTTAGACCTAGGAGCATTTAAGAAAATTAGCATCGTGTGAGTCAATCAAATTATATTGTAGATTTAAATGCCACTACCAGCCACCAGTGCGCCAGACTCGACAGACTAGACAAGCATGAGAAACACACAATCATAACGCAACCGCGAATGCTCAAAATGCATAATTTAGTAGAAACAAAAACGTGAAGCTATCAAAGTGTTATTTCATTCTTTAAATTTTATTATCCTATTATTCAAAATTGACAATTTTTAGCGAAGCATTGAGCTCAGCTTTTTAGCACAACTATTTGCGATTTTTAGCGCATCCGAATCGCCAGTGAGGTGACAGTTGAAGCTCATGAAGCATGCAATCCTAGCACAGCCGCGAGTGCTCAAAAAGTATTGTAGTTATAGTTATAGACTGTAAAAAGTACAAATTTTCCTCACAAAAGTATGTTTTTCATAAGTCAGTGATTATCACTACCTTGAAATGTTTTAGTGAAATGTGTGCAAAATTTTAAGTGCAACTTTTTAGCGCAACTTTTAGGATTTTTTAGCGCAACGTTTCTTTATTTTTAGCGCACCAAAAGGTCAACCTACTCATAAGTGTCTTACTCAATAGAAAATTCCAAATGTGAATATTTGTTATTTATTTTGACATACTATTTTCTCTCAACCCGCCTCATATATAACCCCACCCATTGTGCGGAATAATTCGGAACATTTACACGTAACAAACAATGAAAATTTTATCATGTCAACCCGCCCGTCGTGCGGAACAATTCATACTATTTATTTTGTATTCAATTCATATATAAAAGGAATATGAATTAAAAAAGAGTGGAGTAAACCCATAAATAAGTCTAAATGTCTTTATTTTCATATTTACTTTCACAAAATAGTTTTCCTAAAGCGCCTCATATTTAAGCATGCCCGTGGTGCTGAATAATTCAGAGCTCAGACACGAAACAATGAAGAATATCTACACTTTTCATCATAATGTTTCCAAAATATATTTATAACTTAACATAACTATCTAGCATTGAAACCCGCCCGTTGTGCGGAGCAATTCATAAAATGAAATTCATAATTAATTAATAAAAATATTGCAAATTAAAAAAGAAATCAGATATACTCGTTAAAATCTAAATCAATTGATAAGTCTAAATTGAATTACTTATATTTTTATTTTGACAAAATCTTTTCCTTTAACCCGCCTCATATTCAAACCCGCCCGTCGTGCGGAATAATTCAGAACTCGATTCGTTCTGGACCTTGAGGTCAAATCCGTTAGTTTTGTATATGAACTCATTCTACACGGTTAAATTTATCGTTCTATTGTCTATAGCTGCTGCCCGCGGGACATTCATATTTCATAAAAATGATCCATCGCTTCGTTTACGTTTGAAGCCCCTGATCAATACCATTGAACCCGCGCAATTACGTCACCTCATATTCAAGCATACATACACAGACAGACAGGTAATTTCTATTATATTTATATGTATATATATATATATATATATATATATATATATATCTACGATCTATATATATACGCTAGCTATTCCTCATAAACCAGCAATGGTACAGCTATAAAAAATTATACTATTGTGTAGACAATTTTGTGTTCTACAAGAAAAGGTATAATTTATACCCACAAATGATACAAAAACGTGTAAAATTGGTAAAATTCTCAAATACATCCAAAATTACACTTGAACACCGGGTGACTAAAATTAATTCATTTTTCTACCTATTTTCAGGAACTATTTGTCACACATTAAAAAAAATTATACCATCGTGCTAGAAATTTTGTTTTCTCCAATGCGGTATAATTTTTAATTTTCCAAAGTGTATCTGAAGGAAGTTACGGCGGTGTAAAGTCCAAATGTCACGTTGCCAATTTGACAGCTATTAAGCGCACTTGCGATTACACATGAATATACACTGATTTAATTTCGCTGAAGTCCAATCACAATTTACGCACTTGTGATTACTCAGGAATATACTACTGTATAGAGAATTTTGTGTTCTACAAGATAAGCTATAATTTATACCCACAAATGATACAAAAAACGTGTAAAATTGGCAAAATTCTCAAATACATCCAGAATTACACTTGAACACCGGACGACTAAAATTAATTCATTTTTCTACTATTTCTCAGTAACTATTTGTTACACATAAAAATAAATTATACCATCGTGCTAGAAATCTTGTTTTCTACAATACGGTATAATTTATAATTTTCCAAAGTGTATCTGAAGGAAGTTACGGTGGTGTAAATTCAAAAGGACATATTGCCAATTTGACAGCTATTATGCGCACTTGCGATTACACAGGAATATACACCGATTAAATTTCACTGAAGCCCAATCACAATTAAGAATGCATCATATTAGCTCCAAGCATGGATAGTGTGGTTTCATTGGGTAGAGTTTAACTAATGCTACACTATACTGAATAGAAAGGCTTTATTGTCCTCAATATTTACACCTCAATTGTTCCTCATCAAGCAGTCACCTCACTTCCACCTCATCAAGCAGTGAGCTGGACGCGCCCATGCGCGAGGTGCCACAAACGGCGGCGCGCCGTAGCGTGAGCCATAGGCGTCATCGACCATAGGTGCGAATTTCGCACACCGCGCGCATACACGATGCGTGAAAATAACACATACAATTGACGACCTATATAAACACACACTCGACAACAAACAAACGGCATTTAGTTGACCACATTGTCTGAGGATGGAGACCGGCTGCTCCGAAACGTTACACATCGGCGAATTACTGCACAAGCTCAACAGCGATCATCAGAAACTCGCACGAGCGATCGAGACGACAAAGAAGAAGATTGAAAGCTGCAAAGCGGCAATCCAGTTTAATCTCGTTTGTCTGAATGAGAATATATATATATATATATATATATATATATATATATATATATATATATATATATATATATATATATATATATATATATATATATATATATATGAAGAGAGAGAAGAAAACACAAATGACTGCCACTTTAGTCAACCGTTTGGGTATTGAGATCTTCGTCAGTGACTATAGACAGATCAGACAGATTATTATTATTATGTATATATATATGGAGAGAGAGACGAAAACACAAATGACTGCCACTTTAATCAAATGTTTCGGTCCTGAGACCCTCGTCAATGACTATAGACAGATCTGTCTATAGTCACTGACGAAGGTCTGTCAATAGTCACTGACAAGGGATCTAGGGATCGAGGGTGTCTAGTGATCTGTCTATAGTCACTGACGAGGGTCTCAGGACCGAAACGTTTGACTAAAGTGGCAGTCATTTGTGATAAATTATATCTCTTCATATATGTCGAGAACTTCAAATATATATACACGTACGTGTATATATATGTATATATATCAGGTGAGAATATATCGTCTCGAGAAATAAATACCACCAATGTCTACCAGTGTGTGAGAATGGAGATAGTTAACTCCGAAATACTACGCCAACAAAACATCGATCAATTGCTGAACAGACTTGACAAAAGAGACCAGCAACTCGCAAGGAATATATATATATATAATAATAATAATAATATAATATTGCTGTACTTGTGCAAGGTGGAACCGTGACCGAATGGAAGGATATGATGATGTTGAACGTGGTGGCTCTGTGTCAATGTACTCAGCTGGCGGTGCGGTGCATGCAACGCTGCAACATCACTGACGGATACATTATCAACATCAGCAGGTGCTCTTGATCACTTGTGAAGTGATGAATTTTCATTGAGGGTACACAATATTGTTGGTATTTTATTGTTGGTATTCAACGGTGTTGTGAATTTTATGCAGAATTATGTTGTACAAATGAGCATATACACATATACTCCGTGGTGTAGTGTTAGCACACCCACCTCACAAACGAAAGGACCGTGGTTTGAATCCCGGTGGAGGAGAATTTCATTGGGCGAATTCTATAATCCAACAGTCCCTGTCCACCCAACAGTGAATGATGGTACCAGATGTCAGTCATGTGTTGTGCCATGTATTCTGGGGAGGTAGTCAATAGATGAGAACCCTATAATACGTAGTTCGTCCATGTGGCGCCATAGCGTGGAGAGGGTTGGTTATGCGGTGGCAGCGAGCTGCACGGAACAACTGTGGACATAAGCTTCGGCTTCTTCCCGTGTAGCAGCTGTCACTTAGGCATTTAACTTTTAATCTTTATACTCATGTACCATAGGCGTGTCTTAAGAGTGAATGAAAGCGGAATTCTCGTAATTTTTCCTTTCCTCGTGTGTTAGAAATTTGACTTGTTCTTTGGTGCGACATAGATGTATCAAGTAGTTGAATAGGTTTAGTTTTATTTGGTAATAACGTTTTCATTTCTATTTTGTTTTACATCAGTTTAAATGTGATTTAAGAAAATTTTTAAGCTAATGTTAGATTAAATGTTATCAATTTAGGCATAGGTGAGAAGAGTTGACTGTTTCCGGGAGAACGAGTGCGGTTGTTGCCTCGTGCGGATAGTTCGTGATAGCTAATCGTGTCAATAATGAACAATTTGATGTTTTTTGGACAATTCGATTGGATGCTTTCAATTCTGCAAGATGTTGTGATCGTTCATCAAGCGTTGGGCTGCGCGTCTGCTTCCAGGTAGGGCGTTTCCAGTCGATCTGGTTGTTGATTACAGGAAGTGACTTGCGTTCGGCTTGTGCGGCTGCTTTTGGCACGATGATCGAGTCCTCCCTTTTTTGCGTAGTTACATTCTGCACTGGAATTTGCTGGGGAAACGATCGGTGGATAATGCGCAGATCAACCGCGTACACCCACGAGAAAAGCGCGTCGTTCGCCTCTGGCATCACATACAATGTAGTGCTGCACGACGCATCACCTAGCTCAAGAGTGGCGGTGCAGGTGCCTACGCAGTGCAGGTGCCCACCGTTGGCTGACCGGTGTCTCTCACTGCACGGGGTCAGTTCAGATTGCTTGATGCCAAGTATTTTGGCAACACAAGCGTTGATAACGTTTACCTCGGTGCCGGTGTCGGCGACCCACGGCACTTCTGTCTATACCATTTTCGATGGTCTGACACAAATTGTTACGGGTGGAACTTTACGTCGCTTCTTTTTGTCGTGGCTGATGTCACTAATCATGATACGCCTGAGATTTGTCCCTCGACGTTTTGGTGAATGCGAAGATATATTTTTGTTCGATCTGTTGTGTCTGCTAGAACTGCGGCACACCGCTGCAAAGTGGTTCGGTCTGTCACATACCGCATACACATTTTGCCGGCTGCAGGACATTTGTGGGTTTGTGATTCCACAAAACGACCGTATCTTGAGCACAGTGACTTCTCAGTGGCGTGAGATGACTTGCCGCGAACATTTGACACAAAAATATGTTTTTCCGGCTGCTTTATCGCCGACGAATTGACAGCAGCGGTGTCTGATGATCGACAAATAGCGACAGATTTTTCTAGAGTCAAATCCTTTTCTTGGAGCCTTTGATGTAATGCATTGTCGTCAGATGTACCCATTAGAATTTTGTCGCGCGGTCTGTTGCTTCTGCATGATGTGCAGAAATCGCAGAACGACATGATTTCTTGACAGAGCACAAAAATCATTAATATTCTCACCGGCTTGTTGACTACGCAGATACAAATTACGACGGTCTAAAAATATTTTCCGCTGAGAGCGCAAGAATGACTCCATTTTCGAAATACATTCGGTCAGTGGAACATCCTCCCTGATTTCGAGGCTATAACGCAGAGAACGTGACCAGTCCTCATCAATTGAAGCATGAAGCACTGCTTGTTGTTCTTTTAGAGGTAATTTATCCATGCAACATAGAGAAACGTGCCCAGTGAATTTGTATTTCCACGTATCAAACTCTTTCAAAGAGCACGAATAATGCAAAATTGATGCATTGTTGTTGGGAAGCGTTATTGCTCTGGATTCCCCCGATACATTCTGATAGTGTTCAGCTCACATAATTCGCTCGTACTAAGCTTGTCGGCGAGCACTGTGCTCTGACAACTGACTGAATGATAATGTAAGTTTTTGTATCTGCTCTTCAAGAGTAGATGTCGGCTGCGCCATGTATTGTTTTATGAAATATCACGGAAATTGTATTTTTCGAATATATATATTATTCAACAAACGCTTACACCAATCACAATATCAGAACGCTCTCACCACACCAAACACTCACAAGTACCACATTACTAAAATCACTTGTCACTTTGTCGCTAACGCGCAGCGTATGACGCCTCAATTATTATTTGCAATAATGCTACCTCACAATCATTTGTTTCCTTCATCATTTGTTCCATTTGTTTCCCCCATTTTTTTATATTATTATTCTCCTTTACCTCCAAACCAATTGTTTTGGAAACTATAATCAAAATTTGGAGGTTTGTCAGTTCAGTTTTCGTCGTGTAGCGTGCGGACGTGTTTTTTGAGCTCCGGGATAGCAATTGCTATTTATCGTAATTTATTATATTTTGATTTATATTGAGAGCATTAAGTGAAACGCATTAAAGTAAAGTGGTATTTGCCAATACTATCATCTGGTACGGCCAAGAGGAAGTATTGTGCCACCTGCGTACAAAAGAATGAAGAAATCGTGCGTCTGAAGTAAATAATCGAATTGAAAGCTCAAAACGAGTATTTACAAGAAAAGCTCTCAAAAGGTGAACAGCTTGAGTCGAAACCATCGTTGGTACTGAACAAGGTTAGTGAATTGGAAATGAATGTACGTGAAAGACATGATTGTATTGGAGAAAGAAATCAGACATGACTTGTTGCAAGGAGAACGAACTTCGCATTGTTTTGGGCAAAATAGTGATTACACTGGTAGCTGGATGCAGCCAAAAAGGGGAATAGTTTGCTGGTGATCAAGTCTACTAATATCAATGTATCACGAAAAACCAAGGTAAAATCGGCTTTGAAAGACTTACAGGTGGAAAACACGAAATTCTCGGACAACGGAAAGAAGGTATTTGAATTTTGTTTTGTTTAGTTAACATACATACCTTTCATTTTTCCAACACAATTGCTAGTCGGATATCGATTTTTCCTTTGATAAAATCGACGTTGTGGGTGAATTTGATTTTGCTGGAGTCCAAACTGTTGTGGATGAAGCTAAACAGGCGGTATCCAAACTTCTTCAACAGAATGGTGTGGTTAGGTGTAATGTCACCAGTTTTATGAAGAAGGTGAGTGGGTTGAGTCCTTCTCCATTTAATGTGAAGTTTTTTTCCAAGCAGTCGGAACATTGTATGAAGCTGATATCTGAGATTGAAGTCATCGATGCTGATATCATTTATATTTGTACGAGGAAAAAACTCTATGAGGTTCTGCCCTGATTACTAGAGAGACATGTTGATGCTCACATGGAGTATAATCTGCAACATTCAGAGCGGTTAGTTCAAATTGAGTGTCAGTTGCTTAGCACTGATACTGTGATTTGGTTAAAGGTGATCATTCTGTATGTTCTGCCGAGTATAATCCTGGGAATTTCAAACTGCCGCCTATTTCACTCCTTATAAGTGAAGGGTCGAAGTCTGACTATTTGGAGTTCAAGTATGTCTTGACTTCTTATGACTATGTGATTTTTATTTGTATGTGTCATCACGTGTCGGTGTGAATGAGTGATGTGCGGCGAATACAGGTGAGAAGTGTGGGAGGGTTATTGCGGTGTGGTGCTGTTGGTAGCCATAGCAACCAGCAACAAGGCGTCAGGAGCTGACTTGAAATAGCGCAAGCACAGCAAATGTGGCACGGGTTCACTGTATATTTGCAGCAGAGTCTAGGTTGGCAAACCACAAGACGTAGCGTTGACAAAACACCGCGCGAGTAGTGCAGCGCGGGAGCAGAAGAGTGAGTGAAGAGTCTCGCTGCTGAATGACCAGCCTGCACGAGCGATATCAAATAGCGTTCTGCACTCGCATGTATCGCCCGTTCATTCAGACCGATATTAAATATCGCTGAGCTCACCGGAAGTTGCCCCGGCAATAGCACGAGCTTGCCCTTGTCGAGGTTGCACACACACACACACACACACACACACACACACACACACACACACACACATATATATATATATATATATATATATATATATATATATATATATCTATATATATATATATATATATATATATATATATATATATATACTAGCATAAAAGCCCGCCCGTTGTGCGAGCAATTCATGAAATAAAATTAATATTATATTAATAAATAAAAAAATCAAATTAATTTTTTTTATATTAAATCCATATTAATCCTAATCAAATGAAAATTCTAAATTTCATTTTGTATGTTTATTTTGACAAAATATGATCCCTCAACCCGCCTCATAATGAAACCCGCCCGTCGTACGGAATAATTCAGAGCTCGAATACGATCCGTTCTGGACCTTGAAGTTAAATCAGTTAGTTTAGTATATAAACTCGTTCTACACGGTGAAATTGAACGTTTTATTGTCTTTAGTTACTGCCCGCGGGACATTTTTATTTCATTTTTTTATTTATAACATGATCCATTGCTTAGTTTACGTTTGAAGCCTCTGATTTATACCAGTGAGCCCGCACAATTATGTCACCTAATATTTAAGCATACTTACACACACACACAGATAATTCCTTTTATTTATATATATATATGTATATATATTTGAGCCCGCCCGTCGTGCGGAACAATTCATAAAGTAAAATTCATATTCAATCCATAAAATAAACTGAATACAAATTAAAAAGCAAAAAGTTCAACCTGTAAATACGTTCACCAATAAAAACTCTAAATGTGAATATTTTTATTTTTACTTTGACAAAATATTATCCCTCAATCCGCCTCATATTTGAACCTGCCCGTCGTGCGGAATAATTCAGGACACAAAGACGTAACAAACAATGAAAGCTAATCAATCTAGCATTAAAACCCGCCCGTTGTGCGGAGGAATTCATAAAATGAAATTAATATTGATAAAAAATGATATTCATAACAAATATTCCAAATTAAAAAAGAAAAATGAAAACTCATAAGTGTCTTACTCAATAGAAAAGTCCAAGTGTGAATATTCTTATTTTTATTTTGACATAATATTTTCCCTCAACCCGCCTCATATAAACCCACCGACTGTGCGGAATAATTCAGAACACAAACACGTAACAAACAATGAAAATTCTAGCATGTAAACCCGCCCTTCGAGCGAAACAGTTCATACTATTGAATTTGTATTCAATTCCTAAGAGAAAAGGAATATGAATTAAAAAAGAGTGGAGTAAACCCATAAGAAAGTCTAAATTTCTATATTTTCATATTGATTTTCACAAAATAGTTTGCCTAAATCGCCTCATATTTATACATGCCCGTCGTGCTGAATAATTCAGAACTCAGACACGAAACAATGAAAAATGACTATACTTTCTCATCATAATGTTTCCAAAATATTTGTATAACTTAACATCACCGTCTAGCATTGAAGCCCGCCAGTTGTGCGGAGCAATTCATAAAATGAAATTCATATTTAATTCATAAACATATTGCAAATGAAAAAATAAAACAGATATACTCATTAAAATCTTACTCAATTGAAAGGTCTAAATTTAATTATTTTTATTTTTATTTTGACAACAAATTTTCCTTTAACCCGCCTCATATTGAAACCCGCCCGTCGTGCTCAACAATTAATAAAATAAAATGTATATTCAATCCATAGAATAAACTGTATAAAAATTAAAAAGCAAGGAAATTTAAGCTGTAAATACGTTCACCAATAGAAACTCTAAATGTGAATATTTTAATTATAAATTTGACAAAATATTATCCCTTAATCCACCTCATATCCAAACCTACCCGTCGTGCGGAATAATTCAGAACACTAACACGTACAAAACAATGAAAATTCTAGCATGTAAACCCGCCCGTCGTGCGAAACAGTTCATACTATTAAATTTGTATTCAATTCATAAGAGAAAATAAATATGAATTAATAAAGAAAAGAGTAAACCCAAGAAAAAATCTTATTTAAACCTACCCGTCGTGCTGAATAATTCAGAACTCTGACACAAAACAATGAAAAATGACTAATTTGTTATCATAATGTTTTCAAAATATATTTATAACTCAACATCACCATCTAACATTAAAACCCGCCCTTTGTGCAGAACAATAAATAAAGTAAAATGAATATTGAATTAATAAAAAATGATTAGAAATTAAAAAAGAAAAAGTACACCCATAAAAAGTCTTAACCAATAGAAACGTCTGAATGTGAATGTTGTTATTTTAGATGTGGAAAAATATTTACCCTCGAACTGCCTCGTAATAAACCCGCCCGTCGTGCGGAACTATAAATAGAATATAATGAATGAAAAAGCAAAAAGCTAATCCAATAGAAAAATATAAATTTGTAAATTCTTGTTTTAATTATTGACGAAATTTTTTCCTCAACACTGCTCAAGTTCACACCCATCCTTCGTGTGTAGTAATTCAGAAGTGTAACACTATCAAAACAATGAAACCTTCTGTCATCTCTATAATTCCAGATTTATGAGTCCGCTAAAACAGCATATTCATATAGTTGGCATTGCATGATATTACAACCCATATCCTTATGCAACTTAAGCTTATGCAACTTGAAATTAAGCAAATTAAATTATACAGTAAAATTCAGTAGTTAACTTTGTTCCCAGTAGTATTTTACCCGCCCGTCGGGCGGAACAATTCAGGTGTAAATATTGAGGACAATAAAGCCTTTCTATTCAGTATAGTTAATTAATTAAACTGTACCCAATAAAACCACACCATCCATGCTTGGAGCTAATATGATGCATTCTTAATTGTGATTGGGCTTCAGTGAAATTTAATCGGTGTATATTCCTGTGTAATCGCAAGTGCGCATAATAGCTGTCAAATTGGTAATATGTCCTTTTGACTTTACACCGCCCTAACTTCCTTCAGATACACTTTGGAAAATTACAAATTATATCGCATTGTAGAAAACAAAATTTCTAGCACGATGGTATAATTTATTTTTATGTGTAACAAACAGTTACTGAGAAATAGTAGAAAAATGAATTAATTTTAGTCGCCCTGTGTTCAAGTGTAATTTGGGATGTATTTGAGAATTTTGCCAATTTTACAAGTTTTTTATCATGTGTGGGTATAAATTACAACTTTTCTTGTAGAAAACAAAATTATCTACACAATAGTATAATTTTTATAGCTGTACCATTGCTGGTTCATGAGCAATAGATAGCGATAGCAATAGAAGCGAATGCATGAGGCCTACAGGGACCTCCCAATATATGTGTCATGAAGAAACGAGACACGGAGATAACGCACAGGTAGGCGCACGGTACGACCGCTCCTAGTACGCAAAATGGACGGTGGATGCTTGTATGTGTTGGTGTGTGTAGCTCTGTGGTCATTACCTGACCTGATAGGGTCTGCAGCAGTTGTCGGTGTCCGTGGCACTGTTGTTGGAGGCACGATAAGTTCAGTGCTGGCGCCGTTGTCTCGATCATCTAACGGAGCAGGGGTTGAAGCTGGCGAGTCTGCACATCGTCGACAAAGGCCGGTTTGCAGCGGTCAATGAAAACAACTGCACGCTCGCTGTTAGTCCGGATCGTGATCAGTTTGCCCGTACGATGAATGACGGGAAATGGGCCATCATACGGACAGTCGAGCGGGTATCTGTGCTTTCCCGACGGACAAACACGTGTGCTGCCGGAACGAACGATGGCTGGTTGACTGCTCGTGGAAGTCGTGGCCGGAGTTTGCGCATTGTGATTACGCAGCGATGAAGCGAATGAAGCCGGATCGCTGGTTGTCTGTGTGTGTCGACCGTATGTCCAATAAGGCCATGGGCAAAACATCCATCCATGATGTGTGTTCAGCAGCGCGCAAACTTGCTTTAAGCAGCCGATGGAAGCGTTCAGCCATGCCGTTGCTGCTCGGGTGACAACTGGTAGTACGTATGCGCTGGCAGCCGAGTAGTCTGGTGAGTTCGGACCACAGAGATGATTCGAACTGTGCACCGCGGTCTGTTGTGATGATTGTCGGTACACCAAAGCTTGACACCCACTGATGGAGAAAGGCACGTGCAACTGTCACTGCGAGAAATATCCGGCAAAGAAATGGCTTCCGGCCAGCGTGAAAATCGATCCACACATGTGAGGAGGTACGTCTGACCCTGTGATGGCGGCAGTGGACCGACGAAGTCCACGTGCACGTGACTGAAGCGTTATCCAGGTAACTGGTAATCCAGGTAAATGGTTGCACAGAGCTTTTCGTGTGACGGTAACTTTCGCGCGTTGACACTGCAAGCATGTTCGGGTCCACTTTCGCACGTTGCGGTACATGCCCGGCCATAAGAAGCGTGACGAGGCTAGCTTTACAGTGGCATCGATACCTGGGTGTGAAAAATTGTGGAGAGCTGAAGTGTACGGCCGGCGGAGTGCTGTTGGAAGCACTGACCGAGGCCGACCAGTAGATTCGTCACACAAAATTGTTGTTCCACCGAACATGATGTCGCGTAGCTTCAGCGATGACATCCAAGTGCGAAGCGTCTGTAATGAAGCATCTCTGCGTTGTGCAGCAGCCAGGGAGACATAGTCGTCAACTTCGCACACAGGAACGGTAAATACGTATGTTGTTCTTGACAGTGCATCAGCCACTGTGCTTTTGCTGCCGGGAGATGTCGTATTTCAGACACGAACTGGCTGATAAAATCCAGATGGCGCAATTTGCGAGGCGAGTACTTCTCCTACACTGAAGGCAGAGCATGCACGAGAGGGTGGTAATCGGTGAACACGGTCACGTCACGCCCTTCGATCGTGTAGCGGAAATGGAGAATGGCAGAGTACACAACTAGCAGCTCTCTGCCGAACGTACTGTATCCACGTTCAGTAGACGTCAGCGTCTTGGAGAAATAGCTGAGGGGCTGCCACTCACCATTGGTGTGCTCCTGTTGTACGCTGCCAACACCAGTGTCCGACGCATCGATAAGGATAATCAAGGGAGCACCGGGCATTTGATGTGAAAGCATACTATTCTCGGCTAGAGCTGCTTTGGCCGCAATGAAGGTGTCGATGCTCTGTTGAGTCCATGCTACCGGAGCTTTGGACCGTTTGGCGCGGTGTGTGAGAAGAGCGTGTAGAGGTTGCAGTACGGTAGCTGAGTTGGGTATAAAACGGTGATAATACGCCACCATACCCAAAAATCGGCGAAGCTGAGATTGACTGGTAGGCCGTGGAAATTCCTTGATTGCACGTACTTTGTCGTTGAGTGGGAAAATTCCGCCGGGTGTGACACGGTGTCCGAGGAAAGAGACCGAGTCACGAGCAAATACACACTTGTCTTTGTTTATCACTACGCCGTAGGGCTGCAATCTCTGAAACAAGGCGCGGATGTGTCTTAGGTGTTCGTCTTCGTCTAATGATGCCACCAAAACATCACCGAGGTATGCGAAGCAGCCGTCAACACCGCGCAGAACTTCGTCAATTAAGCGCTGGAACGTGGAGCCGTCGTTGCGCAGGCCGAATGGCATTCACACCATCTCCTACAGACCAAACGATGTGGCAATTGCTATCTTTGCGACGTCTGCTGGCCCAACAAGAATCTGGCGGTATGCACGAACCAGGTCCACTGTGGAGAAGATGTTACAGCCGCTGAGATTTGCCGATAAGTCTCGAAGGTACGGCAGTGGATATCGGTCCGGAAGCGTTTGTGCGTTGAGTGCCCGGTGTCGCCGCATGGTCTCCATTGGTCAGGCAATTTCATGGGTACCATGTGGAGAGGCGATGCCCAAGCACTCTTGGACGGCCGAATTATACACATGCGCAGCATTTCCTTAAATTCCTGCTTGGCGATGCTGGCTCTGTCTGGGTCAAAACGCCGAGGACGAATGTGGATCGGTGGGCCCTTGGTCACGATGTGACGAGTCACATTGTGCTTGACTGCACCATTTGCGCGCTCCTGTGTGATTTCAGGGAAAGGAGCGAGTAAGCGTTTGTATGGGCTGGAATTGCTGACATTGACAAAGCGTATGCCTGGTGAAGCGATACTTGAGGATGACACGTTGACGCACACGTGACCTTTGTGCAACAGCTGCTTCTTGGAGACGTCGACAGCCAGTTCATTAGCGGCGAGAAAGTCAGTGCCGAGTATGGGCATGCTGACGTTGGCCACAAGCACGCACCAGACGAAGGAGCGAGAATTAAAGACGATAGTGGCTTCGTACGTACCGAAGACGGACATTTTCGAGCCGTTAGCAGCTTAAAGTTGTTGGTCTGGTCGTGGTGTCTGCAGCTTGGTGCGTCGTGGTACAAAGTTTCTAGACACTAAACTGACTTGTGCGCGTGTATCTATCAGGAATCGACGGTCGGAAGTCTCGTTTTTTATGAACAGAAGATTTGCGCTTATACGTGTGCCACCAGTGCACTGCGCGATGTGTTGGTGGCCTGTTAGTTTAAATGCCACGAGTAAGAAAGCGTGCAGCGACGTACTGATGAGTCAAACCAGGCATGATAAAAACAGAGACGCGTTTGGTTCGTGCTGCGGCGCGCCGGTGAGCTGTCTCGTGAGCGAGCATCCGGTGATGGGAAACGGCGCCGGATTCGTGAATTGCTGCTGTTTCTCGTCGGGAAAAGTGCGTAATTTGACATCGTCGCGTTGTTTTGGGCTGCCATTTCCGATTCAAGGCGTATGTGCGAATGTTCAAGCTGCTCAATTTTGGCGAGCAGGATAGGCATGTTATCCTCTGTTGGTGTCCGCGGCGAAGAGACAGCTGGCACTGCTTAGGTCGCTTGTGTAGCCTCAAGGTAGCGGTCGGCGGCGTTGGCGAGCTCGTCGTGGTCAGCAGATGTTGGCAGAAGAGAGAGTGCCATTCGCGTCCCTTGTGACAGCCGCTGAAAAAACAGCGTGCGCAGCATGCCGGTGTCTTCTGGCATGTCGTCTGCCGCTGCCAGCTCGTTGCGCATGGAACGCAGTAGCGCCGATGGCCGTTGGTCACCCAGCTGCTGTCGTGAAAGCAGAGCTTCCAGGCGAGACGTACGCGATTGTGCCAGACGAGACTGCAGAGCGTTACTCAACGCAGCGAAGGATCGTGATGCCCGAATGAGCTGCAATGATGCTATGATGCAATGATGCAAATTTAGAAGGCGCATAGGGATTACCTACACCTGGGAGTGCAGAGCACGTTGAATCGAGTTAGACTTCTCGGATTTTGGTTGGTCAACGGTCGACAATTAGTTTGTAGTGTTCTTGGAGCATGTAACCTTTGTCAGACGTTCAACGCTTTTTCGTTCGAACATCCTCGTATGGCAAATCTTCCTCAACATCGTGCTAACTTAGTTAAAACTTTTCATCATATCGACTGTGAATATAGGCATATCTGGGCATATCTGGATATCGTCTCATCCTGTCGGCTGCGCCATGTACGATATATTAAATAGCAATGACAATAACAATAACAATACACCAACAATACAATAATACAACGCCACGAACTGCATACCACCACTGCTGCCCACACACTGGCTGACGGCCGTTAGCGTCACCCACGCATGATGCACTCGCGCCCTCTGGCGGTGGAGCCACACACTACAGCTGGTCCTGTCAAATATTACTTACTTTTGTTCACGTGCATGAATGTAAGATCGATTCACATGGAACTTGTCCCTGACATTTCTACCGTGTCTTTTGTCTACGCGTTTAAGCGGTTTTGCAATGTGCCTTCCGTTCCTCGTGTGATCTACAGCGATAACGCGCTTTCATTTATTTAATCTGGTAAATTGTTGTATAAGTGTGGCAATGAAGAGTGATTTCATGAAATCACTCTTCATTGAACATTTGAAGATTCCTGCACATTCCGCCTGGCATGGAGCGACGTGTGAGCGGATGCTCCGTACGGTGAAATAGTGTTTGTACAAACTGATTGGTCGGTATCATATGGACTATTATCAAGCAATTACTATTCTATCGGATATCGAAAATGTTGTTAATTCGCGGCCACTCACATATCGTTGCACTGATTCTGATTTAGAAGTGATCACTCCTAACCATTGTTTTAAGCATGCTGGATTCGGGATGAACTCGCTCACTTTAAGCCCTTCAGTGGATATTTGTCCGGTCTCGTGCTCCGAATTGGTTGAGTCGTCATCTAAACACGTAATTGTCTCCCCTATAGTAAAAACCCTCCCCTGGATATTTCCCTTCCCAGCAGCTGTAGACCAATATATATTCTTCCTTTCCCATCCAAACCCCTGGAAGACGCTATTCGTACACAGCTGTGACCTTGTATATATTCAACCACAACAACATATATTTAATAAAGCGCACGATAAAATGCAAGGGCGCGAAAAACATGATAAAAGATTTTGGGCAATGCCTACATTTTATTCTGTCATATTTCATTTACATACACAACACTCATCGTGGCGCACTTCATACATTCACACACCGGTTTTAGCAATCTCACTGGCAAATACATCAGTTGTGTCTTGTACGTATTTCGCAAGGTTCCTACAGTGGTGACCCCGATTCTGGCATTCTAAAATGGATGCAGGTAATAGTATACAGCTTGAATTGCCGCAGTTTGATGGATCAGACATAGATACGTGGATTTTAATGTGTGAAAACATAATGTTTGGTGCGGGGGTTTCCGAGCAGGATGTATGTTTCGCAAAATACTTGCTAAGCTGCCAGCGTCGCATTTCCGAATTGTGAGAGATTTATGTATGTCGACCCCTCTGGCAGCCGATTGCTACCAGCAGTTGACAAGCCGCCTGCGTCAGCGCCTCCAGCTCACACCCGCCGAACGACTGGATCGGCTTAACAATTTGCCTGAGCTTGGATCGCGGAAACCGTCTGACTTGTTTAGCGATCTTCATCTGCTCTACCCCCGTGACATTGACCACGAGATCATCAGGGAAACATTTCTGTCTCGTCTACCCAGAACACTGCAGCTCATGTGTCGTGAGTGGCTGAACTCCATCTCACTGGCCGACTCAGCAATCAAGGCCGACGCGTTTCACCAGCCGGTCGTCGCACGTTCACCTCGGCCAGACGATTGTAGCAGTAAATGTTCCGCAGCGGTTATTCAGCGCTCTGGCAAACGAGAGTCTGCAGCAGATGCTCTCCAACTGCCATTTGAACACGAGACACCAGTGCGCCGACAGCGCGACAGGTTCGTGAATCGCTGGTGCGCTTCACACCGCAAGTTTGGGCCCTCTGCTCGCAGCTGTTGCAGCCCATGCACGTTTCGATCCGACGTAAAAACTACGCGGACCGCTCCGCCAGCACTGGTAGCACACGCCAGCTGCAGCGCCGTGTGTAATCTCCTTCATTTTACTGATCGTAGTGGTTGTCGGTATCTTGTAGACAGCGGCAGCGAGGTTCCCCTGCTACCAGGCACACGCTTGCACAACACACCGCTGTCTTCACCAGTCCTACGAGCA